>JAMBLF010000127.1:0-405737 GCA_030578115.1 Leucoptera coffeella | reverse complement strand
AACCCCTATAAAATCTCATTGGTTAAATCATGGAGACCTTGATGACGTCACTATTTACTTAAGGCGAATAGACTATAGTAGTATATAAAAGTACTTACTCTGAAGGGCAGTAGCTTACTCAAGTAATACACGAGTACCATAAATGATGCGGTCACACCAATCAACACTCCGCAGAGGTAGAAAAACACAGGGTTGCCACTCAGAGACTTCGAGGCAAACAGTAGACATAACCCTGACGCCATTAAAAGCACACGCCATAGATCTACGCCTGAAAGAAAATAAAAATTAAATAGGAATGAAAAATACATCATTTTACTTGACTGATTGAGTGATTTTACATACATACATACATACACATCACGCCTGATTCCCTGTAGAGGGGTAGGCAGAAATCACGGATCCCCATTTGTCTCGATCCTGACAGACCACTTTCGCTTCATTGACATTCATACATCCTGAGTGATTTTAGTATATAATAAACAGAATTTCAATACACGTCTTCATTGTAATGATTCATCACTACATAGTATAAAACAAAGTCGCTTTCTCTGTCCCTATGTACCTTTGTATGCTTTAATGTTTGAAACTACGCAATGGATTTTTATGCGGTTTTTTTTAACAGGTAGAGTGATTCAAGAGGAAGGTTTATATGTGTAATAACATCCGTTAAATAGCCAGAAGTGCGAAGGCGGAGCGGGTCGTTAGTATAAAATAAAAAGAT
Organism: Leucoptera coffeella; assembly: GCA_030578115.1. Taxonomy (NCBI): domain Eukaryota; kingdom Metazoa; phylum Arthropoda; class Insecta; order Lepidoptera; family Lyonetiidae; genus Leucoptera; species Leucoptera coffeella. The sequence continues at coordinate 405,016 of JAMBLF010000127.1, read as the reverse complement.
TTTCATTACACGTCTTCATTGTAATGATTCATTGTAACTAATCTCCAATGTCAGAAAAAACTTGTTAGATTTTGTTAGATTTAATTATCAAAAATACTGTATGGTACAATCAGCAGCATGCTATTTTCAATGTGTGATTCCATATCATTTGGTGCTTGTTTATATACTAACCAAAGCAGGTGTATTTAATATGTTATAAACCACAATCTCCTACAATATGCCTGCAGTAACTACAATGGGATAATTTCGGGAATCTTTATAATTACTTTTATATGACGAACTTTTCGTCTGGGATTAAATAGAAAGTCATTCTTCCCAATAACTTCTAGGAAGCGAATAAGGGAATAGAAGCTATTAGACAATTGACAACCTAGGCCCTTACTCCACTAATTCATTTTAGCCACAATATTACTTCAGTATTGATACTGTAATACTTCAGTGGCCGCATTTGACACTTTTGGCACTCCATTAACTAATTTTGGCCTCTGCAGCACTATCGAACTACATGTGAAATACTTCTGTGTCTGAAGTACAAAAAGCTACTCCACTAAACAAACGTCCGTCAATGTCAGTTCAATAGCCTTATATTTGGTACTCCACTATTGACATTTCTATACTTGAGTTGCCACTGAAGCACCACTGAAGCGCCACTGACTCGCTATTGAGGCACAACTGTGGTAGATCAAAATATTAGCAGAGTGCCACTTTTACAGCCAAGACGCAGAAGTAACGCAGTAGCGACGCAGTTGTGTGGCTGTCAAAGTTAATTAGTGGAGTAAGGGCCCTGTTGTTGTTAAACTTATAAAGGCAATGTATACTAGATTGTGTTGTACACCAAATGATATTGACGGATGTTAATTTATGTTAAATAACCACTCAGTATTATTCATTCCATACTTACGTATAATCTGCAACTCTATACTGTGCCGTTGCTTCGTATTGATGGCTACGCAGGTTGTGTTGAAGAGTTGTAGCGAAACACTCTTCTGCGTCCTGCGTTGGAACGGATTGATTACGGACCAGCCATAACTGTTTTCATTGTACGCCTTAAACACCTCTTCAGGTGATGAGCCAATGTACTGTTTAAAGTCATCTGTTTTTATCCTTAAGTGGAACTGAAATAAAAACAATTTTCGTAATAAAAACACATTTACGAAATACATCGAATTATACGGTGAGGGAAAACATCGTGAGGAAACCTACCTGATCGTCGAACAGGTAAGAGTTAGTTCTTGTAAATGGTGACATGGCTGACCACCTGTCACATTGAGTACTGACTATTTGGTTAACACGTGGGTTTGAGGTGTCCATAGGATTACTACCTTCGCAATTGCGGAGATGGACACCTGAACCTCTGACTACCCCGCAAGGGTTAATGGTCGTGAATGCGTTTGTTTTTCGTTTTTGGAACTGAAACAATGTAACATAGTTGGGACACTTCAACAACGGGGGCCCAAGCACGAACCAAATATAAAGAGGACCCGGCGTAAGGAGCGGTTCCCGTTACGCGGTGCGGAGGTCAAATGGCGTCTTTTAATTAGTGCGGAGTCTAAACATGTGTAGTAGAAAGAAGATACCTAATTTGATTGGCCGATGCTGTGTTTTGATTGGTTGTAATATCCCCCCTCCATCACGCGTACCTCGTTTCATCCTGCGTGATGCCACGCAAGTTTTCATAGAAATATTGCGTAAGCCCCACTCCTCTTATTAATTACTCCATGGGCCCAAGTCTACTAATGCATATTTGTGTAAATGGATTAACAAGTGTCAAATTTCACCATAGATAACAGCAATAGTGTCAAATTTTGCTTAAAAATGGCGATATTTGTCACTTTTGCTAATATACTACCAACTTCACACTATTACTGATCTGATATTGAACTGATATTTTGCAAAAAGCATTACTGGACTTGGGCCCCTGATCAACAAAGGTTTAATATAATAATTAGTCTTTATATAGATATTGAATTATTCTATTTGACTTAGTAAGTGGTTTTATTATTTGATGTTTCATCATCATCAGCCTGAAATAATCCACTGTTGGACATAGGCCTCCCCCAAATCACAATTTGATGTTTATATAGTTATAATAAAAAGATTTTCATTGCATATCTTCATAACTAATCTTCAATGTCAGATAAGATTTGTTCTTTCAACAATTTAGTCATAAATTCATTTCATACGTTCATATGTATGTAAATACACATTAAATGGGAACAAATTGAGCAAGTAATGTTCAGACTACTACTAATGAAAAACTGTTATTAAAAATTCCTGATAATGTAAAACGTATGAGGTATGTAACATGGTGAATGTTTTTAAATTATAGAAGAATTATATAGTTTAATTTTTCCAACTACACTGTCTACTTCAGGACTAACATAGTCAGTATTTGATCAAACTAGTTATTATAACATCAAATTTAAAATATAATAATAAAAATATTTAGGACATTGTTACATCAATTGAATTAGCCCCTTGGTAAGTACATTAAGACTTGTGTTAAGGGTACTAGTCAACGTATATTTAAGAAATATATACTTATTATAATATACAACATATATATAATAAAAAACCACACCGGAAAGCAGAAGAAAAGCATAGTTCTTAACTCTGCCTTCACCGGGAATTGAACCCGGGACCTCACAATTAGCATTCAGGTGGTTAAGACATTGGTCGCCATGGTGGGTCAAAATGACCGGCACCTCATATACTTATTTGGGCCATGGCGACCAAAGTGTTAACCAATCGCGCAGCGGAGGTTGTCAAATATATAATATAGGTGGAAATGTATTCCAAAATTACTTACCTTAACGGTTTGCCACACAGCAAGTATGTTCTTTGATGCTCCTGGATAGCAATATATATCTACAGTTGGCTTGAATGAGGAGACATTCTTGTCTATAGTCATCGATCCTCGAAGCCAACTAACTGGAAAATTTTATTAATAGGTAAGTCATAGTGAAAAAATAGTCCTGTGCTACCCTGGGACATAAAGAAATTTGCTACCTAGCTACCGTTCTTCCTGGCATGTCATAGGAGATGACTATGGGAATAGGGGTATATGGAAGTTGTTGGGCGATAGACTAGCAGCCTATCACTGATGTTTGATATGACCTCAAAACCCCAATATACATGCTAATAAGTGACCAAGATGTTTTCATGTCTCCAAGGTTCTGTTCACACCGAAAGGAATTAAAGGATGTAAATGTATATTTGTAAATATTGAGACAGCTTACAGCCTGTCTCATTTAGAACTATCTGATTAACACAAGGGTGGCCATAGATTTTCTACCTCTGCAATTGTGGAGAACATCTGACTACCCCACATGGGTGTGTGTCAAAGTGGTTTTACAGAAAAAAGATTGACTTAACATATTGTTACATAAATGTTCTTATATTGATTGTTTACAAGTAATGAAGTGTTGTCAAAATTCTTTCGTTTTGCATGGTTTATGACTTGAATGAAGTTGTAAACAATATTATCAGTGCTTGCTAATGTGAACCATAAGTTCAGAATCTAAACAGTTATTATTGCACAAACAAGGATTGAATTTAAGTAGATCATTAACTGTGTCATTTATACAGTAATTAATGAGTGTATTGTTTGTTGTATGCATTCTGAAGACATAAACCCGCAGTATAACAATATGTATGCATGAGCATTATAATAGTTTGCTTTATATACTATTTATAAGAGTAATGCAAATAACAAACCAGAGTTCAATGGATACTAAATGAACTGTATATGCTTAACAGACATGCAGTCAAGAAGGGTTTCTGGTATGTATGCCAATGTTATATTTTCATTTCATAAGAACCATTCAATAAATTCTATCAAGTATGCATTCAAAGCACTCAATGGTATTGGCAACAACACATCAGAAAACAAACAACTATACACCTGATTTGAATCAATTTTGAAGTAAAATCCAATCATATTCTCATAGCTAACGACACTTAAAAAAAAGGTGCAATCACTATTTCTCTAAAAGGAAACAGGCGAAATATCTATGCAAGTGCTAGCTGATATGTATTGTGATATATCTTATTCAGTATATAATTATAAAGTTATTTTGATCTATGAAATAGACCATCTAATTGTTGTTGTAAGAATCCATTAAAATAGTATAATATGTACATGTTAGGTACTGCTATATATTATAATACATAACAAGATTTGAACCAACGTATCCGATCATCGTTTATCGGTGTCCTACGTACTTAAAAAGACCACAAAACAAGCATCTTTCTGATAATGCTATAATAACCTACAAACTTAAATTACAAGAAAAAAGCAACACTTACCTTCGTACAGGGATTGGCTACCTAACGAAGACAAAATAAAGGAACTCAGTATCACATAAACAATAGAACGAAAAATTAAAGCCATTGTGAAACTTGTACTAGAGTACCCGCCACATAAGGTGGCAGTAGCCAAACTTGGAACTAAATTTGACGTTTCCGCCATTGCGTGTTATTTTGCATGAAAGGTAAATTTAGTATTACCAGCGTTGTGTTTTTTGCCCACTCTTTGTAATTTTTATGTTTGTTAAGGGTGATTATAATAAATTGATTTCTGGAGTTTCTTGTTAGTTCTTCTCCAAGGGTCTCCGCTGAACTTCTTCTTCTCAATCGTTACGCTCTTATCAGGGCGGTCGTGGTCTTCATGACGTGGCATCTTGAGCAGCCGAAATGGTTGGTGAACTAACCTCGGTAAAAATATGTAAAGACAATGCTCAGTGCCATGTTTGAAATAGTTTTTTTACATACATACATACACATCACGCCTGATTCCCTGTAGAGGGGTAGGCAGAGATCACGGATCCCCATTTGTCCCGATCCTGACAGACCACTTTCGCTTCATTGACATTCATACATTCTCTAATACACTCTCGGCGGTTATAGGTACTCCTAACGTCACCTTTTTTCAATATAGCGTCTATCTGACTGTTACATATATGTCTTATTAGGCCGGCCCCTACGTAACCGCCCTTCCACTTCACTCATATATATTCCTTTTGTCAATATATAGTTTTTTTAATTTGTACTTAGATCATAAAATAACTTTCAAAGAGAGCTTATGATAGGGCCTATTTTGAATAAAAATATTTTGACTTTTGACTTTGGTATATTAATTTGTTTTATTTGAGTTTATAGCTCTGCAACCAAAGATCGTTACAAATGAAACCTCAATATAATGTATCGAGCCGTATGGCACAGTGAGTGCTAGTTTTGGCGTGTTTACTGGCAACACTGGATTACGCGACTGTGGCGACGCCTCCAACTGCCACCTTATGTGGCGGGTACTCTATCTCATACCCAAACAAACAATAGAGATCGCGCCACATACGGTGGCAGTTGGAGGCGTCGCCACAGTCGCGTAATTCAGTGTTACCAGTAAACACGCCAAAACTAGCACTCACTGTGCCATACGGCTCGAAACATTATAGGTTTCATTTGTAACGATCTTTGGTTGCAGAGCTATAAACTCAAATAAAACAAATTAATATATCAAAGTCAAAATATGTTTATTATACTATTTCAAACATGATTAATAATTAACGGGACTTATCCTTCTTATTATATATTACATATATTATGTGTTCCTTCACTCTGTCCGCAATAGACCGTTTAGTCTGTTCGACATAGGATTTCCCACAGCTGCAATCAATCTTATACACACCCTTATATCTTATATCATGAGTATAAATCGCGAATCTCTTAAAACTATTATTTCAAACATGGCACTGAGCATTGTCTTTACATATTTTTTACCGAGGTTAGATCAGCGGAGACCCTAGCTTGGAGAAGAACTAACAAGAAACTCCGGAAATCAATTTATTATAATCACCCTTAACAAACATAAAAATTACAAAGAGTGGGCAAAAAACACAACGCTGGTAATACTAAATTTACTTTTCATACAAAATAACACGCAATGGCGGAAACGTCAAATTTAGTTCCAAGTTTGGCTACTGCCACCGTATGTGGCGGGTACTCTAATTTCGCCTCCATCGAATTGTTTGTTTGTCTGCGACTCTGTGCTGCATAGACTACTAAACTATCACAGATCACGTTATACTACAATTATTGTGCGAAGTATGTTTTTGGATTACAGCACAATAGGAAAATCAGATTTTACTTTTGAAAACCTTGAAAAATAATAACACAATTTATTTTAAACATGTGTGTTTAACATCTATGTTATTCACGTAATAGAAGTTCCGTTGAAATAAAATCAAATATTTGGAACTTTGATTCAAAATTTTACAAAATTTTCTTGTATTGATTTTATCTTATATATGACGCACGTTTTAACTTATAAATAAATCTGAAAGACCTTTCAACCTCAAAGACCATCAAAATAAAAAACTCGCCGAAAGACATTAACGTACATAGCTAGAACATTTATTTTCAAATATAAAATGCTCAAAAATGATCATAATCTAAATGTGTTTTACAATCATAATTATATAGTGGGTGGACCGGTCTGGTTACCATGGCCTCTCCTGCTTACGTAGTGGCGGTCGCTTGTCCAGACTCGCAGCATTGAATGATGTGATCCGCCGGGCTCTTGCCAGCGTGCGTGTCCCGGTAATTCTGGAACCGTCCCGAATGCTTCGCGCCGATGATAAGAGGCCCGACGGTTGCACGCTCGTTCCTTGGAAGAGTGGGATGGTGTTAGTGTGAGACGCAACTTGTGTCGACACATTGACCCCATCTCACTTTTCTAAGTCTGCTGTCGGGGCTGGATCGGCCGCGTCTGCCGCAGAAGGACTGAAGCGGAATAAGTACTCGAATTTGGGTCCTGAGTACATCGGCAGTGATTTGGCTCAAATATTTTATAGTTTTATTATATTTTATTTATAAATAATTTATAAATTTATTTAGTAAATAGTTCATGTATCTGTATGATATTTTATGTAAATAGTGTGATATTATAAATTTTAAATTTGAAAATATGGATCAAAATTTATGACATAATACGATGTACCCAGAGATAACTATCATACCACTAAGTTGCTACATTCATGATATTACATTATAGCCTCTTTTATGATTAAAGAGATTATTTGGGTGCTATCTAATGAGTGAGACGAGAATCTAGTGAGACGCGGGCTTTGAGTGGCACATACCTAACATGTCTACGTAATTTCAGAAATAGGCACTACCCCGCAATAAGAAAAAATGGTGTGTTTATAGACAAATTGTGAAGCGTATGTTTTTGATTTTATTCAATTGATACACTCATTGCGACTCAGAGCATATGCTTCTTTATTAATTAGGGTAAACTACACTAAAAATAATACTATATCCATAAATTATATATTTAGATCTAGGTACACAACGACTTAGCACTGAAACGTTCATCTTGGCACCATATCGACGTCTTCATTTTCAAATTTAAGCTTAATCGTTACTGTATTAGGCCTCGTTACATCAGCTACCAGAATTTCGGCGCCATTGAACAAACCTAACTCTTTCATCTTCTTTTTTAAATTGTCTCTGGTTCTCTCTTCGATACTTTTGACAGATGACATGTACAAAGTTTTATTTCGGCCATTGACAATCGTTGTTATACCTGTAGAAAAAATATTTTAATTAATATTACGGTGACGAAAAAATCGAGAGGAAACCTATCTTTTCCACGAAAAGGTGATAGTTAGTGATTATAAATGGCGACATGGCTTACCACCTGTCACATTGAGTACTGACTATCTGGTCAACACGTGGGTTCGAGGTAACCATAGAATCACAATCTTCGCAATTGCGAGGATGAACACTTGAACCTCTGACTACCCCGCCAGGTGAATGGTCTAGTCTTTTTCAATTATTTTAGGGTCCCATGCTAACTCACACGTAAATGGAATACTCATTTCATACTTCTCATGTAACATAGTTTTTCTGGCATGTCATAAAAGATATATGCAACTTAGGGTCGTTGGGACCTAATCGTCTGAACGTATGTGCATCTGTTACCGGCATAATCCGATTTCAGGACAAACTAGTTTGTCTAAGGCGAAACTAGTTCTTCCTATACGCGCTAGAATTAACCAGTATAGCCTTGGACAAACTAGTTTATCTTGATATAAATACGAACATTGGTTAGTTTTTTTATCTAAATAAATAATATTTGTTACAAAAACTAGTTTGTCCTAAAATCGGGTTTGGCCGGTAACATATTCATTTTCATACCTGGACTCTTCATCAAAAACTCCCTATCATTGCACAGTTTATCGTATATAACTTGTAACGTGTCATCTTCGAGTAAACTCAGAGTTTTGGTTGTATGACTGCAGGCGACACAATCCGGTTTCTTCTCGGCACAAAACGTGTACGAATACACCCCTTCCGCCATGTTTAAAACCATATAATTGTTCATGTTCGCACAGCAAGATGTCGCTAGTTTGAATACCTGAAAAAGGACTTTAGCTAAATAAAGCTGCATAACTATTATTTATTATAGCCAAGCTGGAATGTTTCTAAAGCTGTTGCTGAACATCTGGGGCCTAAGTCCACTATAAATGCTTTATATAAAATAACACTGAACTGAATAAATTATCAACTAACTGAACTGTATGAATTATCATTATTTGTAACCGAATGAATTATCGGATCAGAAATAGTGTGAAATTGGTAGTGAATTAGTAAAAGTGACAAATTACGGCATTATTCAAGCGAAATTTGACAGTTATGATGATTTCAATGGTGAAATTCGACACTTTTAGTCATCCACTATCAACTTCACACTAATACTGATCTGATATTAAAACGCATCAGTAGACTAAGGTCCCAGGACTGTTGGAAAACGCACATGCCGAACACCACTGGACTACCATAGGATGCAATTAGTATTAGTAGTGAACTAACCTCGGTAAAAATATGTAAAGACAATGCTCAGTGCCATGTTTGAAATAGTTTTTTTACATACATACATACACATCACGCCTGATTCCCTGTAGAGGGGTAGGCAGAGATCACGGATCCCCATTTGTCCCGATCCTGACAGACCACTTTCGCTTCATTGACATTCATACATTCTCTAATACACTCTCGGCGGTTATAGGTACTCCTAACGTCACCTTTTTTCAATATAGCGTCTATCTGACTGTTACATATATGTCTTATTAGGCCGGCCCCTACGTAACCGCCCTTCCACTTCACTCATATATATTCCTTTTGTCAATATATAGTTTTTTTAATTTGTACTTAGATCATAAAATAACTTTCAAAGAGAGCTTATGATAGGGCCTATTTTGAATAAAAATATTTTGACTTTTGACTTTGGTATATTAATTTGTTTTATTTGAGTTTATAGCTCTGCAACCAAAGATCGTTACAAATGAAACCTCAATATAATGTATCGAGCCGTATGGCACAGTGAGTGCTAGTTTTGGCGTGTTTACTGGCAACACTGGATTACGCGACTGTGGCGACGCCTCCAACTGCCACCTTATGTGGCGGGTACTCTATCTCATACCCAAACAAACAATAATTTCGCCTCCATCGAATTGTTTGTTTGTCTGCGACTCTGTGCTGCATAGACTACTAAACTATCACAGATCACGTTATACTACAATTATTGTGCGAAGTATGTTTTTGGATTACAGCACAATAGGAAAATCAGATTTTACTTTTGAAAACCTTGAAAAATAATAACACAATTTATTTTAAACATGTGTGTTTAACATCTATGTTATTCACGTAATAGAAGTTCCGTTGAAATAAAATCAAATATTTGGAACTTTGATTCAAAATTTTACAAAATTTTCTTGTATTGATTTTATCTTATATATGACGCACGTTTTAACTTATAAATAAATCTGAAAGACCTTTCAACCTCAAAGACCATCAAAATAAAAAACTCGCCGAAAGACATTAACGTACATAGCTAGAACATTTATTTTCAAATATAAAATGCTCAAAAATGATCATAATCTAAATGTGTTTTACAATCATAATTATATAGTGGGTGGACCGGTCTGGTTACCATGGCCTCTCCTGCTTACGTAGTGGCGGTCGCTTGTCCAGACTCGCAGCATTGAATGATGTGATCCGCCGGGCTCTTGCCAGCGTGCGTGTCCCGGTAATTCTGGAACCGTCCCGAATGCTTCGCGCCGATGATAAGAGGCCCGACGGTTGCACGCTCGTTCCTTGGAAGAGTGGGATGGTGTTAGTGTGAGACGCAACTTGTGTCGACACATTGACCCCATCTCACTTTTCTAAGTCTGCTGTCGGGGCTGGATCGGCCGCGTCTGCCGCAGAAGGACTGAAGCGGAATAAGTACTCGAATTTGGGTCCTGAGTACATCGGCAGTGATTTGGCTCAAATATTTTATAGTTTTATTATATTTTATTTATAAATAATTTATAAATTTATTTAGTAAATAGTTCATGTATCTGTATGATATTTTATGTAAATAGTGTGATATTATAAATTTTAAATTTGAAAATATGGATCAAAATTTATGACATAATACGATGTACCCAGAGATAACTATCATACCACTAAGTTGCTACATTCATGATATTACATTATAGCCTCTTTTATGATTAAAGAGATTATTTGGGTGCTATCTAATGAGTGAGACGAGAATCTAGTGAGACGCGGGCTTTGAGTGGCACATACCTAACATGTCTACGTAATTTCAGAAATAGGCACTACCCCGCAATAAGAAAAAATGGTGTGTTTATAGACAAATTGTGAAGCGTATGTTTTTGATTTTATTCAATTGATACACTCATTGCGACTCAGAGCATATGCTTCTTTATTAATTAGGGTAAACTACACTAAAAATAATACTATATCCATAAATTATATATTTAGATCTAGGTACACAACGACTTAGCACTGAAACGTTCATCTTGGCACCATATCGACGTCTTCATTTTCAAATTTAAGCTTAATCGTTACTGTATTAGGCCTCGTTACATCAGCTACCAGAATTTCGGCGCCATTGAACAAACCTAACTCTTTCATCTTCTTTTTTAAATTGTCTCTGGTTCTCTCTTCGATACTTTTGACAGATGACATGTACAAAGTTTTATTTCGGCCATTGACAATCGTTGTTATACCTGTAGAAAAAATATTTTAATTAATATTACGGTGACGAAAAAATCGAGAGGAAACCTATCTTTTCCACGAAAAGGTGATAGTTAGTGATTATAAATGGCGACATGGCTTACCACCTGTCACATTGAGTACTGACTATCTGGTCAACACGTGGGTTCGAGGTAACCATAGAATCACAATCTTCGCAATTGCGAGGATGAACACTTGAACCTCTGACTACCCCGCCAGGTGAATGGTCTAGTCTTTTTCAATTATTTTAGGGTCCCATGCTAACTCACACGTAAATGGAATACTCATTTCATACTTCTCATGTAACATAGTTTTTCTGGCATGTCATAAAAGATATATGCAACTTAGGGTCGTTGGGACCTAATCGTCTGAACGTATGTGCATCTGTTACCGGCATAATCCGATTTCAGGACAAACTAGTTTGTCTAAGGCGAAACTAGTTCTTCCTATACGCGCTAGAATTAACCAGTATAGCCTTGGACAAACTAGTTTATCTTGATATAAATACGAACATTGGTTAGTTTTTTTATCTAAATAAATAATATTTGTTACAAAAACTAGTTTGTCCTAAAATCGGGTTTGGCCGGTAACATATTCATTTTCATACCTGGACTCTTCATCAAAAACTCCCTATCATTGCACAGTTTATCGTATATAACTTGTAACGTGTCATCTTCGAGTAAACTCAGAGTTTTGGTTGTATGACTGCAGGCGACACAATCCGGTTTCTTCTCGGCACAAAACGTGTACGAATACACCCCTTCCGCCATGTTTAAAACCATATAATTGTTCATGTTCGCACAGCAAGATGTCGCTAGTTTGAATACCTGAAAAAGGACTTTAGCTAAATAAAGCTGCATAACTATTATTTATTATAGCCAAGCTGGAATGTTTCTAAAGCTGTTGCTGAACATCTGGGGCCTAAGTCCACTATAAATGCTTTATATAAAATAACACTGAACTGAATAAATTATCAACTAACTGAACTGTATGAATTATCATTATTTGTAACCGAATGAATTATCGGATCAGAAATAGTGTGAAATTGGTAGTGAATTAGTAAAAGTGACAAATTACGGCATTATTCAAGCGAAATTTGACAGTTATGATGATTTCAATGGTGAAATTCGACACTTTTAGTCATCCACTATCAACTTCACACTAATACTGATCTGATATTAAAACGCATCAGTAGACTAAGGTCCCAGGACTGTTGGAAAACGCACATGCCGAACACCACTGGACTACCATAGGATGCAATTAGTTACAATCTGACAAATTTGTCATGGTAGTTCTTGATGGCTTTCGACAGTGACTGCCTACCCCTTTTTAATTGAGGCAAGAGATGTATTGTATGTATTATAATAGATATGTTAGATAATATAACATACACTCATCAAGCCCATGTCCTTAAAGAGTAGGCAGACATCACCAATCCCCATATGGCCTAGTACACTTTTGTCATAGTAATTAAAGTGTATGTAAATCTTACCTCAGTCGCACAAGTGGCTGCTATGGAAGCATTAGTACTGGCCACTGCAGGAATTATATTCTTCAAGACACCTTGAGTCAACCTGTACGTTACACCTGGAAATAAAAACTATTATATTATATACCATCAATCAATCAATCAGCCTATGTTAGTCCACTGCTGGACGTAGGCCTCCCCAAGGTTACGCCACAAAACATGATCACTCAAAGCCCTCATCCAACCAATACCAACGACCCTTTTCAGGTCATCGGTCAATCTAGCATGGGGGCGTCCTACACTACATTTACCAAGACGCGGTCGCCATTCGAGAACCGCTATGCTCCAACGGTTGTCGGTTCTGCGACAGACGTGATCGGCCCACTGCCACTTAAGCTTGCAATATCGATAGACAATATCTACGAGTTTGGTTCTCTGCCGATATATGTATAGCATGTGGAAATAATAGAAAGTATCTTTTGGCAATAGTTAATTTTAAACACTCACAATCTATAGTCATTTTATTTACTATATGAGACCAGGTCGTATCACGATAAGATTAATAACGATATAGATACCTTTATATCACCCGACGTTTCGACCCATTTGCATAGGCCATGGTCGCGGGAAGAAGGTCTCATAAAGTAATTAAAATGAGTACAAATCGCTAATATTTAAAAACAGCTATAATAAAAGAAAGAACTATATCTGAGGTTCTATCCACCTCTCAAGGATAAATAGATTTAGATTTATTTATTACACTGTAACAATGTCCACATAAAAACAAAATACAATTAATACATGTCTAAAGATTACAATGATCGTCATAAAAATTTGCAATAATATAAAATAAAATGTCAAAAATAATAATAATAATAGTACGATATAATAAAATAATAATTTAAAATACGATATGTACATTAAATTCGACGTAGGTCAGTTGTTTGGGGCTTGGCTCTGTATCAGTGGGTACAGGGTTCAAATCCCGTTTGAGCATGTACATTTTCGTAATAAAAACACATTTACGAAATGCGTTGAATTATACGGTGAGGGAAAACTACCTGTTCGTCGAACAGGTAATAGTTGGTGCTTGTTAATGGCGACATGGCTGACCACCTGTCACATTGAGTACTGACTATCTGGTTAACACGCGGGTTCGAGGTGTCCATAGAATTACTACCTTCGCAATTGCGGAGATGGACACCTGAACCTCTGACTACCCCGCAAGGGTTAATGGTCGTGAATGCGTTTGTTTTTGTTTGTTTAAAATAATAATAATAATAGTACGATATAACAAAATAATAATTTAAAATACGATATGTACATCAGTACTCTTTCATCATATACTCTTTTACAGAGTAAAACGTGCTGTCTTCTTACCAACAATGCCATGTTTGGCCGCTCGCTCCTGAGCCTTCTCCAGCACCCAGGCCACGTGCTGAGGCTCATCTCCGTCCAGGGCGGTCTCCGGACCCCAAGGATTTTCTTTGGACCACTGGAGGACTTTTACATACTCCACACAATGTTCTGGTAATCTATGAAAAAGATAATACATAACTATGTAAATAAAATATACAATTTTACAAACATGGAACTACTTTATGCTCAAGTAATACTCACTAGGAATAGTAGGTAGTAGTAGTAGTAAGTAGTTGGTAATAGTCTGTGCCTAATTACTATAAGACTAAGCTGGGGTGATCAAAAGAGTAATCCATAGGCAAAGATCATCACAATATCCCTAATACGTAATGACGACCTCTGTGGCGCGATCGGTTAGACACCTGAACGCTAATCGTGGGGAACAGGGTTCGATTCTCGGTGGAGGCAGAGTTGAGAACAACGCTTTTCTACTACTTTCCAGTCTGGTTGTTGATTATATGTATATGATATATGTATATGTATTTATCTATATTTATTATGTATACATTTCTTAAACATACGTTGATTAGTACCCTTAACACAAGTCTTTAATGTACTTACCAAGGGGCTGGTTCAATTGGTGTAATAATGTCCAAATATTATTATTAATGAACTACATTTTGTGTTAAAATAATGTCGGACAAAACATCTAAGTAATATGCATGTACTTACCTAGGTGTACTAGCTATTGTGCAAAGCGGAAAAGTCTTCTGGGGTGGATACAAATCCAAAGTACATTCAATACATGCACTCATGCCTGAAAACAAACAGTTTATTTTAAAGTCTTCTTATAGAATCTTCTTCTTTGCTTCCTACATTCCCAGGGACAAACATAAAACATAACGTACGCTTCACGACTTGTGTATACACACTCCCTTTTTTATTATGGCGGGGCGGGGCTTGAATGCCCATCTCCGAAATTTCGAAGGCATGTTAGGTATGGGTCTTTCGAAGGCATGTTAGGTATGGGTCATTCGAAGCCCGCATATCACTAGATAGACAGCACCCAAAGTGATAGGTTGTGAACCGTATCTCCAGGGACAACTCTACTATATAAACTATGATCTAAACTATGATCTCCACTTCACTCTGCCATGAGCCAATTCCTGAAGCTCCTACCAGCTGTATCCGGTTGAGGAAGCATCCTTCTCAACTCAATGCCACATACAGCTCAGGCGGAGGATTGGCGTTGTGGGCTTTGGCCTGCAACATATCGCCTCTTTACGAGAATAACATGATAGATATCTTGAAAATCACAATTTTTAAAATACCACATTTTTTTTGTTACAATAACATGGTATTCTGTAAATCACAACTTGTAAAAATACCACATTATTCTTGTAAAGAGGCGATATTCTGAGCCTGGGCCCTTTCACAGTGACAGTGCAGTATCTTGTAAATTGTAATAAATGTAAATGTTTTGGTGCCTGTGCTGTTTTTGTGAATCATTTTTTCTTTTTCTATTCTATTCTATTCCATATAGAAAAAAGAGTGTTAATTCACTTAACCTGCCCTATAAGCATTTAAAGAGAAAAGGGAGATGTACAATTACATAAGTACCAGGGTAGTACATATAAAAAATAACAATGTTATAACTACAATCGATAACCAACCAATAGTTATAGTTAGATTTCCTATAAGAACAAATATTGTAAATTTTATGGAAAACCATATTTTTTTTAATTTTCTTAAAGCTACTGACAATACCATTGCTTGTTACTTTATCCTGTAAATACTGCAAATAAAGCTTTGGTGATGCATTGCTGCCTTTTAAGCAATAACAAGTAATAAAATATAATTTTATAAGATAACAGGGCCCTTACTCCACTTATCCATTTTAGCCACAATATTACTTCAGTATTGATACTGTAATACTTCAGTGGCCGTATTTTGAAACTTTTCACACTCCACTAACAAATATTGGCCACTGAAGCGCTATCGAACTACTTCTGCGTCTGAAGTACAAAAAGCTACTCCACTAATCAAACGTCCGTCAATGTCAGTTCCATAGCCTTATATTTGGTACTCCACTAATGACATTTATATAGTTGAGTTGCCACTGAAGCACCACTGACTCGCTATTGAGGTACAACTGTGGCAGATCAAAATATTAGCAGAGTGCCACTTTTACAGCCGAGACGCAAAAGTAAAGCTGTAGCTACGCAGTTGTGTGGCTGTCAAAGTTAATTAGTGGAGTAAGGGGCCAGGCGGCTTAGTCTACTTATGCATTTTAGGCACTACATGAGTTCAGTAGTCATACAATAATAATTTTTGTGGTAGCAATTTGTAATTCCACTAATAACTTCACTTCACTGAAGCGCTATCAAACTGCATTTAAAGTACTACTGTGTCTGAAGTACAAAAAAGCTACTCCACTAATCAATTGTGCCTCAATAACTATTCATTTGCATTATTTTTGGTTCTCCACTATTGTTTTGACAGCTTTGTCTATGCTTAATCTTAAGCCAGTGTGCTATTGAGTTGCAACTGAAGCACAACTGAAGCGCTACTGATGTGCTATTGAGTCACTCTCAAGCTGCGACTTATTGTGTATATTTTTACAAAGTAAGATATCATTGTAATATCTCTCAATGACATTAATTAAGATATCATGAACATACCTGGTAAGATGACACGGGCATTGCCCTTGAAACCTTCAGTGCCACCGTCCACTAAGGGTATCACACTGCTTTGATCTAGACTGCCTGTACAAGAATAAACAAAATATTATTAGATACATACCTTCCCAGACCTCCAGTTACCTAAAAAAGGAATTAAGAATGAAGATTGGGAGGCATCCAGGTTTTCATAGGTAACAGCCTTTTAGTAGGCAAAAGTGTTTCTGTTGGTCAAATCTTGTCATATTTCAAAGAACTGTGAAGTTATAACCAATCCCTGACACTTCGGTATTCTCAATCTACAGAGGGCGTAACGTTCAAAGGGATATATTAACTACAGTGGTTTGCCAGGATCAGGAACAAAAGAGATCTATGCCTACCCTTCTCTGGAGAGCCAAAGACAAAAATACACCATTAACCCTTGTTGTTGTAATTGTGAAGGTAGGTATTCTATGGCCACCTCAAACCCACGTGTTGACCAGATAGTCAGTACTCAATGTGACAGGTGGTAAGCCATGTAGCCATTTACAAGCATTAACTAATACCTGTTCAAAGAACAGGTAGGTTTCGTCACTATGTTTTCCCTCACCGTAGTATTCGTTGCATTGCATAAATGTATTTTTTTTAACAAAAATATACATAGAAATTCATTTAACTTCATTTCCATTTGTACCCTGTAAGTAGGATTTGAACCCTGTATCCACTAATACACATTAAAGGCTCGAACAACTGTGTGTGTATGTGATGGGCGGAGACTATAAATCCATGAACAATTTACTACCTATTGAAGATTATTATTACAAAGAAAGGTTCAATACAAATCTGACATCATCATAGCTTCATAGAGTATAATTTTTCCTCAGTCATGTTGGCAATAGTATAAGGTTACAACAGTAATGTAAAATATTGATCTGTTGCAGTCTATCACCCAATAAATTCTATTTACAGATAGGCTTATGACAAGAAAAATAGCATCTACTTTGTTACAGGCACCTATGTTAGTTCCCAACAAGCCACGAAATGTATTCCAAACCTTCAACCTGTCCAAATCTTTTACTTATAACAACTATTATTTATCTAGAACGTACCATCATCATTATATTGAAGTAGGGACATGAGCATTCCATTCAACCATCGCCTAGCTACTATGGAGTCCAGCCCACATACCACTATATGGAACTGGCGATAGAAACCATCATCAAAGTCCTGTATGGCACAATGATGTGCTACAGCCTCGCAGCCTGGAATTCTAAAAATTAAGGAAGAATATATAAATAAGTAAAATAATATTTGTGCTACAATTATTTGTAACAAAATTTCTATGTTTTCAATTTCCACAAATCTTACTACCCTAACTCTTGCTTACCTTTTGTTCACAAATTCAACTGCACATTTTGCTTTAGAAGAACCTATATCTTGCTTTCGGAATAAGAACTGCCTGTTTAAGTTTGATAATTCAATGGTATCCATATCAACAACGTGAATTTTCTTAAATCCCATCAAAGCCAGGTCTTTGAGCAGCTCACAACCCAAGCCACCAGCCCCAACAATAAGAACTTTGCAGGAATTCATAATGAAATCAAGGATTTCAGCTGAAGGTTCAAAATCAGGATGGCAAAATGGCCCAGATCTTTCTAACACCTTTCTCAAGTTGTGCCATCGCCTTGTATGGTGTTCAGGCACATGATTATCATCACCAGCCATCTCCTGCAATGGTAATGAAGTTTATTTATACCATTATTTTAGTGGATTGTACATAACATACAAAATATATGAAGAGAAGATATCTTACACTTGTTTTATGGAGACCGGTTATTTTAAGCCTCGAACGAAAACCTCGGTAATTAAATAACCGAAAAAGTTCAATATCAAAAGTCAGTCACGGCCCCGCGGATGGATGCTTCAAGAATTAAAAGAATCGGTTGTTGTGAATTTGCGACTTTTCCTATTTGGATGTAACCGGCAAACAACAGTTCCAGAAAATAACAAGAAATTCTGCCAACATTCAACAAGGTTCGTTGGAAAAAAAATAAAGGGCACAAATTGATTTTATGATCAGTTACGATTCGTTTCCCCAGATATTTTGAAAATTAATGTATATTATTAATTTCATTCTAACTAAGATATTCTTTTACTTTCTACTAGTAATTTACTTTTAATACATACAAAAAATCTTTGATCTAAAGCTGGACCACGAAAAACCATTATCAATAACTTTTTAAAAATATTCGAAACGAGTTTTGAGGTTTCATGCAGGTTGAAGCGTTGAAGTTACGTACTACGGAAAGTCATTCATTTGTTGAAAATGGAGTTGTGTGTGATGCATTCGTCAAATTTCTAGATTTTCAACTTGGCTGTTTTAAGTTTTTCCATGTGAGTGTTGCCTAAATATTAATTTCATCGTTTTCTGCATGGCTTTAATCACTAATGCAAGTTATTAGTTAGAGTAACGTGCCCATGAGTTACGTGTAAATCGAGGGAGAGACCGAGGCCGCTTCGTCGTACCAGACTCGTGCTTTTACCATGCTCGTTATAAAAATAGTTGATTCATAAGGTATTTAGGGTATAATAGCTCGATTCAAATGTCGCACTCTCTTTAAATGTAACTATTTTAAAATTGCAAGAACACTAATAGTTTATATAGTACCTATGATAATTCCTATTGTATGTACCTACCTATCTACATGCACCTGAATAGGACCAATTTAAAATACGAAAGAAGGGTTTGTACTACTATTCATAATATATAATAATTAACGATACTTCAACAATTAAGTAATTCATGCCTAGTTGAGAATTTTATCACATTAAATTTATCTTGTTGTTAGGTGTCATCATGTCAAGAGTAAATACAAAAACCAAACCCAAAGACTTGGGGAAATCTGCAAATGGAACAAATGGAGAGGATCAAGGAGATGTGGATTTCTCTTTGCTGAGGAAACCCATACTAACCAGTGTGACAGGCTTTGCTCAAGCCAGAAAGATATTTGATCTTGCAACAGTAGAAGTAAGTTACAATATTACTTTTTTGAAGTAAATTTTGGCAAAATGTGTTCAATGAAGGATGTATTATTAAAACATTAATTAATTACTATAATAATGTTTTATCTCAATGTATTGAAAGATGCATGCATGTATTTTGCGACATATTAATGAAGATGCTGAGTTCTGATGTGTTTGAATTTGGTTAGTAATAAATACAATCTACAACATTTTCATTAAATTTCTTTTTATCATTCTTAATAAATAGCATATAACACAAGTTCAAATACAAAATCCTTAAACTTTGGCCATTTTATGTAATAAGCATAGGTTAGTTCCTCTTAGTGAAAGATGACAACAAACACATAAACCCTTAATGGGTAGTCAGAGGTTTGTGAGTCCATATCTGTATTTGCTATCTAGTAATTCTATGATCAGCTCAAACCCCATATTAACCAGATAGTCTATCAATGTGACAGGTTACATTTACAATGACTGACTATTGCCCGTGCTGATGAATATGTATGTTTCTGCACAATGTTTTCCCACACCATAGTTGGTGTATTTTGATTATGTATTTTTATAGTGAATTTTTATTTTGCATGTTCCTTTAAAAAAATAAAATAGAATTGCTTCCACTCACAACTGAGTGTGAATCAGAAATCAAGGTTAATAATAAAACTTGTATAATGTATGTCTATAGCGACATAATTACATTTTTACTAATTTAAAGTAATAACTAAAAGAGTTAAAAAGAACTATGCATAAATTGTTTGATTAAATGCATACATACCTTGTTGAATTAAACACACCATACTAAATCATAATTACACAGACATAAGAATCATCTTCACACTCATTCTCTTATTTCCTCTAGGAGAATGGGCATCTATAGGACGTATTTTTACTTCTTTTCCTATTCAACAGTTGTAGCTTCTAATTACTCTTCTTTAGGACACCTAATTTAGCTTCATGTCTTAACTGCATGACAACGCTTTGGAAACCACCCATATATCCTTTAAGAATCTCTTGTTTTAAATCGTCACATACCATATCTAATCCACTTGATCTTATTGTATGTGTTAGCAAGTAAATAGAAGATACATAGTTTTGGGAACATAAACCCTAGCAGGGTATTTACAGGTTCACAGAATCCATGACCGCAGTTGCAGAGTATATTATTGTCATCATTCAGCTTAGGTAACATTATCCATTGCGTAATAGTGGTCCTAATTGTGTAATACTTAACTGTATTTTTGACTGGACTAAAAACCATGAATTACTTTTTATAACTATGAAAGGTACGCTACCATGTCAGCATACAGAAACTGACTATTCCAATCTAGGTCTATATCTATTCCAATATAGGTTTAAAAATATAATTTTTCCCATACATATATGCTCAGACTGGAGATTTTGGTACTACCACTTAAGCCCCACTTTGATCAGTCAGTTTAAAATATCTTTGAGAATACAATTACCCATTTTACATACTTCAACATACAAAAGCACATTTATGAAACTACTATTCTTCCTAGAAAAGAATAGGCTAAGATAAATGATCCCCAATTTTCCAGATCTTGGCAATCAATCACTTTATTGTCTTCCATACACCAACTCATTTACATAAGCACTATTTATTACAAATTACACATTTATATTTGATCTATATTAGACATATTATTTGAATTACACATTATATGCTTTCTCTCAAAGCTGTTATTCTTTGTATGCTAACTATCTTATTTTTAAAAGTCAGCTACTTAGTTTTATTTGTGTATTTGGGGAGACACAGTGACCATATCAACATAAGTACCTATAGGTAACATTATTCCTTGTGGTATAGATCATCCACTGGGGTAGAAATATGTTTAAAAGGAATAATGAATGTGTGTGATGATTACCTGTGGTAAATTGCTAGTAGGGGCTGAACACAGCCATGAGTGACTATGTTTTTCAACTAAATATTAAAATGACTGTTATTTCAGAAAATTAAAGCATGTAGAAAAAAATACTTTACTTTAGAACATTTTACACACACAGATTTATAAGGAAAAGTATCAGGATTGTATTGTTTTAACCCTTTCATACAATTCCTGATACAAAGCTTATTTGTTCACATACATACTCGCATCCTTTGATCCTTCTATCCCTATTGAGTGGACTCAACCTCAGGACCACTATATAGCCTGAATAACCTCAGACATTACTATTTATGATGCAATGGCATTCCTATGTAATATTAGTGAAATGTTTTACATACATACATACGCTTCACGACTTGTGTATACACACTCCCTTTTTTATTATGGCGGGGTAGTCAGAGGCTGTAATGCCCATGTCCGAAATTTCGAAGGCATGTTAGGTATGGGTCATTCGAGGCCCGCGTATCACTAGATAGACAGCACCCAACGTGATAGGTAGTGAACCGTATCGGCGTATATAGGCACTGACTATTACCTATCCTGAGGGATAGGCAGATTTCCTCACGACGTTTTCCCTCACCGTTAGCGACTGTAAATTATGTACGTAAATGAAAAACACATTTAAAATTTCATTCATTGGTACATGAAATGTTTTAATGGCTTGCATTTCTCATTCTAGCTAAAAGAGCTGCTAAGCAATGAGTGTGATCTGTTGTACGAATGCAAAGTTTGCCGGAACATCTTCCGCAGCATTGCCAACTATATAGCGCACAAGCGGGTTTACTGCAAGGAGAAATTCAAATCGGACCAACACGGACACTTCGTGAAACCTCCCTGTGCTGTAAGTATTATGCTATTCATGATCATATAAGTCTATCTTATTAAAGTCTGTTGTTATCAGAACAGTCACGACTGGTTATTCATAACACTGTTCTGGTCCGCACACTTATCATGAAAGCGGAATTAATGTGGTAGAGACGAGGTCCCTCAGGGTGGTGGTGTAATTTGGGGTTGTGATGTTATATGGAACATATCAATAGATTCCATTGACCCGTAGTCCCTTAGTCGCCTCATAGAACATGCCAGGAAGAAAGGAAGCTAGTTAGCATTCTTTTTAAGTCCCAGACTACATACACACTTCCAAACATTATCCTGTATATAGAGTAGATATTCAATACAAGTTTGGGAGTCACTTTTCACAATTGCATACTAGTTCATTTAGGACTACACTAAACAAACTTTGCACCAGCTAGTTAGCATGTACAGGTATTGAATACACCCATTCTTTTATGACAGGTGGTATTTCATGACACCAGATTAGACACTGGTTATTGCTACTGCTATTCCAAATAGAACTTATACAGATCACATTGGAGACATTCTTCTCAAGGCGGGTATGTACTGAGAGGAAAGTGTACAAAGAAGAACATGTATGAGATGGTTAGTGTGTGTGAAAGAAGCAAGTTAGATTTGTCAGGATAGTTCCAGACGATCTATAGTCACTACCTAACCCCTTGGAGACATAGAGGCATGAATATATGTATATATTCTAAAGAATAAGCTGGTTTCCACACTAATATGTTTTCCAATAAATAACTTCGTTCATAAATACATGTTTAACCTCTTTCCAGGCAACAGAATGGCTGAAAATAAAACAAACAGAGGACGGATATCAGGAATATTTAAAACAGAAAGCCAATGTACCAGAAGAGGCAGATTCAGACGACCGCATTCCCATGTCCAAAGATATAACGGAGGTGTTAGAGAACGTGACAAAGACGAGAGGCGTGTTCCCAACTGAAGAGAACAATGTTACGCTACAAAAGATACCAAATAGCACAGTGGCGGTGTTCCAGAGCTATAATTATGATAAGAAGGATGACTGTATGAGAGCACAGGTATGGTATAGTGTACATAGATGTAGTTCATACTCGTATATATATAATCACCCCACTATTGATCACCACCTGAAACAATCCTGACTTGGTGGACAAATCACTCTCAAATAGATGTCATGTTGTTTTATCCTAACAGCTACCCTGTTAGGATAAAACAACATGACAGAACCTATGTCATAATATAAATGTATTTTTTTAATTGTGTTTAATAACTATTGAACTTATGATGGCATTTAAAGTATTGATGAGGTTGATAGGTAATCATCTACTAGATACCATTGCTCCTTGTCCCTTAGCCGCCTACACCATAACAGTGACAGTCAGTTCACATTCTATTTACAATACTTAGCATGACAAATATATGAATATTAGGGTTACATTGTTAAAAGGGAACAGGTGACAGGTTGTTAGCCCAACGCTCAATAAAATCTATTTACCATTCGTCCCTTAGTCGCCTCGTACGACATGCTGCGAAGAACGGCAGCTAGTTAGCATTCTTTTTACGTCCGAGACTAGCAAAGGCCATTTTTCACTAGGCACATAATTCCTGACTTTCCAAATTATCTTGGAAGCTAAAATTAATATAAAACATTATATAATTTTTTACATTTTATCATTTATAATAATAAAAATACATTTACAAAATGCGACGCATACTACGGTGAGGGAAAACATCGTGAATTAACCTACATGTTCCCCGAACAGGTAATACTCGTTCTAAATGGCGACCTGGCTTACCACCTGTCACATTGAGTACTCACTATCTGGTCAACACGTGGGTTAGGTAGCCATAGAATCACTACCTTCGCAATTGCGGAGATGGACACCTGAACCCCTGACTATCCCGCAAGGGTCGTGAACGCGTTTGTTTTTGTATATATGCTGAGCTGGGACCGTTTCACTGGGCAATGACATGCACATGTAGGATTTAACAATTTTCTTGTATAAACTCCTTTTTTTTTTTTTTTTTTTTTAATTTCCTGTCTGTGTATGTCAATGTGTTTGTATGAATAAAGCTTATTATTATTAATATACTCTTCCTCATTCCAAGGTATGCGAAATAGATCAAATAATGTCCCAGACGAAGGCGGTGATGGACGAGAACGGCAAGTTTCGGGTGCAGGACGCGCCGGCCACCATCACGCCCCTCAAGGAGGAAGGGGTCATCCAGATCAGTGATGATGAAGAGCACGAGGGCATCGCTGACCTGCAGTGCAAGATGTGTAAGTTTAGACTTAGAACAAACGTGTTCAAGACCGTTGTGGGGTTGTCAGAGGTTCAGGTTTCAGTTTAGACAAACGTGTTCAAGAGCATTAACTATGCTCAAGCCCATTGAGTGATTTCGTATTCAGTCCGGGGTGAATGAGTTACTAGTACAAAGTTTTCATTAATTGTATTAGTATATGTCAATTTTTTTTTCTTGTCTAAGTTTCTTTAATTATATCGGAACTATATTATATGAATCTCAAAGGTTTCAAATGTTGGTAATGTTTCATCTGTTACTGTTGCCTATAGCCCAGGATTACCTTTTATGGGCAACAGTGCACATCATAAAGATTATAATAGGTTATCATGTTTTGTATTTTTCGTATGCTTAGTTATAATTACTGTAAACCTATTGGATACTTGTTTTTTGGTTAATAAAGATTATTATTATTATTAACTGTTCTGGAATAGTCAGATCACCGCAATTAAGAAAATTGTAGTTCTATGGCTACCTCGAAGCCACGTGTTGATTAGATAGAGTACTAAATGTGACAGGTGGTAAACCGTGTCGCCATTTACAATAAGCAAGGTAGCCTTTCCACCGTCGTTGTGTTCTTTCGTATATGCTACACTTAAAATAGAGATCTCTTTTCTGAATTATAGTGTGAACAACTGATATACGTCTACGTTAATATTATAAATGTGAAATACTTTATGACTATATCTACATAAGTATGCATGAGAAGCTTAATGGCGTAAATAAGGCCAGAGAAGTTTTGTCAGTATCTTTCAAGTTGCCTTTGAATAGTCTGCTTATCCCGGTGGATAAGAGGTGTGAATATATACGTATATTATTATAACAACGCTCAGCTGATGTTATTTTTTACACTGCAATGGCACACACAAGAGCTACTTTTGCGTTTATATTAGTATCTGTGCTATTAGTTGTGTTATGTCTTGTAGACAAAGACAAACGCGTTCACGACAATTGACACTTGCGGGGTAGTCAGAAGTTCAGGTGTCCATCTCTGCAATTGCGAAGGTAGTAATTCTATGGCCACCTCGAACCCACCTGTTGACCAGATAGTCAGTACTCAATCTGACAGTTGGTAAGCCATGTCGCCATTTACTAGCACTAACTTTTACCTGTTAGGGGAACAGGTAGGTTTCCTTACGATGTTTTACCTCACCGTACAACGACGTCAACGTACGATGTTACCGTGTGTGTCTTGTAGTAGTGAAATAAACGTTTTTTACTATCATTCCCAGGCAACCAGAAGTTCTCCACCCAGAAAACCCTGAGGTTCCACGTGAAGTACAAGCACCTGGAGAGCCGGCTCGTGTACCCCTGTCCCGACTGCGTGGACATCTTCTCCACCTCGTGGAGCGTGTACCGGCACCTCTTCAAAGTGCATAGGTGAGGCCTCAGCTGTTTTGATATAATTCTGTAGTCTGAGGCGTAAAAAAAAACTAACTATAGTCTATTCGAGTTAAGTAAATAGTGACGTCATGATATACAAAAGTAAACTGACCAATAAGACGTTAGATAATGAGAAAACAAGTCTCTTCGACCAATGGCGGACAACCGTTGTCAGGTCTCATTGGTCAAATCGTGGGGACATGATGACGTCACTATTTTCTTAAAGCGAATATACTATAAGGGCCCTATTAATAAAGTCCCTACTCCTTACTACTACGAGCTTAATTCAAGACTATAGTGTATTCGCGTTAAGTAAATAGTGACGTCATGATAATCAGAGGTCAAACTGACCAATGAGACGTGAGTAAATGAGAAAACAAGTCACATTGACCAATAACAGACAACCCCTATAAAATCTCATTGGTTAAATCATGGAGACCTTGATGACGTCACTATTTTCTTAAAGCGAATATACTATAGTTACTCTTGGCGTTGAGCCGTATTAACGTTCGACTAAGTTCATTATTAATAAACTCGGAGTAAGGTTGGAGTAACTTCGCTACTTCGAGTTTATTAATTGGGCCCTAGAGGTTTTGATATAATTCTGTAGTCTGAGGCGTAGGATTTTAACTAGCTGCACCGATTAAGTGCAAGGCATTTCGAAGTGAACAAGAAAAAGTGTCAGCCATTGTTGAATAGATTTACAAAAATACGGTGAAACAATCAAAATCGAGTGGAGGACGCCCCTCTGCCAGGTGGACCGATGACCTGAAGAAGGTCGCTGGTAGTGGCTGGATGAGGGCCACGAATGATAGTGTTTTGTGGCGTACCCTTGGGGAGGCCTACGTCCAGCAGTGGACTAGTATAGGCTGATTGATGAATCAAAATTATACAATTTAATCCCAATTTAAAATATTGTCATTATATTCGGTAAATTTTCAGTATTTTTATTGTCACGTTACTGATTCTTTATTTTTGTGACATCATTTTGACACTGGTAATAGACAAGCGCGCATTCACTCACTGAACGCAAAATAAGAAATTAACACTTCGAAATAAGTAACGTAACTTCTCTTCCCGTAACAGGAAGTCAGCGGCGCAAATCCGGCGTCTTCGCGAGTCCATCCAAGCGAAGGCGTTCAAGATGAACAACCCGCCCGCCTTCTACGAGAAGCGGCGCAGCAAGGTAGAGGGCGCTGCCAACGACAAGAAGATCAGCGAAGAGGAGAGGCTGGACCAGGAGAACCAGGTTCGAAAGCCTTTGTAATATACGTAGGCTTTAAGGTCCTTCATAATAACTATAATAATATCTTTAATCGGTTATAAACATATCACGAACTAATACTTAAAATTAGGTTTTAATACCAAGAGACAATTTGTAAGTAAATAATAGGCTCTGTCACCGTCTAGAGACCACATCTAGGTGGTTTGCGGATGGTTACAGGTTTGAGTATTCAGCATCGTAGCTGAGAAGTTTACAGAGAAAATTAAGGTATATTTGTTAATTGAATGGAACAAATAATCAATGAAATAGTCAGTTATAACATTGTTGAGGATACAGCTTTAAGAGGCTAAGTAATGTACGGAAGACGGCTGTTTCTTACACTGGGTGTCTAAAAAAACTTTTTTATACTTTCAAAATATACAACATATATACATATGAGTTCTATACACTATACGATGCCTATTTTTACCCTACCTAGGCATGGATGGACAACATGGAAGGCGACAGTGCGTCACCGCGGTGCGGCGGCTGCGGCCGGTCCTTCGAGCGGCGCGCGGCGTTGGCAGCTCACACGCACACTTGCCAGCCGCGCAGCAGGGCTCTTGCCAGGAAGCCAGGCCCTGACAGGAAGATAGAGATCCAGATTCGCAAGGACTATAACAAGGGACCCAATCATGCTGTGGTAGCTGATGCTAGTGCTGGTGAGTTGGTGTAGAAGTGTGGTTGTGGATAGGGGATAGGATAGGAGTTTAATTGTGTTATGTTGGGTTGGGTGTCAACGTAAAGTAGTGGTTTGTCTTATGGTACCAGTAAAATACAGTTCACCTAATATGTTTTGTGTGTGTTAGATAATAATAAATTTAATATTGTATTTGTTGCGTAAATAACGAGGCATATTCATACCTCGTTTCTAAAGGAAACATAAAAACTTTTAGTTCTCACTTAAAATATTTAAATCTAATGTCGTACACAAATAGTATTAATAATCTATAATGATTAGTTTCATGCATTCGTAAACTATTTCACAGAAAAAGTCCCGCAAGACGAACAAACCCAACCAACAAAGACTGCAAAGGAAGAAGCTCAACCCACTCCCGTTCTAGAAGAAGCCACTATGTCCATCGACGGCAAAGAAGTGACCGTTGACAAGGAATTAATGGACACAACCGAACCGCCTGACAAAGCTGACGAGAAATCTACCGATACAACAGCTCCCATCACCAAAGACAGCCGACTCCATTTCACAGAGCAAACAAACAAAACCATCAACAACATGGAGGCCCTCAAAAAGAGGATGCAATCGAAACCTGACGTCGACCTGTCAACTTTGACATGTAAGATCTGCGACTCGAAGTTCGAACAAGCCCTAGATCTATCCCAACACATGGCCGAGCACTACAAATGGTACAGATACGCGTGCAAACTGTGCAACCACAAACAGTATAAGCTGTCAAAGATGACTGAACATGTCAAAACCGTGCACAAGTTGAAGGGCGATAATGACTTCTATTACAGTACTATTAAGGCTCTGGATGGCGCGGAGGCTGCGGAGATATGTGATGCAGAAACGGTTGAAGTCATGGACACGAGCCCCGATTCAAGGAGAGGCAGTCGTTGTTCGAGTGACTCTAGTAGGCTGTCAGATGATAGCTCTAACAGCTCGACTAGAGTGGAGAATGTGGGCAGGAAGAGAAGAAAGCAGACTGTCAGTGCGGCCAACAAGAAGAGGAAGGAACCCGAAGAAGAGCCAGGTGAGTGTGTATTGAGTATTTAAATTATAATGTATAGTTTTAAACTTTTAGACCTAACAGTAGGATAAATGTTTCGGAACCTTTTGTTCTATCCATTCTTTCGAGGATTAGAGACATGTCGCTAAGACTTGTGTATGTATAAAATTATTGTATGTACATTATTGATTAATACTTTCATTTATTAATTCCACCGTCATGTTTATTAATTAATTTTTCCTTACATTTTCCAGAAGAAGATGAGAAGAAAGTGACAACGATGGACAAAGTGATGCGGATCATATTCGGCGACAACGCAGAGGGCAACGCGGCCTCGCAAAAGTCATTCGAGGAGACGTCATCCGACTGCGACGAGGTGGAAGAGCGACTCACGAAGAGAGAGGCCCAGCCCAAAACCACCATTGCCACCAGAAGACCCGTACGCAACAAAGTGAAGCGGAAAAACGCCGACTTCGAATACGACCTCTCCAACCTCCTCAAAATGGAAGCCCAGGGCTACAGGGAAGCACAGCAAACTGTAGTCAACCCCAAACCTCCCCCCACGCGGAAAAAAGTGACCCAAGACAATCCCATGCCTTTGGAACTACTCAGAGAATGCGCTGGAGCCCTACTCGCTATGTCCAAGAAGTCTGCGAAAATGTCAGCCGCAACGCTCAAAAGTGTCCCCGCAGTAGTTTGTATAAAAAAGGATAAGAAACCGGGAAGGTACCCGTTTGTCATTCCTATGGTCCCGAAAATACAGCCCAAAGATAAGTGCACCATAAATAATGATAAGGAAAGTCCGTCCAAACCTAACGAGGAGGGACAGTCGGTTAATTCGCCAGTGAAGTCGAAAAGTGACGCCTTGACGGAAAATAATGAAGTCATTGAAATCATAGATAAAGATTCAAGTGATGCGAAATCCCCGGTCGAGAAAGATGAACCTAAGACAACGGAAACTGAAAGTGAAAAGGAGTTGAAGCAAAACGACGTAGATGTAAAACCTAAAGTAGTACCTATAACACTAAGACGGCAAAGCCTAGACATAATGAAAAATCCTTTAGTGAACAAAAATATAAGCGAGCTGCAAAAATCGGGTAAAAAGACTAAGATTTTAGTCATCAAACCCATAAATAGGAATAAAGAGCTGCAACCCGTTAACTCTTCTTTAAAAATCCAAACTATTAAATTAAAGGATCCAAGAAGAGAAGTGAATTCTGATCAAGTGAAGGTTGTGAAAATGCCCCCAGTAGAAACTGGGGATAGTGAAGCGAAAGACAAAGAAATCAGTGTTCCTAATGCCAATAATAACGATAACCTCAATAATAGTGAAAGTGATTCCAGTGCGGCCGAAACGCGGCAAGAAAACAATGAAATTTCAAATGAAGTCTGTTAGTGTATAAGTCTACTGTCCTATTTCGTGTCGAAGTGAATTTTCCAAAAAAAACTGTACTTATCACGTATATTTTATAAACAAAGTACCTATAGCCGTTGTTTCCCGACGTTTCGGCCATGTTGCAGTCACAATCACGGGTCAACTCAAAGTTACACAAAGGTAATACTTTGTTTATAAAATGAACGCGATAAGTTCTGTTTCTTGTAGATTTAATGAAATCGCGAGTCTCTCAATAATATTTTCGTAATGAAGTTGTTTTCGTAAGGGTTTTTTAGATTTGCAAAGTTCGGTACAACTCAAAACTGAATTCGTTCGAACTTGTTACCTTTATTTGACTGTCAAGTAAGTGTCGTTTTTGTTTTACTGAATTAATCGAACGTCTCATGACCTTTTCTCTTAGTAGTAGGTATGGTATGTGAAAGTATGATGTTGTAAGTTATGTTGGAAAATAACTACTACAATTCTAGGGAACTTGTTAATTATTCAATGTGTATTCGAAGAAACACTTGAAAAAATAAAAGTATAATAATAATTATGAATGGTGATATTCCAATAATGAATGGATTGAAACAAAAATGTTTATTTGTTTATGATTGAGTGCAAACTGAATAATAATGTCAAATGATTGTGATTTGTCAGCCATTAGGAGTTAAAATTAAGTTCTTGTCGTTTATATTGATGTTTGTTGGCCAGAAGTAGTAATTAGTTTCGTCTTAAACTCCGATGTTTCAATGTCTTAGTTTATTGATACTAGTAGCGTCCTCTACGGCCAGTTATAAGAACTAATTCAGAATGATATATTCAAATTTATTATTTACCAAAACAATGTTGTGTTAAGTAGTACCTACATGCACGTATCGAGGTTAATAATCGAAAACGTTAATTGGCAATTCTTTTATTATTTCAAAGGAAATCTTTTATTTGAAAGCTATTCTAGTTCCTAATACTGACCGACAGAGGCGCTAGTGAATCGAGGGTTTGTGAATAATGTAAATATATTTCCTTTTTTGTTTCGTTAGCATGATGCATTTGATTTCTTTGATATTTGAGTCATACTGTCGTATGATACGCGACTCTTCATTGTGATTTAGTATTAGTTAGGTTTAGTGTTACTTTTACCATTAGCAAACGCTCAAGAAGTAGGTAACCAACCTCTATTGGATCCAAGTACTTTAATACCATAGAGACTAGCTCATTCCGTATACATTCAATAAATATTTTAAACAAAATAAAATATACCAAGAGAGCTATTTGTAAGCTACTTACGTCGAATTTAGAATGGTTACTTACGCTGAGTGTAGCCTTTTGCTTTTTAAGGACCTTTTTCCTAATGGTGTAAGAATGATTTTCAATGTTTCAGAAAGAATCTGTAT
Organism: Leucoptera coffeella; assembly: GCA_030578115.1. Taxonomy (NCBI): domain Eukaryota; kingdom Metazoa; phylum Arthropoda; class Insecta; order Lepidoptera; family Lyonetiidae; genus Leucoptera; species Leucoptera coffeella. The sequence goes on along the minus strand of JAMBLF010000127.1, from coordinate 373,274 downwards.
TTTGGTTTATACTGAATAGTTAACATAGGAACCATTATGAAACCTGTTCAGATCTCAGTTTGAAGACATCGTGAGGCAACCTACCTGTTCTCCGAACATGTAATAGTTAGTGCTTGTAATGGCGACGTGGTTTGCCACCTGCCACATTGAGTGCTAACTATCTGGTCAACACGTGTGTTCGAAGCAGCCATAGAATTACTACCTCCGCGATTGCGGAGATGGATACCTGAAACTCTGACTACCCCGCTTGGGTTAATCGTAAACGCGTTTGTCTTTGTTCTTGAGTTTAATAGTCATACCAAGAGCCTAGTCTTAGTTGAGATTCATACCATTTTGTTTGTCCAAATACCAAAACTTTTTCTAACATTTGACATTACTTGAACATACGGGAAAATAATAGAATGTTATGTGTTCAGTTTCTTCAAGAAAGACAGTATATTTTGAACTGCCTGTCATTTTTAGTTTGCAATGGTAACTTCTAGAATAAACGAAGAATTAAAAGTTATGTAAGATGTAAATATTGTTCGTTAGTCGGTAGAAATTTGTTAATCGCTATTACCAATTTAGATAGTTGAATAAAATACTGATTTTGTAAATGGTTGTGTTTGTATTCCCTATTATCGCCGAGAGTGTATAAAGAGATGTATGAGTGTCAACGAAGCGAAGTAGTTAGAATCGAGAGAACGAGAATCTGCCTACACCTCTATAGGAAAACGGGCGTGATGTATATGTACGTATACCCGCAGAATATTTTTCTTGTGAAATTCAAGAGATTCTTGTTTCCATGACTACACTTAGCCAAGGCGGGTATAGTTACAAATAACGATTGATGTCGATGATCCATAGGGTTACTGGAACTAACTGCCATATTTTAGTCTGGAATGTTAAAAGAATGCTAGCTGCCATTCTTCCCGGCATGTCGTAGGAGACTTCCAAGAGACTAGGGGTCCTTTGAATGTATTGGACGATGGGCTACCAACCTGTCTCCAATGTTACATGCAAACATATCAACCCCAATATTCATGCTAAAACGAAAATACTTATTGCTCCATTGTTATGCAGCTATAGTTGGGTATGTGATCCAGAATCAATCTCAAATGGTATGTCAGAGCTTATTGAGTCTATGCCACACACATACTGAATGTCTTATTAAAATGAAGCAGTGGTAGTCCAAGAAAAAACGAATGTAAGAATCTATGGATCTTCAAACATAACAACCTCTTTTGTAAGATTAATAACAAATGTACTGGCATTCATAAAGAAAAAGAACAAATAGTTTTGATTGATTCCAGATTTTCAATAAAATGAATAGTCTGGTTCAAAATATTAAATTTCCCTCTGTTTCAGTGAGTAAAAAATCTGCAAGGTCATCAAAAGTGATAAGATAGTAAGGAATCTTGGTTTAGTTTTATTTATGTAAACTTTCTTGTTATAAATTTATGGGAAGCTTTACATTTTTACCAATTGTAGTAAAACTTTTATGTTTGGCTTAAAAATTTTAATAATAATAGATAGAATAGAATAGATAATTAGATACTTACGGTGACGATATTTTAAGATCGTAACATTCTGTCGGCACAAGATAAGCCACTGATAGCAAGTAACCTGTAGATTTCATTAAATTTAAACACTACTACAAAAGTGGGTCACTTTTAAATGAAAGACATTGTTACATTCATGATAATTCAGCATATAAAGCAATAATGCTAAGAGTAAATATGGATATTTAGTCTCTTATGGTTCTGTCCATCCCTAAAGGGTTTAACGAACGTGAATGTATCTAAAAATAGTATTCTAAATGGATAAGCTTGGCACAGATTCTTGAATCTAGTAGCATATATTATACCAAGGAAAAATCTAATGTTTTTCAATATTATAGCAAATATTTTATGCTTGTTTTAGTTGTGAAAAATAATTAATGTATCTTAGTACAAAAACATTATGTAATATCTGCATTATAACTAAGCTGACCTATTTGGAGGTTATGTAAGCGATTATGTAAATAATGTATGAAAGTAAGAAAATATAGCAAAGGGAAAATAAAACAAGGGGGTAAATTATATACCTAACAATTTATTGATTTTATAAGAACAACATTTTACTTTACTCAACTGCATCAGTGATTTAATTGCTTGAGCTCTTGGCCAAAGAGTCGGCCTTGGCAACTACTTCTTCAATTGGGCCCACCATGTAGAAGGCGACTTCGGGGAGGTGGTCGTACTCTCCACCGAGGATCTTGGAGAAGCCCTTGATGGTCTCCTCGAGGGGCACCAACTTGCCTGGGTGACCAGTGAACACCTCGGCCACCTGATAAACAAATGTTACATGAATTTTAGTGCAAAGTTATGTAATATTTTTATATAAATATCTGTAATAAGAAAGTTAGTTAGAAATAAGTTTCTTGGCATTTGAGGAATGTAATTTGTAGGTTATAATATAGATTTTTTCTGAATTTTCTTTTGGATAAACATAACCTCTAAACAGAAATGATAACAAATTTAGGGAATACTGTAAGTTTATATTAGATTTTAAGTATTAGAATTGCTTACAAATATAAAATGTATGTGTGAAAAGGTAAAACTTGGAAATGTAATTTTCATAAGCTCTAATGAATGTAGTAAATTCCTCACCTGGAAAGGCTGTGACAGGAATCTCTGGATCTTACGGGCACGGGCGACGGTCAGCTTGTCTTCCTCAGACAATTCATCCATACCCAAGATGGCAATGATGTCCTGCGAAACAAAACATTATTAGTAAAACGGTTTAGTCAAGCATTCCCTGTACTAAGGGTGTAGCTTTAATAAGCAGGATTCCTATACCTGAAGGGATTTGTAGTCCTGGAGGATCTTCTGTACTCCACGGGCGACGTTGTAGTGCTCAGCTCCAATAATGTTGGGGTCCATGATACGGGAGGTGGAGTCGAGGGGGTCCACAGCGGGGTAGATACCCAGCTCAGCGATGGCACGGGACAACACAGTGGTGGCGTCCAAGTGAGCGAAGGTGGTGGCGGGGGCAGGGTCAGTCAAGTCATCGGCTGGCACGTAGATGGCCTGCACAGATGTGATGGAGCCCTTCCTGGTGGTGGTGATTCTCTCCTGCATGGTACCCATGTCAGTGGCCAGGGTTGGCTGGTAACCTACGGCAGAGGGGATACGACCCAGCAGGGCAGACACCTCGGAACCGGCCTGGGTGAAACGGAAAATGTTGTCAATGAAGAGCAGCACATCCTGACCTTCCTGGTCACGGAAGTACTCAGCAACGGTCAATCCGGTAAGGGCGACACGGGCACGCGCGCCGGGGGGCTCGTTCATCTGTCCGTACACAAGGGCTACCTTGGAGGTCTTGTCCTTTAGGGAGATGACACCGGATTCAATCATTTCCTGGTACAAATCGTTGCCCTCACGGGTACGCTCTCCTACTCCGGCGAAGACAGAGTAACCTCCGTGGGCCTTGGCGACGTTGTTGATCAGCTCCATGATAAGTACGGTCTTGCCGACTCCGGCACCACCGAACAGACCGATCTTACCTCCCTTGGCGTAGGGGGCGAGCAGGTCCACGACCTTGATACCGGTTACGAGGATCTCCTGCTGCACGGACATCTCCACGAACTCGGGGGCTTCGGCGTGGATGGCGGCGGACTTGTCGGTGGGGATGGGGCCACGCTCGTCGATGGGCTCACCGATTACGTTGATGATGCGGCCCAAGGTCTCCGCGCCCACGGGGATACGGATGGGGGAGCCGGTGTCGAGCACGGGCTGCCCACGGATGAGACCCTCGGTACCGTCCATGGCGATGGTACGGACGGTGTTCTCACCCAAGTGCTGCGCGACCTCCAGGACCAGCCTGGGTTGGCGGTTCTCCACCTCCAGGGCATTGAGGATGGGAGGCAGGTTCTCCTCGAACTGCACGTCGACGACGGCACCGATGACGGCCACAACTCTGCCCTGGCTCTTACCCGAGGCCGCCTTGGAGGCGAAGTCCCTGTTGTTCACCGCAGACACAGACACTACTTTGCCACATTCTGCGAGGGCCTTCTCGGCTACCGACTTGGCGGCTACCAGGCCGCTTCCGACCCTGCTGATAGCTCCGAACATTTTCGTCTTTTCTGGAGCACTTCAATGTAAGAATAATCGGTAACCGGAATTATGTAACGTGAGCACGACCGACGATGGATGAAGTCGGTCATAGACAATGATCGCCCGATTATCGAACATTTCCTTTTCCTCGGCTGGGTAGCGTTCAAAAACTACTTTTTTATATTATTTTATAAAATTATTATGCTTATAGTTTCGTAGTAATAAAACACAAACATATGGAATATTGATTTATTGATGTAAGTGATATTAATTGAATTTCATTTCATGATGTCGCCAATTAATAAGAATTATTGTAATAAGAATTTTTTGATTTCACATGACCATAGACAAAATTTATATAAAATATGTCATACATGATTGTCAAAATGTCTGTAATGACAGTTAAAATGTCATTTAATGACGTCAATTGAGATTTTTGTATAGAGATCCCGCCACATAAGGTGGCAGTAGCCAAACTTGGAACTAAATTTGACGTTACCGCCATTGCGTGTTATTTTGTATGAAAGGTAAATTTAGTATTACCAGCGTTGTGTTTTTTGCCCACTCTTTGTAATTTTTATGTTTGTTAAGGGTGATTATAATAAATTGATTTCCGGAGTTTCTTGTTAGTTCTTCTCCAAGCTAGGGTCTCCGCTGATCTAACCTCGGTAAAAAATATGTAAAGACAATGCTCAGTGCCATGTTTGAAATAATAGTTTTAAGAGATTCGCGATTTATACTCATGATATAAGATATAAGGGTGTGTATAAGATTGATTGCAGCTGTGGGAAATCCTACGTCGAACACACTAAACGGTCTATTGCGGACAGAGTGAAGGAACACATAATATATGTAATATATAATAAGAAGGATAAGTCCCGTTAATTATTAATCATGTTTGAAATAGTTTAATAAACATATTTTGACTTTGATATATTAATTTGTTTTATTTGAGTTTATAGCTCTGCAACCAAAGACTATTCATGGCTTTAACCAGGTCATAGGACGTATCCCATACGTGGTGATCTACTGAGTCACCCACGTAGTAGATTATGTCTATATCCTGTAAAAAACATATACATTAATGTTAATATATACATATATTCAAGCTTACAAGGATATAGGCAGAGACTATCGATCGCCACCTGGAACGATCTTGACAAATCTCCCTTGTTCCACACACATACCCATTAACCTTCTCATACATGCTCTTCTATTTATCTTTATATGCATACATAATAATATAATATATTCATACGCATCATGTATACTCATAAAATTTACAATGTAATCTAAGAACACAATTTTGGACCACAGGTGAGGATAACATGAAGAGGAAATATATTGGCAATATTAAGCTCTTCTTCTCTCTTCTCTTCGACGATACGTAAAATCAGTCGTAACGCCATATTTAGTATAAAAATGGTTTCAATTGTAGACATTAACTTAACTAAAATTCCGAATATGGACACACAACCCTCTGCCTTTCCCCCGCAAATAAAAATATTAATAAAGTCGAACTAGAGATCCCGCCATATAAATTGGCAGTTGGGGGCGTCGCCACAGTCGCGTAATTCAGTGTTACCAGTAAACACGCCAAAACTAGCACTCACTGTGCCATACATACATACATGGCTCGATACATTATAGGTTTCATTTGTAACAGTCTAAAAATATTTTGACCTTTGACTTTGATATATTAATTTGTTTTTATTTGAGTTTATAGCTCTGCAACCAAAGACCGTTACAAATGAAACCTATAATGTATCGAGCCGTATGGCACAGTGAGTGCTAGTTTTGGCGTGTTTACTGGTAACACTGAATTACGCGACTGTGGCGACGCCTCCAACTGCCACCTTATGTGGCGGGATCTCTAAATAAACTCTAATCAATCGAAAATAAAAGTATCCCATAGGAATGCACATTACGAGCTTCTAGTAGCTTTTTACGTACACATGAGATGAAGAAGAGTAATGAATAATTCTAGCAGATACATAATTTGATTTTAATTAACAACCTTATATCAACATTATCAGTTTACCCGCATTATGCCAAGCAGAAATAAGATATCACATTTAGGAAACATGTACCGTACAACGCAATGTTTCCTTGGATAATATACATATTATATTGATACTTGCGTTTTGATCAAAAATTATGAGAGCATAAAATTTGTTAATGCGTTCCACTTTTTACATAAAGTGTGTGTTACATCAGTAATACTAAGCATAAATTTGTGGTTCTCTAAGATTTCACGCAACCAGTAAGCTAGACTGCTTACTTGGACTGTATAGACTAGTTGAAATAAGTAAAACTATTTTAAATATGCCTAGTACAGAAAGTCTCGTTCATTTAAATAGCTGTTATTGTAAAGTAAATTTAAATAGTTGTTGTAAAGTAAATACACGGTAAGGAACACTCTCAAAAATAACTCGGAAAACGATTATGAAATATTACAATTTACTGTTAAATGAAAAACAACTACATAGTTGTAATTAGTTCAATCAAGAGTTTATACAAAATATTAATTTCTATTTTTACTAAAAGTAGATCTATTAATAAAAATATGCTATTGCCAAAATATCACAAACATTGTTTATAGAAAAAGGATTAGTCTGTTCTTAGTACAATTATTGTAAATGCCCATTGAACATTTGACATTCCCTGCATTGACGTTTCATCTAAGATTTATTAGAAGTTGAAAGTTGAAATATTTCCCAATCTTTGTTTGGAAAATGAATTTTTAACTAATACAGCCTCTGAGGCTACTTATTTTGTTCATTAAATTCTATATATATTATCCCAATTAAAAAAAACGTCATAATGAATAGGACGCTACATTTTACTAGAGTAAGTTCTTACGTTTTAGGTTTCTAGGTTAGAAGAATTATTTTCGGACTAATATATTTTACTATTTTCAGATTATTTGTCAACATAGACTCTTGAACAACGTAAGAATAGCTAATGATAAAATTTATAGGACTACACCGTTATGTGCAGTAAATAATCGTACATATAGCTCCAGTATAGCAGTCGAAGATTCTTATGTTAAAAAGTTTATGAAGGCTATTGGATGGATGGACAGGGATAGAACGGTATGTGTTACTTGTTATCCCCGTTTTACTATAGCTGTTCAATAACTGGTTTAACTCTAATCAGTATGGGAATTGGTATACATAATATTGCATGTTGAAATAAGTACTACATATTTAACATAAATAAAAAAAAACATTTGTATACATTAAACATTGATATTATCTACTGTATCTATTTCTTTGGTAATTTAACCTTTTTGTTTATTTAGTCACATGAATGTCTGTGTCAGTTCCATAATTATCAAAAAGTTTTTATTCAATACCACATGATACAAACACATTTTTAACACAAACTAAAAGAGTAACTATGGAGGTACTGCCAGCCCTCTTTGACTGCCAAAGGTTCAATGTAATTAACTAACTATATTTACCTTACAGAGACTTAAACTATCAGGATATTTCCTCTATGAATGCATACCAGCCCAAGTTCCTTACATAGAATGGTTCAAGCACTGTGAACTAGAAGATACTTTTGCCTCCTGGTTTAATGTGACAGCGCTGCATGTATGGCTGCTCAGTGTCCGTTGTATGGCAGAAGACATGGTTGAGGAGGGAGGGAAAATAAAGTATACAAAAGGCAATGGACAGTTTTTGAGGAATTCTATGCTGGAAGCTATGTGGGCGGATGTTGGAAACAGAGTCAAGTTGTTAGAGGTATGGTCATATTATAATAAACAAACTATATTATACGTTAATATAGTGTAGTTGTGTATTGTATTGCGTGTATGTTTGTAGCTATATGTATATAAAAGGTTTCATTAATATTACATGTATGTAGTGCAATCCTTTTTACGGTTGACAAAATCTCAGATAGATAATATTTCTTCATTTTCTCTAAGTATAACTGTCATGGTTTTGAGTGCATTCATTTTGAATAATAATAATAGGTATATTCATACTAATTAGTCTTGGCGCTAACTATGCGGTCAGAGACTTCCTTGCCAATGCTCAGGGTTGGCAATGAGTGCATCTAAGCTATAGGTTCAAAAAATATTCACAAATAATCATGATTCTTTTTAATTTGATTTTGTAACTGACCTTGGGCCAATAATCCTAAAAGCTGGAGGTCTGAAAGAGATTTAATGATGTGAATGTGTAGGTATGTAGTTTAACAGCTATAGCATAATCAAACTGAATATTAGCAGAGTTTCTTGGCATTTCTTCTCTGCAGGATTTTGCTTTACGAAATATCAATAGTTTAATTATTTGATTTATTTATATTTATTGATTCATTTAAATTTTTTAAGATTATTTAATTTTAATGTCAATTTTTCACTTTCATTAAGTGACTTTATAATCCTCATGTTGAATAAAAAGTATTTCATTTCATTTCAAAAGTATTTCATTTCATTTCAAAAGCATTTCATTTCATTCCAGGGCGCCAACCCTTCTATAGCAAGAAAGCAAGTGTCAGAATTATCAGAACAGTTCCAAGCCACCCTGATAGGGTTTGATGAGGGTTTGGAAGACGACAAAGTGTTGGCCTCCGTTGTCTGGAGAACCTTCTACGATAGATCACCTGATGCGTCAGCGGAGAACGTAGAACGCATAGTTCATTTTATACGGCATCAGGTAAGCTAAGAACATAAACATACGCTTCACGACTTGTGTATACACACTCCCTTTTTTATTATGGCGGGGTAGTCAGAGGCTTGAATGCCCATCTCCGAAATTTCGAAGGCATGTTAGGTATGGGTCATTTGAAGCCCGCGTTTCACTAGATAGACAGCACTCAACGTGATAGGTAGTGAACCGTATCGCCGTTTATAGGCACTGACTATTACCTATCCTGAGGGATAGGCAGGTTTCCTCACGATGTTTTCCCTCACCGTTAGCGACTGTAAATTATGTACGTAAATTAAAAACACATGTTTAAATTTCATTCATTGGTACATGCCAGAATCGGGATTCGAACCTAGGAACTTTCTCATACAAAGTCCGAGGTCTTACCCACTGGGCTACAGCCGCTATGTAATTGTATTAATAATTTGTATAATAATCTGCACTTTATATATCTATCAAAGTACTTGCAAGTGTATAAATTAAATAAGTAATGGGGATTCGCTATTTATACTCATGATTAATAACTAACGGGATCGTGTAAGTTTTATATAACAGTTTTTACGCGATAAGTTCCGTTAGTTATTAATCATAAGTAATGGGGATTAATTGCTGTCAAGCATTGGTTTGTTAAAGTTACTTTTACTTCAATATATGCTCTGATTGATTGAAAACAGAACAATCTCCAATGGTGTAAACAGACTTAAAACTTCCAAAGAAAGAAGTTTAGAAGTACCTTGCCTAACCTGTTATTTATTACTAAGACGTATAATATTTTTCGGAATACTGGTAATGATATATGCAACCCCCGAATGACGCCACTTCTCCCTGTCAGTGGCCGTTCGCATACATTCGATGCCGGCCAACCTGCGCAGGTCGTCTTCCTTGCCGGGGGGCGTCCCACTCTAAGTTTACTGAGACGCGGTCTCCATTCTAATTATCATTTGGGGGAGACATATTATGTCCAACAGTAGATTGATATAGGCTGATGATGATAGTAATAGCAACATAGGCCTTTAGCCATTAACATTCTGTAAACAGTAGTTTTTTAGTCACTTATCTTACAATGTAGTACCACTTTCCTACTACCTCTGTATGACGACCTCCGTGACGCGATTGGTTAACCACCTGAACGCTAATCGTCTCGGGTTCGATTCCCGGTTGAGGCTGAGTTAAGAACTACGCTTTTCCTCTGCTTTACAGTCTAGTCGTTGATTATATGTACTATATATGTATTTATCTATATATATAATTATAACTGCCGAGAGTGCATGAGAAGATGTATGAATGTCAATGAAGCGAAAGTGGTCTGTCAGGATCGGGACAGATGGGGATCCGTGATTTGCCTACCCCTCTACAGGGAATCAGGCGTGATGTGTATGTATGTATGTATAATTATATATTTCTTAAAAAGTCTTAAATGTACTTACCAATGAGCTAGTTCAATTAGTGTAATATTGGCCTAGAATACTATGTAGGCAGATGATTACAGTATTAAATCCCCGTCTCTTTGTTACAGTTACGAGAGCTGGATAAATTAGAACAGGAGAAACTGTTCAAATCACCTGTCATCAAGTGGTGTAGCATAGGAGATCATTGATTACTAGTTACGTATGTAGGTAATGTTGTTAAATAAAGTGTACATATTTATGTTGAATGATGTTTTACATACATATATTAGACACTAGTGGCCCGCTCCGGTTTCGCACGGGTAAAAAATATATAGCCTATTTCAATATTTAATGGATGTTATTATACATATAAACCTTGCTCTTGAATCACTCTATCTATTAACATAAACCGCATCAAAATCCGTTGCGTAGTTTCAAAGATTTAAGCATACAAAGGGACATAGGGACAGAGAAAGCGACTTTGTTTCATACTATGTAGTGATTCTGCTCAAGTAGTAGTGAAGAACAGAAGAGCATGATATCAAGGCAGGTGGTAACGTGGAGAACGGAAGAGCATGTTTGAGAAGGTTAATGGGTGTGAGTCAAGTAAGATTTGGCAGGATCGTTCCAGAAGGCGATCGATAGTCTGCCTATCCGCTTAGGGAAGTAGAGACGTGAATTTATGTATGTAGATACATTTTTATGTTAACGTAAACGTAAAGTTCGTGTTTCACTTTAAAGTGAAACATACTATTACATTGATTATCCTATTTGGGGTGGATGAAAGCTTATACAGATTGATGACACCAACTTCGTAATATTAGCAAAAGAGGTTGTGATGGAACGAAAAAAAAAGAAAGATAAAACTTATTCGGACAGCCACAACAAATACCAAAAAATAACAAATACACACCCAATTGAAGTCAGACTCCATCTCTATGGTAGTAAAAAAGAATCGACTAGTTGACATGTTGCTATAGATAATCCACAGCACTGGTATTATGTCGATCCCCGCTACAAACTCAAAACAATTTAACTCTATCCGAGCCACGTGAACGAAAAATGGCTGGTGATGACATTCATAACGAATTTATTTGAATAGCTTAAATTGCATTCAGCCATTCGCCTTATACGACTTTTTTGAATTGAATAGGATCATATTTATAAAAAACATATATCAACAATTATACTCCATATATTTCGTTATCTTACTGCCTATACAACTCTAACAATCTTTCACATTGACTAGTATCCCCTAACACTGTAACAGCGACATTACAAAGCATATTCTCCCTACAATTCTGGTCACACCAGCTCCACCTATAATCGCTGAGTTTCGACGAGAAAGCGCTGTAAATATCCAACAGATGTCGCTCAGAGGTCGCCATGCGTTGCACTAGGTTTTCTGTAGAGGCTGTTGACATGTCGGCCACGGAGTAAGTGTTGCGAAAGTCGTATAAAAGGAACCAGTGTGGTTCTCTATTGGGATGCAGGTTCGCTTCTGTAAGGTTGTATACGTAGTTTTGTATGTTGTTCAGGACCTGTGGAGAGTAAATCATAATATAGTATACGATTTAAGACTGTTAAATAATCGCAGAAGACAACATCTACAAAGATCTTTAACTACGTAAAATCAATGTTTCACAAGATAGCGAGTGAAGTATCAGTATTAATAGTGACTGACTATTAAATTACTACCTATTCAGAGGGATGATTACCAATACATCAGTGTTATTTTTATAGAAAAATTTAAATGTTTTTATTCAACATAAGTACAAGTACAGTCCATTCATTGAAAGGCAAAACATTTGCCTGACACTGGTTGTCTCTTAGCATTAACTACCGTTGGTTCGGAAGCCCTGGCTCGGAGAAGAACCAACAAGAAATACCCTTTCTTCTTTGAATAGGTACCCTTTTATGGCATATAACAAGTTTCCTTAAGATAGAAACCAATAGCACATCCATCCATATACTAACCACACAAAGCTTAGCTCAATTTCGATAACCGACACATCAATACCATAAAATTTTTTGACGACCTCCGTGGCGCGATCGGTTAGACACCTGAACGCTAATCGTCGGTCCCGGGTCCGATTCCCGGTGGTGGCAGAGTTAAGAACAACGCTTTTCTACTGTTTTCCAGTCTGGTTGTTGATTATATATGCTATATATGTATTTATCTATATATAATATGTATACATTTCTTAAATATACGTTGACTAGTACCCTTAACACACGTCTTAAATGTACTTACCAAGGAGCTAGTTCAATTGCTGTAATTATGTCCAACATAACATAACATACGCTTCACGACTTGTGTATACACACTCCCTTTTTTATTATGGCGGGGTAGTCAGAGGCTTGAATGTCCAAATATTATTACAATTAAAATACCCTTACATAATTTCCGTCGAACTCCGCCACCTTATAATTAAGGTTGTAGTAAGTATATGAAGTGACGCCTCCCATGTTCCAAGCTACCACGGTCGCTTCACCCTGGTCGTTATAGTACACTTTCATTTGGTCATTGTGGGTATGCCCGTTGAATTCAGCTGCTATTGTGGAAGAGAATCTAAAAAAATACACAAATATATTCATATCCTATTAGACCTTTTACATGCATACATACTACATTGACCTGCCTGATTTCCTATATTGCATACATATTGCCTGATTCCCTGCAGGGGTAGGTAGAGATCGCTGATCCGCCTTTGTCCCGATCCTGACAGACTAATTTCGCTTCATTGACTCATATATCTTCTCAGACACACTCGGTTATAGGTACTCCAAACGTCACTCTTTTTCAATATAGCGTCTTTTGTGGTAGGCAAAACCTCGGAGACGCGCTGTCATCCCTATAATGTACTTTTAACTATAAAATATTAGTATTAGATTAGTATTATTAATTAACTCAGTCACCTGTAACATAATCAAAATTACGATGACATTTATATACAATATTTGGCATATGTAATTTATTAACCCACCGTCTAATATACTGAATACATCCCTTATCAACTTCTACAAAAGCCAGCAGAAAACAAACCGACCATTCTAAATTCACATTAGCCACACGATACAATATTTCCTATATACAGGGTGGCCTATCCAAATCGGTCAGTATGGGAAAGTCTGAAACTATAAAAGTTACGAAGATTTGTTGAACCATGTCACCGATTTTAATAAAAAAAAACCGCATTTATACTTTATTTGAAGAAAAAAGAACTATGCAATTTGGGAGTCGAACCCGGTTGCTTTGAAAAAATAAACCTGTACATTTCACTTTTTTTTTCAGACTTTCCCATACTGACCGATTTGAATGCGCCACTCTGTATATACATCTTAGAGTATACACAACACAATATTCACCTATTAACAATTCGTCTCCACTCTCTAGTCCAAACGTGGAAGAAGTCGTTGACTCCTGGTGGTATATGGCCCAGGATGTGGACTTTCTCACCATTCTGTTCAGCGCTGAGTAATTCTGCCACCACCCATTCAAGCTGACGCTTAGGTTCCTCCGGGTCGTAGACTAACCACCTAAACAAAATATACAATACTTTTACCAGAATTGACGCGTTCGAGGTAATCAGGTTCTGGTAATTGTATAAATAGAGGAGGTAGTTATTCTATAGCCACTTCGTGTTGACCAGATAGTACTCAATAATAATAATAGTGGTAATCCATGGTGCCAGTTACAGTCACAAGTTGCCTCACGAAGTTTTTCTTCATCGTAGTTTACAGAGCATTTCGAAAAAGTATGTATTTGATTGCGAAAATGTACATAGATAATAATCAGTAAACGTCATTTCTATTGACATCCTTAAACCTGACATGACAACCTGAGGGTAGTTATACTCTCAATAAGCACGATCACTACATAGTATAAAACGAAGTCGCTTTCTCTGTCCCTGTGTCCCTTTGTATGCTTAAATCTTTGAAACTACGTAACGGATTTTGATGCGGTTTTTTTACTAGATAGAGTGATTCAAGAGGAAGGTTTATATGTATAATAACATCCATTAAATAGCCATAAGTGCGAAGCCGGAGCGGGTCGCTAGTAGAATATAATACTGTAGACATACCAATTACTCCTATAAGCCACGTTATTATTGACTGAAATGACCCTCAATCGAGGTCTTATGAGCACCGAGAAATCGCCTCTGATCATCATGGACTGCTGAGCCTCAGAAGGCAGGAAGTAGCTGTACTTCTCTGCTAATGAGGCGTATAGCCACGTGGTATTCACTAGAGGGTCTGTCACCCATTCTGGAGCGAACCTGGAAGGAATAATTGGGTCAGAAATTATGATTAAGACTTATATGACACTTGGAACAATAGCATTGAGGTCATTAGTAAGAATATTAGTAATGTTGTTCTGATAGCAATGATATCGAATACTGGTTACAGGCTACCATCGTGGAATAGGGACCATTTACTACTAGTATCTCAGTAGCACTCCAAAGACATACCGCAAAGAAAAGTTACTTGTTAGTATTATTTTTATGTCTTAGATTACCATGGAAAAAATACATTTAAATTTATATGAAAGCGTAGAAGGATAAATGACCCTTTAGGGGCTTGTACTAAATATAGCTTCCAAAAACAATTCCATTTAAATATTTTCACAATTTGAGATAGAGATCCCGCCACATAAGGTGGCAGTTGGAGGCGTCGCCACAGTCGCGTAATTCAGTGTTACCAGTAAACACGCCAAAACTAGCACTCACTGTGCCATACGGCTCGATACATTATAGGTTTCGTTTGTAACGGTCTTTGGTTGCAGAGCTATAAACTCAAATAAAACAAATTAATATATCAAAGTCAAAATATGTTTATTAAACTATTTCAAACATGATTAATAATTAACGGGACTTATCCTTCTTATTATATATTACATATATTATGTGTTCCTTCACTCTGTCCGCAATAGACCGTTTAGAGTGTTCGACGTAGGATTTCCCACAGCTGCAATCAATCTTATACACACCCTTATATCTTATATCATGAGTATAAATCGCGAATCTCTTAAAACTATTATTTCAAACATGGCACTGAGCATTGTCTTTACATATTTTTTTACCGAGGTTAGATCAGCGGAGACCCTAGCTTGGAGAAGAACTAACAAGAAACTCCGGAAATCAATTTATTATAATCACCCTTAACAAACATAAAAATTACAAAGAGTGGGCAAAAAACACAACGCTGGTAATACTAAATTTACCTTTCATACAAAATAACACGCAATGGCGGTAACGTCAAATTTAGTTCCAAGTTTGGCTACTGCCACCTTATGTGGCGGGATCTCTAATCTTCTCTATACTCCTACTGTTTATCGACTTTACTCCGTTAACTGTTTATTACAACATGGATCACCACTTCTCACGTTCATTGCTACATGAAAAGTAGTCTTGTAGCCAAAATCACAATTGCGGAACTCACGCACCTCTATTTCACCTTACTTACAAATTAGTAGGTTGCGCCTCATGGTTTCCTATAGCAGCAACGAATGGCACGTCTCCAAACTGCTCCCTAACCTTGGCTACCACGTGCAGGTTCATGTCACTGATGCTCTCGTATGTGGTCTCCCAGATGTGGTGGTCGATCGTGTCGCCAATGTAGTACACGGCGGCTATGTCCTGAATGAAGGGGGTATAAAGATATAGTGTAAGAAGTAAACTTTAATCGCATATCATATGGAAATGGAATAGCATATGGAAAAGGAATAGACCTAGGTGTAGAATAAAGTGCAACAGTTTTTTTTGTTAGGGTAGCGACGCGTGTACTAATGGAAATGAATTTTAATGAATTTCTATGTACATTTTCTTAATAAAAATACATTTACAAAATGCTTCGAATATTACGGTGAGGGAAAACATTTTTACGGCTTACGGCTTACCACCTGTCACATTGAGTACCGACTATCTGGTCAATAGGGGCTCAAGGTGGCCATAGAATTACTACCTTCGTAAATGCAGAGATGGACACCTGAACCACTGACTACCGCCCAAGGGTTAATAGTGGTGAACGCGTTTGTTTATCTAAAATAATATGAAAACAATTGGGCAATCTTAATAGGTCGTATTATAGGTATAATATTAATCACATCATACTCACCTTATGATTTCTCGCAATCTCCTCAATCGCATTATCGAACGCCCAAACCGGGGTGTCACAATTCCTATAATCACCCCAATACCCCGCCGGTTCCACGTCACTTCTTACAACCACCTCTTTAACCGCCCCTTTGGTTTTCAAACCATACAATTCCTCAGCTACAGTTACATCTAAAAACACTGTATCATTTTCCTTCAACATAGCTCTTTCGTAAACGTGGTTTTCTAATATAGGGTACTTGACAGTTTCGCGGCGGTTTCGCGCCGTTTGTCCCGCGCGACAACATGTTGGCTCTGTACAGTCGGCGACACTGTATGGTTCGTAAAAGGGGTCTAAGTGAGCGTCCGTTATTATGGCTATCTTTATGCTGTCGCCTGTTGTTGGCTGGAAAAGGATTTATTTATTTATTTCATTGAAATAAGTATCCTATCATTACAGGTCTAATAACCTAATGCGATAGGAACTAAACACATTTATAATTTGAAGTAAACAATTTAACATTTACATTAATAGACATAATATAACAACAATGGCATTAATAGAAGACAAAAAAATTACTTTTAGGACAGAAACCAAAAATAATATTAATAAAAACATTACATTACTAATTATAATTAGATTAGTCAATTTAAAATTCAAACTTTTACATAACAGATTACAAAAAGTGCATAGGATATAAGCGTTATGCATCTATCTATGATATGTATCAATTTTAAATGTAAATTTTCGTATTACACGTCCTATGATACCATTCATACGCACATATTTTCATTATGTCATATTATAATTTATCATATTATAATGGCGCAGGTTAGCCGTCATCGAATGGATGCGAACGGCAACTGACAGGGAGAAGTGGCGTCATTTGGGGGCGGCCTATGTCCAACAGTGGATGCATACAGGCTGATGATATTATAATTTCGCAGTTTGCTCGATTCTACAGTTTAAGAACTGCTATTATGTATACACCTCCTTATACATGATCGACGGCTATAGATGATTTATCCCATTATATGAAACAGTAAATATAATCCCAACTATCTGCCGTTCTTCCCTGCAAGTCCAAAAAGAAAACTAAAGTCAAAGTCAAATGTTTTTATTTAACATAAGTACAAATTACATTAATTGGCAGTCAAAAACATTTGCCTGACACTGGTTGTTTCTTAGCATTGAAATTCCACCGTAAACTAATGGCTAGTCACAATAGAATCAAATATGCGATGAAGCAATCCCTCAATATGTCTCCGAACTTCTGTCTGCCCCGAAAGGGACTATAACTCGTGAAATATATACTACTATATACTGCAACCACTATATATACTCACACTAGGTACATTCGCAGTCATCTCCGGTAACTCTATAGTCCATTCAAACCTCGGATCTTCGAGGGGGCAGGCAGAAGGGTGACCGCTTTGTAAGATGAGAGAGCAAAAGGCACCAGGTGTTGCTTCTGGAGCATTTTGGACTATGTAACGAAGGGCTGGCTGAAAGAGCAATGTTCTTAGTCTCATGTAAGAAAAAATGTTATTAATGGCCGTTCTTCACGGCGTTTAGGATGTGATTAAGAGATTATGGGATCAATGGTATATTGTGGATGATGGGCTAGAAACCTATCATGTATATTCCATATCAATGTAATTACGAACCATTCATTAAGCTAAAGAGTAAAAAAGATACTTAATTGCCGATGTTGTGTTCACCTCAAAACGATACATCGACTTAAGTTTATCTATACATACACATCACGCCTGATTAGGGGTAGGCAGAGATCACGGATCCCCATTTCTCCCGATCCTGACAGACCATTTTCGCTTCATTGACATTCATACATCTTTTCATACACTCTCGGCGTTTATAGGTACACCTAACGTCACCTTTTTTCAATATAGCGTCTATCTGACTGTTATATAATAATTTATTATTATATATTTATTATTAGTCTATGTATATGTAATATTAAATTAGACCCCCTAATTAAATAAATTACTTACAATATTAAGTCGCACAGCACCATCGCATACTTTGGCACTTTCAATCCCTAATAGCGTGCAAAGGGTAGATAGAGCCTCGGTGAGCTGCTCATCGGTGCCCCCAGCTTGAACACCCTCGAAAAGTGCTGAGAAAGCACTGTTGCATAACACGCATTGAATAGTCTGTAAAATAGATGAAATCACGGTCTTTATTAGACTAACAAAAAAGACAAACGCGTTCATGACACACACTTGCGGGGTAGTCAGAGGATCAGGTGTCTATCTCCGCAATTGCGAAGGTAGTAATTCTATGGCCACCTAGAACCCACGTGTTGCCTAGATAGTACTCAATGTGACAGGTTGAAGCCATGTCGCCATTTACAAGCAATGATTATTACCTGTTCGGGGTACAGGTAGGTTTCCTCACGATGTTTTCCCTCACCGTAATATTCGGTGCATTTCGTAAATGTATTTTTATTACGAAAATGTACATAGAAATTGATTAAAATTCATTTCCATTGGTACATGCTCAAGCAGGATTTGAACTCTATACCCACTGATACAGAGTCAGGCCTAAACAACTGAGTTCAACTTAGACATACAGTTCTAAATGTAATGCTTGTGCACCGCCAATGAAGTTTCCTATGGAAAGCGAGACACCTCAAATTATTATTATACTAGTGACCCGCTCCGGCTTTGCACGGGTATAAAATATATAGCCTACTCCTATTTAATGGATGTTATTATGCATGTAAACCTTCTTCTTAAATCACTCTATCTATTAAAAAAACCGCATCAAAATCCGTTGGGTAGTTTCAAAGATTTAAGCATACAAAGGGACATAGGGACAAAGAAAGCGACTTTGTTTTATACTATGTAGTGATTGTCTGTACCCCTAATCTCTTAACCCCATCTTACCGATCTAACCGGCGACTGGTCCACGGGGCTGTGCATTGAGAATGGAGACTCCTGAGGGTCGAACGCCAGGAAGTAGACCTGCTTCAGCTCCTCCAGTTCAGCAGGAGTAATGGTGCCTTGCAGATACTTTGTGAACAGATTCTGGAGATCATCTGGAATGAAGAGAATTACGTACTTGAAAAATGATTAAAGGTTTGCTTCTGATATACAGGGTTACAGGAAAAGTCGACCTAGATCCGTTTAGGGCAATTGGGCATTTTCATAAAAAAAATTAAAACTCGAAAATCTTGACAACGGTTTAGGATGGGGGTTCCATAGTGAAATCATTCAGAAATGATGTGTACTACACGCCCTTAACGGATCTAGGTCGACTTTTCCTGTAACCCTGTATATGTATGTATATAGTTCGCACTGAAAATGTATGAGACGGTTAATGGGTGAGTAAACTAAAATATATTTGTCAAAATCGTACCAGGTAAATTATGTATGTATGTAAAATGGAGTGTTTTGAAAATCTAATATATACTTATACTTTTCAATATGCATAGAAACTTGGAGACATGATAGCTACTCTTTCATTTTCATATGAATCCTATCCGAGAATGTATGAGGTGTATAAGTGTCAATGAAGCGAAAGTGGTTTGTCAGTATCGGGGCAGATGGGGATTATTGATCTATGCCTTCTCCCCTACATGGAATCGGGCGTGATGTGTATGTATGTTCCTATCATCAAAACAAATGTAGGTTGTGAGGCTTTAAGAAATATGAAACATTGATAGCAATTTCATTTGCTCATCGGCCAATAAATACATTCCGTTTATCCCTTAGTTGCCTCATCAAACATGCCGAAAAGAAAGACATTTAGTCTAGTACAGTCTAGTACGTGTACTCTAGTACAGAATAAGCTACATACCTTGAGAAACCAATCTCTCAGCGAATCCAGAAGAACAAAATAAGAGTAGCACTAAGTAAAACAACATTTTGATTAATTCCATTCAATAATGAACAGAGTAATTAGATTAAATACACGGTGGTTATCAATACACGCTGTAGTCACGTCATATTCAATGCAAAATATTTTCAATGTTCCAATATTAATGCCTGATTATCAGGGATTAACAATCAGTAGTTACTTTGGCATGATTATCTTTTATCTTAGAATGAATAGCTATACACACTGTGGTTATACATATATATGTTCACGTGTATTCCATATAGGGTTTTGTAGAAACATACTTCTTATGATCACATCATTATATATATCATTATACCCTCTATGGGGTGAGTAGAAACTCAGGTACATAGAAGTTTAGTTTAGATTATTTTAGCTTTATTTTGACTAGGTTGTTTCCTACAGCATGACGGAATGAAGACACATACTCACAGTACTACGTTATTTTAAGCAAAACTAATAGTAATACAAATATAATAGTAATTTTCTTATATACATATTCAAAAAGGGTGACGTTAGAAGTATCTATAACCGCCGAGTGTGTATGCGGAGGTGTATGAGTGTCAATGAAGCGAAAGTGGTTTGTCAGGATGGGTTTCCCTGCTCTCTGCTTAACATGACTTAACCCTTACATATGTATTCATTCTTCATGAGATTATTATTGAACAAATTTATTATAATTGTGTTTTGATTTCTTTAGAATTTAGCTAATACATACCCATCTGAGTTGGGACCTTTTGACTACGACAATAACATGGACAAGCTATACTTTTTGTATTGTGTTAGTTTTTAAGGCTGTAAATAAACGCTTTTATTATTATTATTTAGCGATCAATATTGGGTTTCCCTACTCGCCCGTTCAAATTAATTTATCTTATCATGATCTTTTTGCAAGAATACACACTCACATTTGAAAAATGTTTTTAACCACGTTTTTATTTCATACACACGTTTGTACGACTGTCGTCAAATTGACACACTTTTTGTTTCACTTGGATTACACCTATTGACAAAATATCCCTTTATATCGTTACACACACACCCCCAAGACAACACTACCAACCTAATACAATATTAAGCGAATCACATATCTCTGAGATACTAATTAGTAGTATCGTTGGCTATCCAGCGGGGTAACGCTGCTAGTGTGCTGGGGGCTTTTGCTTCTGGGTGCTAAATTCGGAACACTAGTGGCGCTGTGTAAATATTTACTTTTAGATTAAATTTGTTAGATTTAAGTTTTTTTAATGTTTTAATTTGAATATATTAGGTTTATTTTGTTTGTTTAATTAAACAAACAAAATACAACTAAATATATTCAAATTAAAACATAAATTAATCTTTTGTGTTAGTGAGTTGGAATTTAAATAGAAGGAATTAGCAATGTTCCATTAGTAGTAGATAACAATTAAAAGTATTTGTAAATAGAGTAAAACGGTTTACTACTTTCACATTATGGGTGCCGACTATCTGGTTGAAACGTCCATTGGAGGTGACCGAATGGATTGTGGAAGTATTTATTTCTTTGATAAAATTTATTTATTTATTATTATTACTAAGTTAAGCCCTACCATTACAGGATAACCCTAATGCGGTAGAGTACCACGATTTTTACAAAAATAAACGTATAACAAAAATATAACATTACTATCTAATATCAACTTAACCTATAACATAAAATATATAAACCCAAACGTGTGAATTCTCCCAGATCACAACTGAATAGGTCCAGCTCTTCGGCTATCATGTTGAGAGTGCGGATAGCGCGAGTAAGAAAAAACATAAAAATGAAACAAGTTAACTGATATATTAATTTATTACTAGAAATAATTTATTAAATAACTTAGTCATGGTTATGATACTGCTGCTTGAAGCGATCACACATTGCCTTTTCATTCCTGACAGTCGTAACAGCGTCACATAAATGGTCAGTCTTACACTCATCCTGACACCCAGTAACAAGTTTCTTACTCAACTTAGACGAAAACTCCGAGTATAAGTCGAGTAAATACTTGTCTTTGGTAGTCATTCGTTCTAGCAAGTCGTGCAAGGATGAGGGTTGAAGATCGTTCATATGAAAAGCGTCTTTAAAACTGTAGTATTGGAACCAATTTGGCTTGACTCTCGGCTGTAGGTTCGCTTCAGTTAGGTTGTAAGTGTAGCTCCATAGATTTTGGACGGTCTGTAAATCATAAATGATGAAAATACATATTTTATCATCTAAATTTCCTGAAATAACGCTGAAATGGTTTCCCCAAGGTTCCCAAACGGTCGGAAGGCCGAAACTGACCTGGCATCAATCCGTTAAAAAGGAGGCTCTCGGTCTTGGCTTACCATGGACTGAGATTGAAGTCATTGCACTAGATGGATCAGGTGACGTGCTTTGTTTAAGGCCCAATGTCCCTGATGAGGTAGTCAAGGGTTTAAGTAATAATAATAATAATAAATGTTTATTGGAATCCACTCAAATTTCATAGTTATAGAATAACAAATAAATTAAAATTAATTAATTAATTAATAAATTTCCTTAAGCGATGAACGGAACTACAGGTCTTTTTGAAAGGTTATATGGTAAACAGAACCTCTGACTATCCCGAAAGGGTAGAATTCATGACAAAAGACTGAGAATAGTGTAAGAGATTTTAAGTCATTGATTCTGCACACTCAGAAATAAACTTATTTCAGGAACTTATGAATGTATATACATATCGACACCACTTGGCGTAAACGCCATTTAGCAAACTTCACAGGAGAGAGGTTTAAAGTTGGAAAAGTTGTCGTGAAAAGCACAAATATTCTATATTTTTTACCGAAAAAGATGTCATTACGCTATGAAACTAATCGGGGCAGAAAAAAATTTAACCGAACTGTATATTAAACTCATTTACGTCAAAAATGGCGTTTACGCCAAATGCGCCTTTTGGTGTTGATATATAATATGAGATCTTAAAGTCCACTTACATAATCCTCCCCATCCACCAATATAACTTTATAGTTCATATTCAGGTCTATATAAGTGCTAATTCCGCCGATATTCCACGCAACAGAGTGGGGTTTCTGTTCACCCCTCCCGTAATAAAGCTTGATGGTATCTTCGTGAGTGTGCCCGTTGAACTCGGCTGCTATGGTTTTGGAATACCTGGAGGGGTAGGTAGGGTTGTGGTATTAAAATACATAAGATTAGATAGATATGTATGTTACGAAATATTTTTCATAATAAAATTATAATGTGTAGGTTCTGATATTAAAATGCTTCTAATTATTATTTTTTATTAAGGCTCTATGTCCCCTAGATGGGGCAGAGGGCATCCACAGTGGTCCGCCATCTCGATCGGTCTTGGGCTTCGCGCTTGACTTCACTCCACGTCTTTCCAATGGCCGCCGCTTCTGCGATGATCTACCGCCGCCAGGATTAATTGGGGTGGCCACGGCTTTCCCTTGGAAATTCCTGTCTAGGGCTTGCCTCGGAATGTGGTCGCGGTTCCTTCGGAACGTGTGGCCGCTCCAAATCCGCTTGCGTCGTTTGATTTAATGCTTAATTTTAATGCTTCTAATACCTTGCATAAAATACCGAGACAACACCTTTTCACTGCATCAAGTGACTACTCTTTATGTTTTGTTGTTGTGTCAAAATGTGTATAAATAGTTTTATATCAAAATGTATATAAGCAGTGAATAAATGTTTTCCTTTCTTTACCTCTCTATAACCCTGGCCCACTCCCGCGTCCATACATAGAAGAAGTCGTCAGATCCAGGTGGAATATGCGCCAGGAGATGCACCAGCTCTCCATTTGTCTCCGCTTTCTGCAACTCACCCACCAGCCACTCTAACTGGGTTTTCGCTTCGTAAGGGTCGTAGTTTAACCACCTGGAATAAACAAGAGTGATTACATTAAAAAATAAAAAAATATACCTTAATTTCCTTTGGTCCTGTGTAGTATTATAGTATTCCTGTATAGTATTATATTATCTGTGCTTTGGTACCTGCTCACAAGTTTGACCCCCCGATACAGAGTCAACCCCCCCAACGACTGACTACGCCGAATTCATTATTAATACTTGTATCACGAACCAATTATAAAGAGAACCCGGCGAAAGGAGCGGTCCCCGTTACGCGGTGCGGAGTCCGAATGGCGTGTTTTAATTGTTTATTACATCTCCCCTCCATCACACGTACCTCGTTTCACCCCACGTAATGCCACGCTAGTTTCCATACAAATATTGCTCAAGGCCCACTCCTCTTATTAATTACTCCATGACTTGTACACATAATAATTGCTTGGCCCAATCAGACATATGACAGTCAGATAGGCGCTATATTGAAAAAGGGTATCGTTAGGAGTACCTATAACCGCTGTGTGTATGAGAAGATGTATGAGTGTCAATAAAGCGAAAGTGATGTCAGGATCGGGATAAATGGAGATCCGTGATCTCTGTCTATTCCTCTACAGGGAATCAGGCGTGATGTGTATTTATGTATGTTTGTACATAATATTTATGGTTAAGAAGCTAAACGTTTTTTTTCCTCCGCCAGAGAATTAGTCTGGCTATTCAGAGGGGGAATGCTGCCAGCATATTGGGCACTCTGCGCTCCAACGACAGCGACAAATTTTTAGATATATTTATGTTATAGGTACTTAAATTATTTTAATTAGTTTTAAGTTTGTAAATATTTTGTTAATTTATTGTAAAGTTTTCATTGATATATAATTTACTAAGATTAAGACTAGCATGGGACTGTAAATCTTGTTACCAGTTCAGTCTCTGCGCTATGTTGTTATTGATAGAAATGATGCGGAACCCAGGCCTAACCAGCACCGAGTAGTCGCCTCGTATCTTCAAGGTGTCTAGCGCCTCTTGGGGTAGATAGTCCTCGTACTTCTCTGCTAAGTTCTTGTAGAGCCACGTCGAGTTTACCATTGGATCTTTTATGTATGGAGGGGAGAATCTGAATAGAAATTATACATTATAGTAATTTATTTATAAATAATTTAGTTAGTAGTTTATGAATATATTTTATATGTGCTTTGTTTGTCACTGTAAATAAAGAAGAATGTAATTTATGACCATAAAAAAAATAAAAATAAAAATACATAATATTTTTAGTCACAAAATCTTAAGTGTTGGGGTAAAATTAAATAAGATTTTATGCATTTTAACGATTTATGTAGTGTAGATAAATGTAACCATTATAGTATGTTTTTGTAGTTATTTTGGGTTGTACTCATTTGAAAAGAAAATGCTCTATGAGCTTTCGTTTTTCAAAGGTAACTTATACTAAAAGCATTATACTATTATAATAATAATTAGGACATTATTACACCAATTGAACTAGCCGCTTGGTAAGTTCATTTAAGACTTGTGTTAAGGGTACTAGTCAACGCATATTTAAGAAATATATACATATTATATATAGATAAATACATATATAGCATATATAATTAACAATCAGACTGGAAAGCAAAAGAAAAGCATAATTTTTAACTCTGCCCACCGGGAATCGAACCCGGCACCTAACAATTAGCGTTCAGGTACTCAACCAATTGCGCCACGGAGGTTGTCAAAATTAGAATTCTGAACTTCTTTCCACACTTAAAGTAGAAAGACGTAAGTATCGACGTTAACACCTTTCAGGATGGATAGAATTTCAGTAATATAACATATCCCACACCTCAAGCTAACCTTACTAATAGGGTTTTAATAGCATTTTATAGAACATCAATGACAATGCTGTCAGTACATCGTCCTAATATTTGACGACCTCCATGATGTGATAGGTTAACCGCCAGAAAGCTATTCGTGAGGTCCCGGGTTCGATTCCCAGCGGAGGCAGAGTTGACAAGTACGATTATCTTCTGTTTTCAGTCTGTTCGTTGGTAATGGTATATATGTATTTGTTTATATATAATAAATATATCTATTTAAAATATACGTTGACTAGTACCCTTAACACAAGACTTAAGTGATCGTACCAAGGGGCTTGTTATATTACTGTAATGGCGTCCAAAATATATTCGAATTTCTTTCAGTGACCTCTTTAACATAGATTAAGAAAGACATTTAGTGCTTACAAGAATTGTACTCACACATTAACAGGATGCGTATCATGGTTGCCAACCACTGGGTAAACGGGCGTGGGTCCAAAGTAGTACTTGAATTTGTCCACTACTTCCTTATTCATGGCTTTAACCAGATCGTAGGACGTATCCCACACGTGGTGATCTACTGAGTCACCCACGTAGTAGATTATGTCTATATCCTGGAATAAAACACATACGTTAATATAATTCACGCTTCTACGTCCCCAAGGATGATGCAGGGACTAGATCGCCATCTGGAATGATCCTGACAAATCTCCCTTTTTACACTCATACCCATTCTTCTTCTTCTAGTGGCACTCCATTGAGGAGGTCTGTCGTCAGCCTGCTGAATTTTTTTTTGTCCCTGGCCATCCGGAACAGCTCTTCCACACTGGCAATCCCGGTCCACTCCCGGATGTTCCTTAACCATTAACCTCCTCATACATGCTCTTCTATTCATCATTTATCTTTTTATATATACATAATAATATAATATATTCATACGGATCATGTATACTCATAAAATTTAAAATGTTATCTAACAATGGGTGAGGATAACAACAAGAGGAAAAATATTGGCAATAATCTTCCACTCGGCGATACGTTAAATCAATGGTAACACCATAATATGTAGTATAAGAATGGTTTCAATTGAAGACATAAACATCAACTTAAACTACAATTCCGAATATAGACACACAACCCTCTGCCTTTCCCGCAAATAAAAATATTCATAAAGTCGAACTAAAATACAAGACGAAGAATAAATTGAATATGAATTACCTCATGTTTACTAGCTATTTCCTCTAGCGCATTATCAAAAGCCCACATCGGAGTGTCACAATTCCTGTAATCACCCCAATAGCCTGCTCTTTCACCATCGACACCCTCAGCTCTCTCTTCCACATCATCGTCATCATAGTTGACATTGAAGTAATACGTTTCGTTTTCCACCATGATTTTGTCGTCTGTCCCTATGGTTTTGCTGGCCATTTTGCTTTTGGGTTTCTGGCCTGCTCTACAGCAGGTTGGTTCGTCACAGTTTGCTACGGAATTTGGCTTGTACAAGGGGTCTATGTGAACGTCGGATATTAGGGCGATTTTTAAAGGCTGTGATGCTGTGAACTTTTTGGTCGCCTGCTAAATGGATATATCATTGATTAGTTTTATAAAAATTTATAGTAAAAGTATGCAGACGCATTATAAAATGGTATCTCATCAGCCTGAATTAATCCACTGTTAGACAAAGGAATCCCCCAAATGATGCCACCTCTCCTAAATAATGGTAACTAACCTGCTTCTATTCCTTAGTGTGTCGTAGAAGTATGAAAGGTATAATTATTTTATTGAGAGCTAATAAGATCAATATGTCATATTAATACCAACTTATACTTAGGTATGTGGAAGGTTCCCAAATAGATGTTTCCGAGTTGTTAGTTGTGATTGCATCAACATTACGCGTATTATTTCCAAAATACCGCAAAACGGATAATAACCGAGCACCGATGTACAGTCAGCGCTAAAAATGCAATCCCAGTAAGGTTTTATAAGGTTTAAGTTTATAAGAATAAAAGACAATATTTTATATTTTAAAACTGGCGCCACTATGCATTGCCATGGCCAGTATACGTTCGCGTGCTTCGAAATTAAAAATATTGTGTTTTGTTCTTATAAACGTAAACCTTTAAAAAGTTACTGGGACTGCACTTTTAGTGTTGACTGTACATCAACTCATACAAATACCACCTATTTACGTTCGATAAGCAGTACATACATATATTCACGCCTCTACGTACCTGAGAAGATTGGCGGAAACTATCGATTGCGACCTGCAACGATCCTGACAAATCTCTCTTGCTTCACTCACACCTTTCTTATACAAGAGAACCCCTTTGGGACGATAAATGTTTGTGGAGGAATGCCTAAGCAGTTTTTTGGTTATAACCAAATAATTCACATCACACCGTTTCTATAAGTGATCTATATATGTATAAGTGAAGCAGAGATCAAGTAACCCCATTTTCGTGCAAATCCCTTTTTATAATCTTATTTTGTTCTTTTATAATTTATTATAACTATAGAATCTTTACATTAAATTAAAAAAAATATTTACAAACTTAAATCTAATTATAATTATTTGATCTTATTTCGTTTTATACACGATTACTAAGTACCTTTTGAGGGTCCGGTGGTGGTAAATAAACGGACCAGGAGAACCTGGGGTCCTTGAGTTTACACTCCGACATGTCTTCGGTTTCCAATAACAGAGGGCAGAAGGACTGCACCACGGGCATCTTCGAGTTCTTGGCTATGTAGTATAAATGGGGCTGTGGATATATAGAAACAATTCTAATAATATATCTTGCTAACGTATTATAAGATATGACATTGATATTGTCCTTTGTTAGTCTGGCATGTCGTAGGAGGCGTCTAAGGGTAAATTAGGGGTAAAGAGTATATTAGGCGATGATCTAGCAATCTGTTCCATTATAACATCGCAATCCCAATATTAATGCTACAAAGTGACCTAGGAGATGTTGTCTCTCCGAGGTTCTGTGCACCCAGAAAGGGATTAAAGGACGTGAATGTATGAGTAAGATATTGAAGACACTTAGAAATACTTTTGTATGTCCACCCAAGGCATCGTCAGATTACAATCTTTGGACGTCTTACAAAAATCTATAATAACTGAAAAAACTGTCACGTTGACCAGTGTTAGTTTTAAGAAAAATGGACCAAATACGTAGTTATCAAGATGGATACTGAAGCCTTTGACTTCCCTTATCGATCGTAACGAGTAAATAAGTATTTAAATACCATACTATTACGAGAAATCTTAAGATAAGCACTTACCATATTGATCCTAATAACACCATCACAGACCTCAGGATTCTCTATCTTGAGGAACTTGCAAATCACTGTGAAGGATTTCGTAAGAAATTGTTGGGGGACGCCAGCCTTGATGGCCGATTCCAATCCAGCTATCGCCACGTTGCAAACACGGCATTGGAGTTTCTGAAAATAGGGTATAATTTAGACTTCAAATTCAAACATTAATAGTACAAAAAAGTATTAAAATAATATTTAAGAACTTAAAAAACATTTCTGTCTGTTTAACAAACAAAATAAAACTAAATATGTACAAATTAAAACATAAAAAAAACTTCAATGTAACAAAAAGTAAAAATTAATAAAACTCAAATTAATATATTTGGTAACAACACAAATAAAGATGAATAATATATCAATGATATATACAGTATCAGTGTGTTAGAACCAGGGTTTCAATTCTACTAATGAGTTTTAGCAGATCGTAGTTCAGTGTCATTTCAGTGTCGGTGGGAAGTTGTTAGTGGAATAATATTAAAAAATGATTTTTGTTGTCATGAATGGTGAAAACTACCAACATCACAATAATAATGGATATTTAGGTCATTTATTTATCAATGAAATCTTTACAATAAAAAAACAAAATATTTACAAACTTAAAACTAATAAAAATAATTCACCTATAAATTAAATATATCTAAAAATTTGTCGCTGTCGTTAGAGCGCAGATAATAATGGATATATTTATAACTACGAATGTGCTAAAACGCATTAGTAGACTTGGGCCCCAGCAGACATGTAAATATTTTTCCAAGGCTAATTTACAATAAGTTACAGCTATATAAACTTTTATGACTATTATCTCTTAAGAGGTAGTCAGGAAGCATGTCTATTTATTCGATTGTATTACAAAGAGTAGTATCCAAATTAAATTTATAATTCTATAAATTTGTGCCTTTATGAATTCTTTATTAAGCCTAACAATCACGAATTTATGCTTATGCGTGACGTGTATTCTTTATTTTAATATATTTATAAAACATGTTACGACTAACAGAGAAACAGATAAAGATTTCACGGATTTAAACTAAACGTAATTGTATTTGTGTTTATTTTTGCCACAGCGTCGCAATGCCCGTTGAATTACATCGGAAATATCATATTTTGTATATGTCTAATTGGTATAATTTGGTTAGGATACATAAGGTAATTAAGGATAAGGAATGATCACCATTGTCTAATTATCCGTGTTTTCGCAAATTGCCTAGTCTTTTAGCAAAAACCCGAAATATCAAATCATCACGCGACATATGTATTATGAATTAAACAACCACAAAATGATTGTAGGATTATCTTTATCTACGTATATATACATATATATTCACGTCCTTCAATCCCTTTCAGGGTGGACTGAATCTTGAAGTCATTAAACATCTTATCGATCACTTAATAGCATGTATATTGGGGTTTTTATGTCATATGGACTATTGCTGACAGGTTGCTAGCCCCTAGCAATAGATTCCATACACCCCTACGTTCTTTATGTATGTATGTTCTGTCAACCGTCCAAGCTACGTACCACATCTTGAACGGCGTCCAATAATAGTCCTCTCGAAATGCTTTCTGCCTGGGTCAGTTGTCCAACAATGGCGGCCGTTGCTAGCACTCGGTGTTCATCTTCAGCCGATGCGTTGCCTAATAAATACCTCGTTAAGGAGGTTTGAAGCTCGTCTGTGGAAATGTATAATCATCATCATCAACCTGTATCAATCCACTGTTGGAGATAGGCCTCCCCCAAATGACGCCATTTCTCCCTGTCAGTGGCCGTTCGCATCCATTCGATCCTTGCCGGTATAATCATAGAGGTATATTAGCTCTGCATACACCCTCGGCGATTATCGATACTTCTGAAGGTAACTTATTCAATAAATATACATACACCCACATCACGCCTTGAGCCCTATAGAGGGGTAGGCATAGATCACGGATCCCCATTTGTCCCGATCCTGACAGACCACTTTCGATTCATTGACACTCATACACCTCATACACAGTCGGTCGTTATAAGTACTTCTAAAGTCACTCTTTCAATATAGCATTTTATTTAATAATAAATATCTGATTTGAGGATACATACATATCACTAAGGTTTTTTATATAGGTGGTTGGACTTCCTACAAAATTAACGGATCCATTCGATCCATTTTCGATTATTGACATTTTCGTTTCATTGAGATTCATACATCTCATATATATTAGGCGGTTATGGGCGTTTACTCTTAGTCAGTATGTCGCCTATTTAAGTATCTTATAGTTCGCTACAGTAATAGTAGCTCTTCGGAATATGGATACCAAAAATCAATGGGGATCTGTGACTTTGACGTAGCCCAGTTGTTTGGGACTTGACTCTGTTTCAGTGGGTACAGGGTTAAACAATGCATCGACTATACAGTGAGGGAAAACATCGTGAGGAAACCTACCTGTTCACCGAACAGGTAATTGTCAGTGCTTGTAAATGGCGACATGACTTACCACCTGTCTCATTGAGCACAACACGTGGGTTCGAGGTCATAGAATTACTACCTTCTCAATTGAGGAGATCGTGAACGCGTTTGTCTTTTGTCTGTGATTCCCGATGTACTAGATAGTGTTCTTATATGTATGTAAGCCTATGTAAACTCCCTGTATACAGGGTGGCGCATTCACCGGTGCGTATGGGGAAGTCTGAAACTAAAAGAGATACGAAGATTTGTTCTTCGGAACCATGTCATCGATTTTGATTCAAACTTTATTAAGAGAAAAACTGCATTCATACTTTATTTGAAAAAATAACTGTATCTAGTACGGGAATCGAACCCAGTTGCTTTGAAAAAATAAACTTGCCCTTGTCACTTTTTCTTTTTAAATATCGATTGTTTAGGGTGTGCATCTGGATTGAGGGCCACTTTTTCAAATATTGGACAATCGAAATGAAACTCACAGGGCATTTAGTAAAGAATTAGTAAAAACTATAGCATCTATTCTTAAATTTCTTAAACTTGAAACAAAAAAGTTATTGACAAAAAACTGTGGCCCTCAATCCTGATGCCAGCATTTTCTAGATCTCGGAAAGTACGAATCCTGGGATAATGCTGTTTATTCGAGGATTTAGTAAAGAATTTCTTAAAAAAATTAAGAAAAACTCAAATCTCAAAAATGCGTTTAATATAGGTTTAGGGCGATTTTGCTATGGCCCTCAGTTCAGAGGTCGCTGACTTTTGGAATCATCAAAAAATGAACATTTCTATACAAAAAGACTAATGTAACTTATATTATCTTGAAGCTCCATGGCTCAATGAATTAGTAATGAAGAAATAACGATACAAAAGCGAATAGTTTAAGAGAAAATGAAATTTGAATTTTCATCTGACGTACAAACTGAGAGCCCTAAACTTTCGACGATATTGACTAAACTAAGCCATCTACACTAGCGTACATAAGGATGACTAATTTTACTAATTTTTTACTAAATCCGTGCAATATTTACATGCCTCTAAATATCACACTTTAAGAGGAAAATGATTTTGAATATTTATATAGGAGAAAATTCTGTAGGGTGACTATGTTATGTGTAAATAAAATATGTATATGCAAGTATTTGACGTGTTCTTGTAGTATATTGTAGCACAGATGGATAATTGGGGGTTTATTACGCCTAAATATCCCATTCTAGCAGGGACGAAAAAAGAATTTTACCCATTACCCAGGAGTTTTACCCATTGGAAATTGTCGCTGCATTGTGTGAATCAGTTACCATTTGAATAACAGCGACAGATTTTAATTTTGTATTAGCGGTCAAGAGTTTTAGTTAACCGGCTGCCGTCAGTTAGATATATAGGTTCGTAAAAAGAGCCTGTTGCGTCAATGGTAAGTGAAACTTTATGAAATTTCGTATAATACATATTATAATACTCTACCTCTTTATCGGTCCAATAAAAGATATGAAAATGTGGATGAACAAAAATTTCTCGAATAGCGTTTCCATATTCTGAAGTTTTGGCCATTATCATAAGCGATATTAATGGATTCGTATCAAATAATTCTTCTATTTTAGCTTCTGATTTAATTTGCGAATATTTTTATTTATATATATATATTTAATCGTACATAGTAATGTATGTATTTTTACGGTTTTTTAAGGTTGATATGTCTATCTGAGCTGTACACTGACAACGATGACCTTTCAGTTTAATATAATCGTTCTGTATTTTACTTTTTTCAAAATCCATGTACGTCTCAATTTAGAATTTTGGCAAATTGTCTGTTTAATCATATCAGACCATTTATATTTTGGTAAAGTTAGGTATGTTCGAAATGAATTGTCTTTTTTTTTTCTTACACGCCGTGACAGGGGTAATCTTTTTTAGTTCATATAGATCTATATCAATTGAGAATCGTTTACACAGAATTTTAAGTTCTCAGCAATTTTCTTTTTGTATAGGGTGTTTTGTTTTTGTTCATTGTCGTTATATTGCTCTAAACAAATGTTTACAATATTCTCAAAAATTTATTTAACCCATTGTTTTAACCATTTAGAAATTGACGCTGCATTGTGTGAATATCTTTCTTTTTCATTTATTCATTGTGTGATATTGTGTGAATATAAGGCCATAGATTTTGTAAATAATTATTGTTTTTATTACTTCAGACTAGTTACAAGAAATTTTGTTTTTTAATATGGTATTTTATATTTCAACCTTTCTGTAAATTCGACGTAGCTCATTCATTGATGGATTGATTCTGTATCAATGAGTACGAATTTCAAAGCCTGGAACATGTACTATTATGGAAATTAAATTTTATATTTGATTGTTTGTGTTGTATTGTGATTGGATAACTTGTGCTCCGCAATTGTAAAGATGATTACTCGAACCTGAAAACCCTGCAAAGATTAAAGTCACGAAAGTGTCTGTATACTTTTATATAGTTTACTATTAATTTATTTGGTGATTCCGGTTTATGCGGCGTTACAGATAGTGTGTTGTATTGTAGCTAATATCTTTGAATGTGGTTATTGTCAATAAAGTGCTAATAATCTATGTTTATATTTTATTAATAACATTTCTATTTATTTTTACGCAACAAATAAAACCGTAACATATTCGTCATATACCTTGTACATACCCTCAAAGACATGATAATATTTCATAGGTCAATTTTTAGCATACATAAATATTAGGGTTGTAATTGACACATTACAGAACACAATATTTGAAGTTTTCACATTGACTTTCAAAGAATACATGAATAAATAGACGATTGTCACACTGATTCTACTTTCAAACGGACTGATCACTATCTCCACCATAGATAAGTGTTTGATGACTTTGCGTAGGCAATTTAATCTCCAATCCTAGCTACTTTGGTTCATATGTATCTTTGTATTTGGTTCGGGACGTCGAATACTTTTTTATATTTACACATAACATAGTCACCCTACAGAATTTTCTCCTATATAAATATTCAAAATCATTTTCCTCTTAAAGTGTGATATTTAGAGGCATGTAAATATTGCACGGATTTAGTAAAAAATTAGTAAAATTAGTCATCCTTATGTACGCTAGTGTAGATGGCTTAGTTTAGTCAATATCGTCGAAAGTTTAGGGCTCTCAGTTTGTACGTCAGATGAAAATTCAAATTTCATTTTCTCTTAAACTATTCGTTTTTGTATCGTTATTTCTTCATTACTAATTCATTGAGCCATGGAGCTTCAAGATAATATAAGTTACATTAGTCTTTTTGTATAGAAATGTTCATTTTTTGATGATTCCAAAAGTCAGCGACCTCTGAACTGAGGGCCATAGCAAAATCGCCCTAAACCTATATAAAACGCATTTTTGAGATTTGAGTTTTTCTTAATTTTTTTAAGAAATTCTTTACTAAATCCTCGAATAAACAGCATTATCCCAGGATTCGTACTTTCCGAGATCTAGAAAATGCTGGCATCAGGATTGAGGGCCACAGTTTTTTGTCAATAACTTTTTTGTTTCAAGTTTAAGAAATTTAAGAATAGATGCTATAGTTTTTACTAATTCTTTACTAAATGCCCTGTGAGTTTCATTTCGATTGTCCAATAT
This sequence comes from Leucoptera coffeella, assembly GCA_030578115.1. Taxonomy (NCBI): domain Eukaryota; kingdom Metazoa; phylum Arthropoda; class Insecta; order Lepidoptera; family Lyonetiidae; genus Leucoptera; species Leucoptera coffeella. The sequence continues at coordinate 338,170 of JAMBLF010000127.1, read as the reverse complement.
TTGAAAAAGTGGCCCTCAATCCAGATGCACACTGTTTAGGTCTTAAGCTGTAAATGTTTATATGACACATGATGTCGAAAATGAATAAAATGCATCGTTTTGACATACTTTAATCTGTCATAGTGGGTGTTCTAAGTGACCACCGTTGTTTTCAATACAATATACAGACTGTCCTGTTTTAAATGCGCCAACCTGTATACCAAAGGGTATGTTATTCACAACGAGCGTTCCTTGTAGATTAATGATTCAAAATATGCACATAGCTTTTTTAATTACAATAAATAGTTCTTCCATCGACTACGTGCTATATCTATTAAAGTTCTTTTTCGCATTCCTATAAACGTTATCTCAATTATTTGTGGAATGCACTAGTTAAACAGTGCGGGAAAACAGCGTCAAAAGTACATGTTTTACCCTTTTAAATTGCAATTTATTACATATATGTACATTCACGTCCTTTAATCCGTTTCGGGGTGGACAGAACCTTGGAAACATAAAACCATCTCCTTGGTCACATATCGGTATAATATTGGGGTTGCGATGTCATAATAGAACATTGGTGACAGGTTGCTAGCTCTTCACCCCATATTCTATTTACCCCTAGTCTCATAGTCGCCTCCTACAACTTTTTGGGAAGAACGGCCGAAAATTTGCATTTTTTTACTGAGTTTAATGTTTACCCTTTTAAATTGCAATTTCAATTTTATATTATTTGTAGTGGTAGCCGACATAATCTATAATATATATATATATATATATATATATATATATATATATATATATATATATATATATATATTATATTGTACTGGTGTAATACACTATATAAAAATGATAAAATATGTTCCGGGGAGTTTTTGGCCCAGAGGTTGTCGTTGGCTATGCAGCGGGGCAACGCTGCTAGTGTGCTGGGGGCTTTTGCTTCTGGGTGCTAAATTCGCTACACTAGTGGCGCTGTGTAAATTATTACTTTTTGTTAGTCTTTTCTAATGTTTTAATTTGTACATATTTAGTTTTATTTTGTTTTTTAAACAGACAGAAATATGTTTGAAGTTCTTAAACTTATTTTAATATCTTGGTTTAAAAATACATATTTGCAATTAGTTCAAGAAAAAAGTTCTACATCTATCATAAAATCGAGAAGAATTATACAGATTTCATTAGAATTTTACTCCTAGTCTCTGAATATGAACATATTGTTTATTACGAGATGGAATCGGTAACGATCTTTTACCATTATACCTCCTCTGTCTACCCAGGAACAGATTTAATGACGTGATTAGATACAGGCACATACATACACATACTTTGAGTCTGATTCCCTGTAGCGGGTTAGGCAGATATCACGGATCCCCATCTGTCCCGATCCTGATAAACCACTTTCGCTTCATTGACACTCATACACACTCGGCGGTTATAGCTACTTTTAAATCACCCTGGTTGAATATGTCGTCTATCTGACTGTGAATATTTGGGTGTATATAGAATATCATATCTAGATTCAAATATTTGATTTGAATTATCACTCTATATCAGAGATATTTGATTTAAAATTGCTCAATTTATTGTGAAACGATAAATGTAATAAATGATTATCTTAAGAGCATGGCCTAATTTTTACATAGGCCCATGCTAGTCTGGTATTTGTATAAAAAAGAATTAGCTGCCTTTCTTTTCAGATATCTAATCAAAGAAGAAAGGTTTTTATTAAAACTACCTTTACAAGTAATTCATCAGGAGTAATAAGTAACGGGACTTATCGCGTAAGTTTTTATATAATAAAGTTACCTTTATGAACCCGAATCTCGTAAAACTATAATTCATCAGAACTGGGGTCTTGTTATTTCTATTAGTCTGTGTCTAGTGGTTGACATTTCGTTTCATTGTCTACTGGAAACCAAGTCCACTTATACTTTTTGCAAAATATCAGTTCAAAATGAGATCAGTTGTAGTGTGAAGATTAGCAAAAGTGACAAATATCGCGTTTTAAAGTAAAATTTGACACTTTTGCTGATTTCAATGGTGAAATTTGACACTTGCTAAACTACTACTATCTTCACACTATTACTGATCTGATATGGAACTGCGTTTGTGCTAAAACGCGTTAGTAGACTTGTGCCCCAGGTCGATTAAATATAAAGGTGTGGCAACAAAAAGGCGGATTCGTAACTCTCGAGGTTTGGAAGCAAGATCCTTTATAAATGCAAAGCAATTCATATTCATAATTTAAATACTACATCAGCGTGTCCCCACCACCCTCACACAGCGATGATTATAAAGATATTTTCTATGTAATTTAATTTTTATTTCTACTTTAGGTTTATAGTTTTAATTTCTTGCTTTATTGTATATAATAAATGGTATTATTATACCGGTTTTGGTTCGTTCATTGAAGTAAACCAGAGTGAAGAGATGATTACATGTTGTTAGATTAGGCAAGGGCAAAACATCAAAAGACAAACGCGTTCACAACCATTAGCCCTTTCGGGGTAGTCAGAGGTTCAGGTTTTCATCTCCGCAATTGCGAAGGTAGTAATTCTATGGCCACCTCGAACCCCAAGGGAAAAATATCGTAAGGAAATATCCTATCCCTCTGGATAGTGACTATCTGTGACGAGAGATACATTTACCACCTTCCAGATTGAGTATTAGCTGTACTGGTGACGAGCGGGATTTGTTTACTAAAAACTTCTACGAACCTTATATTTTAAATTATAGAAAAATTATATAGTCATTTTTAAAGTCTGGACTTGACTAAAAACTAACTAAAAATGACTATATAAATTTTCTATAAATGGAAGTTGCTTTTTTTTAATATAATAGTAAATTCATCATTTCCAAAGAAATACAATACAATTGAAATAGGCTTAAGCTAAAGATTTTAATTAACATCTTATATTTATAATACTTACATACATATGAACCAAAAATTAATAAACCACCTCTTCCCGCGACCACGGCCTATGCAACTGGGTCAAAATGTCGGGTGATAAAGGTCTATATCTATATCTTTATTAATTTATCGTGATATGACCTGTTCTCGTATAGTAAATATAATAATATTCAGTTTGGAAAACAGAAGGGCATTTTTAGTCTTAACTCTACCTTCACCGGGAATTTAAACATTTATTTACATACATACATATATACTCAGAGTATTACTTACCGGTAGACATCCATTGCGGTTCTCCAATCGAGTCCCCGAAAGCCGTCCCCAGCAAAAGCACAATGGAAAACCGAATCAACATTATCACTGTCGAGAGTTAACTGTCTCTGATTACAGTTAAAGTACCACTTCATTTAAATAGCTAATTATGTTTACGCGACGCATTAAAATATTTGTTTTTCACTTTTTCATGCGGGTGCGCTGCTTGGGTAATACAAACATATATTCACGCCTTTACGTTTCTATCGGAATAAGCAGAGAGGAATGATCCTGACAAATCTCTCTTGCTACATTCACACAAGCTTTTATGTTTATCGCACTACGTACACCGGCTTGAGAAGATTGGCTCTAATTTCAAAGTCAAAGTCAAAAAGACAAATGTTTTTATTCAACATAAGTACAAGTACAGTACATTCATTGAAAGTCAAAACATTTGCCTGACACTGGTAGTCTCTTAGAATTGAAATTCTACCGTTGGTTCGGAAGCCCTGGCTCGGAGAAGAACCAACAAAAAACTCCGGTTTTCAGGATTTTTTGCCCAGTGCCAGTTACAAAACAAATTATACAGAAACATAATTATCTTTGCACATATAGCTTAGATGCACTCATTGCCAACCTTGAGCATCGGCAAGGTAGTCCCCGACCGCGTAGTAAGCGCCCGGACTAGTCGGCCTCTAACTATAGTCTTAAATTTAGGTAAGGGCAATCGCGTAATCCAGTCCGGTAAATGACTATAAAAACACACGCAATTTCCAACAAAAGATTTCTTGCCTCGAGGGCGCTACATACAGCTTTTTTGATCTTATTTGATCTGTATAGGTTCTCGCGGCCTACCCCGCATGTATAGGCTTACTACCAAGCTAGTTTGGGACGTATATGGAACTGTAACTAAATGTCTTACTTAGTATAAGACGTAATTATTTTATATTATATAACTATGTGAACTTTCTGAATGGTATATGAAAAGTCACTGTGTGTGTGTGTGGCTATTGACGACTATATTATGTATGTTATAAATAGGTGTAAATAAAAATAGGAAAATAATGCAATGCACTCCTCCTAAAATACTGAAATTTTCGCCAAAATATAGCTTAACGCACATCAAAGGTTAGGTTTGGGTTGGTGCTGTATAATTTTGGTGTACAATTCAGTATTTTAGGAGTGCATTTTCGTATTATCTGATGTTCCTTTAAACACTATCCATAAAAATATATCTGGATATTCTATCTAACTCAAACGGAATAGAAGGTGGTATATGTTATGTTTTTTTCTCTCTATTTATTTAGCCTTACAACAAATACTTTATTGTATTCAAAACATCAACAAGATAAGCCAAGTGTTTGTATTTGTATAAACACAGATGGCATTGGAAACCTGTTGAAAGATGAACTTGTTCCTTATAACTTATGTAGATAAAAACCTTCAAATCTCACAGCATGGATACTGTAATCTTACCATAGATGTAGGAAATGATTATCATTTCCGGTACTGGAAAAGTATTTTATGCTTTGCTTTTCTGTAGATTTATATAGACACGTTACACCGCTATATTTTAACTAACAAGAATTGTAAGTTGAAGTTGAATTGTAGGTGGTGTGTATGGGAGTAAATTTAAAGTTCCTAATATTCATATTTTGGGGAGATATAGGAATACTGTTTGTACAAATTAAAAATGGTCAAGATAATTTAAAAACAAAAGTATGATTTCCAACTTTCAAACAATCCGTAAGAATTGGTTGGAATTTAAAGAATTGCTAAGCTTTCTCTCTTATCAATCAAATTAACCGTAACGTTTGATAACAAAAAAACAATACACTCAGGACCTTTTATTCCTTTCGGGATAGACTGTTCTTCGGATACGTAATAAATTTTCGATTACTTTTAAACTTAACGTAGAAATATTTCTGAAAAACTACATTCAATTTACACCTATTCCCTTTCGGCAACATGCCAGAAAAAAGGCAGCTAATTAGCTTTTAAATAAACATCCCAGCTAGCACAGCACAAAATACAAGTACATATTTATAACTATATTTTCGAATCTGAACTCAAAACTCTCATTACCTATAACCGTATTGAATTTTTAACTTAAATATTTTCTTGAGTCAAAATCGCGCACAAACTTTTTAATAGCATATTTATTTATTTTTCTTTTTAAACACACTATTCACTAGACTAGCACACAAATAACTGCTAGCACTTCGCACAACTGATCTAAAAGCGAAAGTTAAGGTGTGGCTTGAATACGTGATTGAATTCAAGTTGAATGTCATCAATATTTAATATATTATGCAGGTTTGGCGTGCAGAAGCCGAGCGAATAAATAATTAGTAATTACTAGTAAGTACCGGTAATAGTAACTGGTATTTACGAGTATTGGACGATACGCACATTCAATTTGTATAATACTGGTCTAAGGCGTTAAATATTTACATATATTTACGTCTCTACTTCCCTAACGTACTATCTAAAATACAATCAATCGCCATTTTCAACGATCCTGGCAATTTTTTCTTCCCTCAGTCACACCCAGTAATCTCATACATGGTATTCAGTTCTTCTTCGCTACGTAATGCCACCTTGAGAAGAATGTCTCCAATTTGATTTGTATAATTTCTTCGCGGCTTTACCCGTTCAACCCTACTTACCTTCCACTTTGACTGAAAATATCTTAACATTCCTTTTTCTATTTTCTTATCTACTTCTAATATGATACCGTTTCGTATTAAAGCTAAATAAAATGTAATGTAAAAGAATAATTATAGACTAAGGCTATATGAGATTGATGAGTTAGTGTGTACATATCACCAATATTCCAATTATCTCACTAAAGTTGACTAATGAAATTATGTCCCTGTATTTCTGTCTACCTCAGAAAGAGTGGATTTACTAAATCGTGCTAAGTGTGTATGTATGGATACACAAAATGTTAATAAAACAAAAAATACATATTAATTGTTCTTTTATTTACCAAACTACCTTTACATATATTGTACAACATTTTAAATAAGGAAAAAATGAAAGCATTGTTTCTTGAAAAACTTCACTTTGTATCCCTCTTACTGATAAAATAACTAATGGAATAATATAAGTTATGTCCCTTAATTAGGGACCTTAATATTAAGGTTAAGTTTGCAATAGTATTATTTCCGTGTACAACATGATAAATAAATAACGGGCCTTATCGCGTAAGTTTTTATATAACAAAGTTAACTTTATTAACCTAACGTTTCAGCTACGTTGCAGTAGCCATGGTCACGGGCATTCTGTAACTTTATTATATAAAATCTTACGCTAAAGTCCCGTTATTTATTAATGATGAGTATAAACCGCGAAGCTCTTAAAAATTCCGTGTACAATTCAGTATTTTTTACGACTAATTCCGTTGTTTTAAAAACTAGGCTTTAAGCCTTTTACACCCTATATTAAGAGCTCACGTTTGTTCACCACTTGCTCACTCCTCGCCCATTTCCACGTCATCAATATTGAGGTCATCCAGCATCTCTGCCAGGGTGATTTGTGGCAACATGGGGTCGATCTCATCTGTATCCACTGCCAGTTTACTCTGGTCCCTGAATATGTTGATGTTCTGACGCAGCGCGGGGTCTTCCTCCAAATCTTCCAGGAACTCGTTGTAGTCACTGGAAGGGAGATTGGAATATTAGGAATCAATATATATTATATATACATGCATTTAGTTCCTGAACGGGATAGGCAGTGACTATCGATCGCCGCTTGGAAAGATCCTGATAAATATCTAATGTTTCACTCGCAACTAGTCAAACATACTCTTCTCTTCTTCACGCTACGTACGTAAGTATGCAAAGAATCGAGATGTAATATCTACACGGTTACCTGTAGTGTTAATATTGAGAAATAGGTATATTAGACAATTAATTCTAATAGATATAAGTACGCGATTCTTTTAAATTGAGGTATATTTATAATGGAATGTTTGTTATCGGTTGATAGTAACAGTCCAGTTATGGTCAAGAAATACAGACATTCGCGTTTTTAGTCCCTTTCGTAGTGTGGGACGCCCCTCGCTAGGTCGACCGATGACCTGAAAGAGGTCGCAGGTAGTGATTGCCTGAGGGCCACGAGTCATCGTGTTAGCGTACCGACGGAATCCAGCACCTCTGCCATAGGTTGATTGATAGATTTCCTTTCAAGTGTACAGAATTTTGGAGCATAATATCTATAAGATCACTATTATCATGAATATTCATACTTTTGTATGTTATATAGAGCATTGGTTACATTAAAATAAATCATACATAAGAATAACAAAAATGACCCCGCTAAAAGGGATTAAAGGACATGAATATAAACTATACTCATGGTTTAAACTCACTCATTAGCCGAGCTAGTCCCGTCGTGCAGTTCGTCGGCCATGTGTCGGAGGCGCCACTGTCGAGCGCGGCGGCGGGCGGCCCTCTCTCCGTAGTGCTTCTTCACAAGAAACACGTCCGGGATCGATTCCCGGGGCAGGCTGTCGAATGTCGTGTCGTTCACGTTGCTGTCTGATAGGTTGTACCTGCGGGGTAGATGGTTTATGTAGGTTAGTTAGTTCATGTTGGATGGTACTTTCATTACAGTTATGGTGACATGTCTTTGGTAACGTTAACTATTGGGGTTGTAATGGTTTTAAAATTATTTGTATCTGAATGTTAGCATAGATATTCTATTTTGTTTAACTTTAATATTAGGACATCGGAAAAGAGAGCTTTGCACAAAGAACATGTATTATCAACCTTCCGAAACAGTCGTCTATGGTGCATCAACAAAGTCAGCAGCTCAGTCAAAGTTGAAAATACAAATAATTATTTTCGGCTGAATATTTAGTCAGTTGTGATGCCAAATTGGCTAAATATGTTTGCTTTGGGATTATATTTGGATCATCAACTGGAACGAACTGAATAACAAGGAAGAGAAGAATTGGAGCTTCGATTTCGTTTTCTTCGGTTGTAGCGGCTGGCGGCGTTGCTGTAATCATGGCGATGGAATAACAAGAAGTTCAAACGCCGTGGCATCAGTGTTTGTACTTCAGCCGACATAACCTTAGTGGTGAATGGCTTAATAAAGAATGAAAAAAAAAAACCTTCCGAAATATCTATGTACATACTCAATATGTAATATCGTACATTTTTGATCAAGTAGAAATACTAAATAAACTTCGATTGCTTTCCTACCTATCCCTCTGAATAAGCATTAGGGGCATACGGTGATAGATTGAACACCTCTACAGTGACAACGGTGATAATCCTCTATATACTAATAAACCTCACTGTTCGCGCTGAATTTATATCAACATCTTGATATTCAATAGGCTACATCAAAATTATAATATTCAATAGGGTTCTTAAATATTTGATGTTTTCATATCCAAAGCACAGATAATATAATACTATCCAAAGTAACATATTTTCTAGAAGCATTTAGGAAGTAAGTTTACAACTTAATTCATAATCCGTAAGCATGTTTCTCGATTGCATAACTACTCGTTTATCAACCGTCATTACTGCAGTCACTCCCTTATTTTTCATATTGTTCTATACACAGTCCAACCGTCTCTTTTTCGGTCTTCCTCATCTAAAAATTCCATCTACACTAATTGCCATTCATATAATTATCACATCTTACCCTAGCACCGTGTCCCCTGCCTTGAGGACGTGTCCGAGGTGCGTGCGGACGTGTATCGGCTCCGTGACGCCGATTGCGTGCGGCCGACACACGTACGCGTCCGCCACGACATGACGCTGCGACACGGCGCCTTGTCCTGGGAACGTGCGCCGCTCCTGTGCAAAGACATAACATATTAATAAATATACTAGAGACTCGCTCCGGCTTCGCACGGATATAAAATATGTAGCCTACTCCACTATTTAATGGATGTTATTATATATATAAACCTTCCTCTTGAATCACTCTATCTATAAAAAAAACCGCATCAAAATCCGTTGCGTAGTTTCAAAGATTTAAGCATACAAAGGGACATAGGGACAGAGAAAGCGACTTTGTTTTATACTATGTAGTGATGCGGTTAATATATAGTGAAGGAATGAAAAGACTGGGTTCAATCTCTATATTACATATACATTCATATGCTTTATTCTTTTTCGGGGTGGATTTTTTCGAATGAATATTGGTGTTCTAATGTTGTATAGAAAATTTGTGACAGGTTGCTAGCTCATCGCCCAATAGATTGTATTTTCCCCTTTTAGTCCCTTAGTCGCCTCCTACGACATGCCGAAATTAACGGCAGCTAGTTATATTCTATTAAGTCTTCAATCCTTATTTAAGTTGTTTAATAAATTCTTATTGTTAATGCCAGATAAAGATAGTTTCAACTAATAACATTAAATATTAGGTATCAGTAAATTCTATAGCGTGCTAATACAACCTATTATTTTATTACGACTATCATTTATTCTTTCATCATCCATAATATATCGATTTATGCCGCTAATAAGCGTTGTCTGAATTGGTAGAATCTTTTTTATTAAATTAACAAATATTTCTACCTCCTCTATACATGTATATGTACGTAGCATATATGACGTAATTCGTATGTATTACATAAAAGGTCTACTTACATGTTCTTTAAGCACCTCAATGTCCATGACGACATACTCCACCAGCTGCTTGGGGTTGCAAATGGGCGTGAACGGTTGCCGCCAATACACCGCTGCTGATAAATCGCTCACTGCAACACGGAGGTACATGTTAAGGGTCTATTTATAGTAACACAGTCAAAGCAAACATATCTTAACCTTTTATTATTATAGTTTGTGTTTATGTAAATGTTCTATTTATAGTAGCACAGTCAAAGCAAACATATCTTACTTATATACGTACACACATTTTATTATTATAGTTTGTGTTTATGTAAATGTCATATGCAGAGAATGAAGTGTTTTCTTTCTTTCTCTTTCTTTATATCAAATTTCAACTTTATTGGAACTGCATAATGCACATATTACTTCTGACAACTAGACCGAAGCTATGTGAATAAAAAAATATAAAATCAATGTATGCGTGCCAAATCTAACTGGTATGTTAAAAGATTGGTAACTTTCTATCGTTCTTCCCATCCTTTTTAAGGTGGCGACTAAGAAATATGGATTAGTCGTGACTAAGAAAATAAGGGTCAATAGAATTTTAAAGGGCAATGTTACTAATGTTATAAATGAATGCCATCGCATGTTATTTGTTTGTTAATTAGTTTATTTTATTAGATTACAGGACAAGCCAGAGACAGGAAATTATGGAAAAATTAAGTCGAGGCCTACACTGCTGAGGCGACTGAGTAAATTTTGTAAATTATGTAACGCTTGAACTCCAGAATAAAGGCTTTTTTATTTTATTTTATTTATTAGATTACAGTTGAGGATTAAAATTTAAATACATATATTGAGGTACCAACCAGCCAATTTGTCATATTAATGCTAATAGTAACAATTAAAAGTATCTAAGGATGTTAATAAAGACTTACCCTGTCCTGTATTTGCATCAATCAACTGCACTGTACTAGTAACTCTATTGACTAGACAAATCTGTGAAATGGAGCCAAGTTGCTGAGTCAACTTCTTAGGGAGGCATACCAAACTGTCTTTGGACAATGGCACAATTTCTATGCTGAATGTGAACTTGTAATTGTAAATATTGCTGTGTATATCATGGGATATTAACTTTTTTGAATGCTGACATTTAACTGGTAGGACTGATTGGACGAAATCCACCATTTTTCTAGCGTGGCTTTCCGTTGTGTAGAAAAAGTCGAGGCCATCTGAAAATGTGGTAGATTAGATGTAAATCCTGTATTGTTATAACAAACTTAACATTTAATTTACGATTATTATCGCTTTTGGGAATTCATAGGTTGGCGAATATATCTCTGTGATTAATTAATTAGTTGTTACAGCAAATGAGCGAATAACATAAAAATCATAAGGAATAATCTACTCCATATATATTGAGGATTATTTGTTTTATAAAATCCTATGTGTGAATAATATTAAAGAAACATTACCAATAAAACAAAATTGTGAGTAAATCTACATGTTTCTTGGAATAAGACAGTGTTGATATCAAACCCATTATCAACCAGATAGTACCTAACAGATCTTATTATTTTGGTACTAACTTGCCCTATAAAAAAGTAAGTTTATTTCACTACTCACCATGTTTAGGTTTGATCCCCAGCGTGTTTTCATGGGCCTTATGCTTTAGAATCATTTGTTCAAGGTAGAAAAATGTCTTCCTGTTATTAGCACGCTGTCTGATCTGAACCATAGCCCTCCAATAGTCCTTGGCTTCCGTGCGGTGACAGTCATCACACATCTGGTGCTGGATGCTGTATTCCACTACGAAGGTCTGCTGGAGAACCGTCCCACCTATCACTTCGCCTTGCACTGTTAGTTTTACCTGAATAATATATAAATCGTTTTGGTAAGTAAAACTTTGAGGGGAGTATGTTATTGAGATGGCTGGAATATGCATTTGTTAGTATCTGTTTAGTCAGGATTCAGAGAAATGGGCATCTGTGATATCCGCCGACCCCTCTGTGGGGAAATGGGTGTGATGGTGGTGTATGTATTGTGGGCATATGACCTAATATTGAATACTGGCTACATTATAAAATGCAGATTTTCAAAATACATTTAAGACATTTATTTTTAGTTCCATAGATAGATTAGAAAATACCATAAGCCATTTTAATAGTAAATAAAATTTATTTATTTTGAATACCCTTGTTAGCTACATATCTATTCTAGATTAATATATATAGAGTCAAATACACCAAGCATCACAGTATTATCTCACACCCTACCTTGATTCTCTTAGAATGAGGCTCCGTCCACGCAAACCCTGCGTCAACAAGCTTAACACGGTTCAGCCCCTTCAACCTCTTCAGGCACAACGCCAGCAGTTCCCTTGACTCCAGGGCGGCTACCACCCATTCTGATGGTGGTTGAAGGTATCTGGAATAAAATAGTGGGATTGGTTATTGATTAGGTGGTCAGATTAGACTTGAATGCTATTGTGAATGAATGAATTTGTATTTGATTTGTATACATCATATAATTACAGGCTAATGATAGTGTAATATACTTTAATAATAATAATAATATTTGGACATTATTACACCAATTGAACTAGCCCCTTGGTAAGTTTATTTAAGACTTGTGTTAAGGGTACTAGTCAACGTATATTTAAGAAATAAATACATATTATACATAGATAAATACATATATAGCACATATTATAATCAACGACCAGACTGGAAAGCAGTAGAAAAGCGTAGTTCTTAACCCTGCCTCCACCGGGAATCGAACCCGGGACCTCACGATTAGCGTTTCGGCGGCTAACCGATCGCGCCACAGAGGTCGTCAAAGGAATACTGATATACCTAATTACAGGCAAATGATAGTGTAATACATATATTGCACTCATAGAGGTATACTGTGTTGTGAACTCATTAAAGATATACTTTTTTAAAAACTCTATAATATATTAGTGTCTCAAGATGAATTAAGTAATATAGTGGACAATTTGTTATTGTAAAACTGTTATTACTGCAAGTTATTATGTACCTAATTTTTAACTCCAAAATTATTATATTGACTTTAAATTCACAACAGAGAATCTTTAGTGATTTAACTCAAAGACAAAAAGATAAGGAAATTTATGATCCCTTCATTCTTACCTTTCACATCCTTTACAAAAGAATAACGTAGCCTGTTTGGGTATTCCATCTGTTATGTCTACATTGGATCGAAGACATGCCACACACATATTAGATGGGTTGGCTTCTATAGGTAAAGCGCATTGGCAACACAAACTGAAAAATAATAATAATTCTTTCATAAGTTACAATATAATCTTCATATCTCACTGATAAGTCTTGTTATATTAAATGATCGTCATTCAATATTGTTATGAACAGTATGATGTACTAGTTGAATGAGATGTGTAATATCCCTATTAGAGTATCTAAAGATTATAAAACAACTTTTCAATTAAGTTATGAACGGAGTAAAAAGGGTTTGTATTCTATAGAACATTTCTTTTAATACAGTAAACTTAAACACTAATTGTAGAAAATAAAGTTAAAACTACAAAAACAAAATGTTGTTAGGTTATTTTTTCAATAACATGATGAAAATTTTAATTATTTGATAGTAAATGAAGGAAAACGTTTTATAATTACAAAAAATACATATGTAATAATAATTTACTTAAAACGTAAAAAAATAACAAAGAATAGGTATAAAATTGAGATAAATAAAAGTTTAATAATTCATACATACATTCGTGTTGTTGTAGGATTTAATTCTTGCGGTATATACTCCATTTTTGCTTCTCTTACAAATCAAATCACGCTGGTGAACAAATTTATCGTGTTTAAACAAAATTATGGAAACTTTAAATTACACATAATATTCACACAACATGCCTTGCCTTGCATGCGTGTTAAAGAGGGGTTAATAAAGTTGCTTCTACACTATCCAGTACTCGAAAAAAACGTTTCAATACTTTCAACGCATGATCAGTTTCTGACTGAGGTTTCTGAAAAATATTTTGAGATTAAAAACATGTCAATCCGCCACTTAGTAATCTAATTGAAAGTAGTGTATCAGGAACATGGAGCAATTTGGTTTCTTTGAAATAATATGTATTTGATTCGTGAATAGCATCGAAAAAAATCTATGATCTATATATCTATCATCTCTAGCTACCCCTTTGCAGGAGAACGGATGTGCTCTTGACCACATTGGTTAGGAGCATTTATGTATTCATAATGTACATATTTACGTATATGTACATCACGCCCATTTCTCTACAGAGAAGACGTCAGTAGTCATGGATGCTCAATAACCTCGATCCTGATAATTCACCCACTATCGTTTCATTGAGGTCCATACTAATAATAATAACGTTTTTTACACAAATACAAGCCACACACGAAGACATAATACAACTTATAAAAAGCACTGATTTTAATACAAGTACTTCTTGTGTGTGTGCAATTGCAGTGTAAAAAAGGTTCCATCTCAGCTTGGTGTGTAACAAATGGTAGACAATCGTAACGCTGATATTATGACGGAACCACAAAAGGGTAACTCAGCTTTACCAATGGAATGCTAAACCTGTACATACTATAAAATTAATAATAATTAATTTTGTAAAAAATATGCACACATACATATTAATGTAACATAATAATACTAACATTGTTATAGTTAACTAGTTTAATTAAATTAAAAACTGGAACTCGTGTTTTTCCCTACAATATACTATGATGTCGATAGGTACAGAAAGATGCAAATACGGATAACGCAAATGCTTTTTGGATTCATCACATTGCATTTGTTTTAAGATGTTTCGGTATAGTTCATCTATTTAGGAAATGGATTAAGAATGTGCTGTAGATATTGTAAAGTTCCTTTAATATCCATACATGTATTCACGTCCTTTAATCCGTCTCTGAGTGTGCAGAACACCGAATAAATAAAATTTTCTCATTAGCTTTTACCATTTAATGTGTGATTACATTTATGGGAACCCACAGATTGTTAGCCCATTACCCAGTATATTACATTGACACCTAGTCTTTTGGCCACCATCTACGATATGCCAGGAAGAACGGCAGCTAGTTAACAATATTTATGGATAGACTAACACGGGACAATAATTATATATGACGTTAAATTAATAGGTAAAAACGTGGATTAAATTCCATTAAAGTGATACTTAAATTATAAACCAGGTAATTTTAAATATTAAGCATGTTTATCATATTGCAATTATTTATTTTGTTTGTGCATAAGATAGTAATGTTTGACATGAGTAATATAAATACAAACTACATTCATAATTAATAGTAATAAGTAGGTACAGTGTGCATGCCTCCTTAGAATGATTATAAAGTTTCTATATTTACTGGCCTTATAATTTGTTAAGGTGTCACTCACGTACTAATGGATTAAATTTCATTCAAAAGTACCCATTAATTCTATTAAATGCATTAGATGCCTGCCATACACGAGGCAGTCATTCTTCGAGTTTCCGAATACTTGTACATGTAAAGTCGGCAAAATGACAAGCGAGATGGATTTCGCCACGTTCCGGGTCAAGCAGTACCCATTCATCCAATCATTCTACTGGGTAACACCAAATTTGTACGGGAATAAAAACTTGAGATTTTTCTACCAAATCTTCCTAATGATCTGGATACTGTTCGTCGCTGAACTGCCCGTGGTATTTTCCACCTTCGTATACGATTTACGAGGCGAAAACATAGATGACGCCAACAGGAACTTATTCTTCACCATATTCTTCGTGATATTCACGCACAAACATTTAGTTTGCATCGCTAACTACAAGGATTTTGAACGAATGAAAAAGGTAATGGACGCGGATTATGCCGCCGCTAACAATCTTTCTATCACGGAACAGAATCTTGTGTGGAAACGAGTTAGACATGGAATATTCATGTGTCGCTTATGGGCCTTCTTAGTTTATGCAACTGGTTGTTTATTTTGCATAAAAGCTATAGTTTTGATGATCAACTCTCAAATAAGAGGTGAATTCGAGAAGATTCTACCAGTAGTTCTGACTTTACCGGATATGTTCAAGAATAATGCTAATGAAATACCAACTTTACTTTTTATTATATTATTTATATCGCATGCGGGATACGCATTGCATACTGGGATGATAATAACCGGAATCGAGCCCCTGGGTGCAATATTTGTGTTCCACGCCTGTGGCCAAATGGATATGGCGATGAACAAAATGATGAACAGCTACGAGGTGACTACGGACCCCGATGTCATTATGGAGAAGACTAAGGAAACCATAATGCTGATGCAACACGTATATGAGTTAGTATTTAAGTCATACATACAAATATACATACATTGAGGTCCCTAGAACTGCAGTTAGAATTCTATTTACGTCTCAGCTAGTAAAGGAAATTGATAAAACTAATGCTTTATCCACTCGCCGTATTTTCCAAAAAAAATATTCAATGCACCGTTTACAGATCAGTAAATTTAAGTATGTATTTTGATATGTTATGTATTTAATACCCTTTCTTAGAGTCTCGCAATTTTTATTCATTTTACAAGAAAACGGGACTTATCGTGATAATTTTATAAACTTGTTACCCGACGTTTCGGCCATGTTGCAATGGCCATGGCCACGGGTCAACTGTTAAACATCAGGTAACAAAGATAATACTTTGTTTATAAAATATACGCGATAAGTCACGTTTCCTTGTAAAATCTATTTAATACTCGTTGCATCATTTGACCTAGCACTATAACTCTAATATATTATTACACTTGTGTATACGGTAAGGGAAAACATAATAAGAAAACTTACCTGCTCCCCGAACAGGTAATAGCCAATGTTTTTAAAAGGCAACATGGCTCACCACCTGTCACATTGAGTACTGACTATCTGGTCAGCACGTGGGTTCGAGATAGCCATAGAATTACCTTCCCAATAGCGGAGATGGAAACCTGAACCTCAAGGGTTAATTCTTTTATAAATGTATGTAATAATTGTTATAGGTTTGTCGAGGACTCCAACAAAGTGCTTTCATCCATATACGAAGCCAACCACAAGTTTACTTTCCTAGGTCTGCCTTTGACAGGATACCAAGTTGTCAGGGTATGTAATCACATCAGCCATCAATATCAATAGTGGTATCAATATTAATTTGTCAGGATCGGGATAGATCGGCTGTTCCAAACCAAAACGTAGTAAGAGCCATTTCGTTACCAAAATGTTTTTACGATTTTTCTTAACTTAATATAAAACTGCGTCTAATGCAAAAACACTGGCTGCTCTTACGCACTTAAAACCAAAGTTTATAGGTATTACTATGTATGTATGTATATAGTATAACTTTAACTTTTTACTTTCTCACAAGCACATAGTTTAGTTTGTTTTGCTTCTCGTGTAAAATTTTCTAAATGGTTCTTACAAGGTTTTGGTTTGGGACAGTCGAGATGGGGATTTGAATTCTGCCTACCCTTCTACAGGGGGTCAGGCGTGATGTGTATTTATGTATCTATATAGTTTTTTCCATTGTTCATTGGTAAAGAAGTCTGCCTATTTTCGGATTATGAATAACAATACCTATCGTAACGTATACGATGTACGTTGTGTGAAGAACAAAAGAGCATGTATGAGAAGGCTAATGGCAGTGAGTGAAGCAAGAGAGATTTGTCAGGATCGTTCCAGGTGGCGATTGATAACCTATTAATGAACATTACCTCTAAGTGTTGTCTGATGTAGTGATAAAGTTACTGTGATAGTTACTATACTACATTATCACACACGTTGAAGAGTACCTCTGATTACCCCACATGGGATTATAGTCGCCAATTTACGTACATTTATTTTTAATCAATCGTTAACCTCTGCTGGTTAGTTATAACTTCACTTATTTATAACTAAGATATACAATAGTCAAATAATTCGCCGTAGCTCAGTTGTTTGGGGCTTGACTCTGTATCAGTGGGTTCAGGGTTCAAATCCCGCTTGAGCATGTACCAATGGAAATGATGTTTTAAATACATTTTAGTAATTAAAACACATTTACGAAATGCATCGAATACTGCAGTGAGGGAAAACATCTTAAGGAAACCTACCTGATTCCCAATCAGGTAATACTTAGTGCTTGTAAATAGCGACATGGCTTGCCACCTGACACATTGAGTACTTACTGTAACACGTGGGTTTCGAGGTAGCCATAGAATTACTACCTCAGCGATTGCGGAGATTGATACCTGAACCTCTGACTACCCTGTATGGGTTAGTGGTCGTGAACGCGTTAGTCTTTGTCTTTTTACACAATAGTCTTTACATCTTCAGGGCCTGAGGACTGGAGTGATGAAGTACGAGTTCTTGCTGTTTTTCTTCAGCCTCATATTCCACATCATGATACCCAGTGTCTGCAGCGAAATGCTCAAGGACAAAGTGAGTAAAAAAACTCATTCAAAATAATAATAAAATTATTGTAATATTTGGACATTATTACACCAATTGAACTAGCCCCTTGGCTACTGTATAGTATTATATTATCTGTGCCCTTGGTAAGTTCATTTAAGACTTGTGTTAAGGGTACTAGTCAACGTATATTTAAGAAATACATACATATTATACATAGATAAATACATATATAATTAACGACCAGACTGGAAAGCAGTAGAAAAGCGTAGTTCTTAACTCTACCTCCACCGGGAATCGAACCGGGACCTCACTATTATCGTACCGGCGGCTAGCCGATCGCGCCTCGGAGATCGTCAAAATATAAGGATTCTTTTCGAGTGACAACTATTATCCTTACGAAGCTTTTAGTCTCTAGATTGCAGACACTTGGAATAATAACATTTTTATATAATGCAACATATGTAGTTCCAAATACTATAAATAAATATATAATGATAATGGTTGACAAAAAAAGTATATGTGGGTGAAGTGGAAGAGCGGTTACGTAGTGGCCGGCCCAATAAGCCATATGATTGATTATGACGACCACATTGAAAAAGGGTGACGTTAGAAGTACTTATAACCGCCGGGTGTGTATGAGTGTCAATGAAGGGAAAGTGGTCTGTCAGGATCGGGACAAATGGGCATCCGTGATCTCTGCCTACCCCTCTACAGGGAATCAGGCGTGATGTGTATGTATGTATGTATCACAAAAAAAACTTACATCCACCAGTAGGTTGAGCGACATGGCTCCGAAGAACGTGTTGATGGTTGTGGGCTTGTTGGCCCTCATCATCATGATTAGGAGCGTCTTCCTCTGACGAATGAGGGGCTGCAGCTCCCAGGAGCATTCGTACAGGGCCTGACGTAGTTGCTCTCCCTGTGGATAGATTAGTTGATGCGGTAAAGTTGAGGCTCTTTAAGTTTGTGGAGGGGTAGAATGTAGGAAGGATTTATTGAGAACTTACATACATACACATCATGCCTGATTCCCTGTAGAGGGGTAGGCAGAGATCACGGATGCCCATTTGTCCCGATCCTGACAGACCACTTTCGCTTCATTGACATTCATACACCTTCTCATACACTCTCGCGGTTATATGTACTCCTAACGTCACCTTGTTTCAATATAGCGTCTATCTGACTGTTATATATCTTATTAGGCCGGCCCCTACGTAACCGCCCATCCACTTCACTCATATATATTCCTTTTGTCAATCTGCTATTATTCATCCGCATAACATGTCCAAACCATCGAAGCATGCTCTGCTCTCAATCTTAGTCACTACAGCTTCTTTCAGACCGCAACCTTCCCTTATCAGTCTTTTTTTAATTCTATCATTCAATGTCACTCCTAACATGCTTTTCAGTGACCGCATTTCGACGGCCTTGATTCTACTTTCATGCTTCTTTTGCCATACCCAACTTTCACTACCATAATTTTGTTAGAGTGTAAGTGAAGCAAGAAATATTTGTTAGATTTAAGATGGCTGTCGATAGTCTCTGCCTATCCCGTAAAGGAAGTAGAGGCTTGAATATAAGTATGAAAGAAGACTCCTTACAAATTTTTTAATTAATTTACGAATATTGTTAATGATATATTTGCAGACGAATTATTCATAACAGGGTAATTTATTCATAACAGATATTCCTAGATTCCACTAAATTTTTGGATTACAAATTTGTATGTAACTTAAACAGTAATTTCCCTCAATATTAAAATACTGATTTTTTCTTCTTTTACAGACTTTGCGATCTGCATTCGCCTTGTTCAACTTTCTAGCTTTATTCTGGGACTGAAAAGTAATACACCAACGCTTTCTTTCTTTCGAAACATGGATACGCAAGAAAATTGGAATTTCATTTCTTTATACACCATAAAACACTTATTTCGATAGTTTACCCTTTCAGGGTTTTGAGATTTTGAAAGATTCTCGTATGTATACATTTGGCCATGTAACTACATTTCACTGAAAAGCAACGTATATAGACTATTACTTACCTATTCCGCATATTAAGATAGGTAAGCCGTCTCTCGGAGTTTTCCCGCTGACCAACAGCAGGAGATTCGTACGATCTCCCATCCAGCCAATGTGTACCCCCCTGGTTGCTTAACTTCCGCTATTTAACTAAAACTGAAGTCAGCATACTGCTACAGCTGTGATCTTTTATCATCAAACCTCAATGGTCCGAGACTTAGTAGCTAGTTCCTTATTCGCATCTTATGACAAGTCCGGAATACACATAGTTAGTTAGTTCGCAATCAATTTACTGTGACACGTAACTCAAAAAGGCAAGAAATAGGAATTGATGAAGAGTGGCCAGCCTGTTACCCAAAATAATAAAGAACCTAGCTAGAAAAAACAGTTGGCTACATTCAATTTAAGTCCCATACCTACCAACACGTTTACGATCATTAATAGGTATTTCTTTAAAGGCGACACTGAACTTTATAATATTTAATAAAAAATACCAAATGCCCTATAATTTACCAATCAAACGATCGACCCATTAGCTTACCTATAAATTATTATTTATACTCAACTACAATTAGTTATGACGAAGTTATGATACTCCGTACTAACCAGGGACTTGAATAGAACTTGTTATCAGCTGTCTTATAATATACTAGTAATATTGGCTAACCATCGACATTTATTATTGTACATCATTATCCCTAAAAAAGAAATTGTGACGAAAGCTTTTAGGAAACCTTATATTCTGTCTCTTGATTAAGGCAATAAAGGCGTGAGTGTGTATCTATATGGTTGAATGCCCTGTGCTAGTTTGAGATATAAATATTATGCGAACAAGCTGCCTTTCTTTCGGATATATTTAATATGGCGAATAATTAACTTTTATGGAGTAAATGTGACTAAAAGTGACCAAGTACATTGGAATTAACTCTGAGAAGTTCTATTTACCTCTAAAAGAATACTGCGGTGAGGGAAAACATCGTGAGGAAACCTACTTGTTCCCTGAACAGGTAATAGTGCTTGTAAATGACGACATGGCTTACCACCTATCACATTGAGTACTGACTATCTGGTTAACACGTGAATTTGAGGTGCAACTACAACTATGTACTTACTACCTTTGCAATAGTGGAGATGGACACCTGAACCTCTGACTACCCCGCAAAGGTTGGTGGTCGTGTATATGTATGTATGTAGAATATTAGGACTTAAAGATACTTCAGTAGCATCAGCTTATTATTGCGATTATAATATATGCATGTTGATTGAGCTCTACTAACCCAATTAGCATCTAAAGTGACAGGTTATAAATGTTAGCGTGTTCTATCAATTAATTATATTTGTATTCAGAGAAAAGGCCATAAAAGTGATACATTTCTAGAGGTTATGCAGGTAAGTAATTAATATTCCGTTCAATATTTGCACCGTGGAAATTGACCCTGGAACTTATATTTTGCAAAACCAAAATTGAAATACAATACGCGATATGAATGTTGAATTACTAACGGTTCTAATTAAGTTCCCCCAATGGGCTTCTTGTTTTTTAATTAATACATCTGACAAAACATGACCTTAGTAAATGACGACATTAGCCTTTTCTGGAAACATTTCAATTTTATTTAAAACCCAAACAGCCGTCAACCCAAAAGGACAGTGAATTGCGTAAATATTCCTGAAATATTGTATTGTGTGTATGCAGCATTAGTGTATAGTCTGTGTTTGCATATATTGTCAAATTTGACGTTTCTTATATCTCTCTCTCTTTTTGTTTGAAATCGGATTTCTACACGGTCAAAATGAAGTACGTTTTTGTTTAATTTTAGTTAAATCTCTAATTATCTGAGTGATTTTATGATTGTGGAATAAATCTTGCGTTAAATGCCATTCCTATTGTGTTTATCTGCAACATGTGTGTTTTATTTCCAGGATCGGACTCTGTGCCTACAGTGGTTACAAGATTTATCCCGGCCATGGGAAGACCATGGTTAAGGTTGATGGCAAGGTAAATAAACCTAATATATCTTTATGAAGATGTTACAGGTTCAATTCCTTACATTATTTACCAATTCCATGTTAAAGTAAATTCTTAAACATACACAAACATAACCTAAAAAGGTTGTTTTAAGATTACCCTGAGGTTGTTTTTGCCTTCTATAAGTGAAAATTTTATAAAACACTCGATTCACTTATGTTAACTATATACTACCATACTATTTTTATCTTTATTTTGTACTAATTCACCGGTATTTTTGTAGGAAAGGTGAAATTTGTTTATGCATCAATTCTTATAAACTATTTCCCTATATTCTTATTAATTTATAAGACTCTCGCTCACTCTTGTATATAATTAATTAAATGTTCAATGATCAAACCAATGTTTTGGTTATTCTAATACCATTGATATACATTCCCAAGTTTTAGCAGGAATAATAGATTTCACTCTTATTCTTGAAGTCTAACTGAATAATCTGCATAGATCATCATTACTCATACAAAGCTATCATTACAAGATATCATTACAAAGCTATAGTGAAATAAGTTATAAATAGGTTTTAATATATCATATCCAAAATTCTTCTACAATTAACAATTTAGTTATTTGTAGACATAATCAATTTATCAGCACAGCAAACTGCTAGTAATACCAACTTATGTTACTTAATATTTTTATTTCAGTCCTTCACATTCTTGAACTCAAAATGTGAGGCCGCTCACTTGATGAGGAGGAACCCTCGTAAGGTTACCTGGACTGTACTTTACAGGTGAGTAATGTTTCCAACATAAAAAAAATGATTGTAGCATTGTGTATATGAAAGGATAATCTGTAATATAAGAATATCATAGAAAAAGACTAAAATGTATATTTTCTAATATACATTTAATATAAATAATACAACTAAAGTATAAGTAAACATCACATATCTATTTTCTATCACAAGTGTATTACTTATGCTTCTCTTTTCTAAGTCCTAAGACTCTCATATATATTAAAATTTTCCATGTTGTCTACAATATGACAAATTTACAGATCAATAAACTTGAAACAGGACCATATAATCTTCTCTTACAGAAGAAGATTATAGAATGAAATGTTATGGAAATTAGAGCAGTTTTATTAATTATCTGAGACCGGGTCTAAACACGATAAATTTATAAAGATATGTGATTACCTTTATTTTTGCCCGACGTTTCGACCCAGTTGCATAGGCCGTGGTCGCGGGAAGATAATTAATAAAATGAGTATAAAACGCGAGTGTTTAAAAATAACAATTAGAGCAGTAGTTTTTAATGTATTATTGTACCTCGCAGACGTAAGTTCAAGAAGGGTCAGGAAGAGGAGCAATCCAAGAAGCGCACCCGCAGGACTCAGAAGTACCAGCGTGCGATTGTAGGTGCCTCACTCAGCGACATCATGGCTAAGAGGAACATGAAGCCCGAAGCCAGGAAAGCACAGAGAGAACAAGCCATCAAGTGAGTGTTTGTACATGGATCAGTTGGTTTGTGATTGAGCATCGACCATCTACAAAAGATGATAGTCTGTGGTCACATAATAACCGCTTTTTACTTGATAATCAATCCTATGTGATAGGTAGTAAACCATGTTGCTGTAAACAGATACTGACTATTGCGTATGTTGAGAAATTAGCAGGCAGTTCTCCAGAATTACCAGTATGAGTAGATATGAAATGTTTATTTTGAGAATCAATAGAAAAACCTCTCATACATACATAAACTACATCACCCTAGCTGAATATCTTTTTAAGTGATCATCCTATTTAACATATAACATTTAACATTTTAAATGATGATAGTCTCTTCTATATAGTAAATATACATATGTTCCTGCCTCTACATACATCCGCAAAGACTATAGATCGCCACCTGAAATGATCCTGACTAATCTTTCTGTTCGTTCATTCACACCCATTTACCTTCTAATACATGCTCATCTATTGTTGAGCTTGTTAATGGTCTTGAGTAGAATGCCTACCCTGCCCAACTCTAACTTCCACTTTGGCTTTATAAATTTCTTTCCTAATCAGTTTCATCCATCGTAATTATTCAATACATAGTAATAACCTGTCTGTCTTTCCAGGGCCGCTAAAGACGCGAAGAAGTCCCAGAAAGCCACCAAGAAAGTAGCGGCTCCTCCAACCAAAGCGAAGGCTGCACCCAAGGCCAAAGCTGCCAAGGTCACGCAAAAGGCTGCGCCCAGAGTAGGAGGCAAGCGATAAGCTCCAATAAAGCTAATTATAAGCTATACTGTGTTTTATTTGGCATACATTGTGAATTGTATAAAGGGGACTTGGGATCAATGGAATCTATTGGGTGATGGGCTAGAAACTAGGCACCAATGTTGCATGTAACATCACAACCATGATATGCAGACTAAATAGTAATGACGATATTATAATATCTCTAATGTTCTGTTTTCTCTGAAAGGTAAGAGTAAATTATATGTATGTATTGTATGGTGTACCTGTTTCAGTTATGGTAATAACTAATGAGGCAAATGGCTCATCAAGAGAGGATGTCAATTAATCACTTTTAAATCGAATGATATTCTATAGTCTTTTCATTTAACAATTTCGGACAACTGGGTGATTTGAATGGAGTGTAAGGGTACCAAGAAAAAAAAAATGCCTAACAGTATCTATGAATGGTGTAAGTTACTTTCTAGTTAAACATCAGCTCAAGAGTGGTTAAAGATCTTTGTAGTGACGACTCTTACGTACTCTGAATGTGAAGTATACCAATCATTAGAGATTCTTCTGCCTCACAGTTTATACTCGTAAACTTATAAATATGAGACATTGAGTAAAACCAGACTTTCTAACATAACATAACATACGCTTCACGACTTGTGTATACACACTCCCTTTTTTATTATAGCGGGGTAGTCAGAGGCTCGAATGCCCATATCCGAAATTTCGATCAGCAGATAACTGTAGAAATGGAATCTTATACTTACTGGCAAAGTATTTAATTTCCCTAACTCATTGGATAGAAGGTCACCAGATATCCTACCTACTAATAAGATATACACATCACGCCTCATTCCCTGTAGATGGGTAGACAGAGATCACTAAGAGAGATTATGGCAAACAATTTTCCTAAATTTATTTCCCCAGGAACATAGTTATAGGAATAGATAATCCACGACAGTTTAAGGCATCTCATTCTTTTTACGATTTAATTTAAAAAATATACCCTCATTTTCATGAAAAGTAGTCTTTATAGCATAGATTATAATTCAAAAGTTTCGTTGCTATGGTTTCCTAACGGACAGCAGCAAAAATAAAGTGAAAACTATGCAGATAGACAATTTCTAATACTTATTAATACAATATATCATACGTTATTGTATTTTTAGCACAGTGGAATATAATTAAATGAAACCCATTTAATTAATTTTGGTACAGTAGTGCACTTGAAGATTTTTGAAATATGTTTATAAACAGATTTTCCCGGTCTAGCTCAAATTTGTTGCAAAAATGGTTATGGTTGCCAAATCAGACTGTGAATGGATGCCGCTTTTCCGACAAAGAACCATCTTGCCCAAAGGAGCCGATTTGTGACCCGTCGGAAAAAACGCCTTATTGTGACGAGGCTGGTAAAATATCTACACCGGAGAATAGCGAGGGAGAGAGTAAGGTCACGGCGAGTAAAGATGACTCGGGCAAGAGTTCAGAGTCCGATGGTTCCAAGATAGAAGAAGACGGCGGTGCCACCGGTCAAGTAGTAGCAGTTATCGGCGCCGTAGTCGATGTACAGTTCGACGATAAACTGCCACCTATACTAAACGCTCTAGAAGTGGCTGGACGTGATCCTCGCTTGATTCTAGAAGTAGCACAGCATCTGGGAGAGAATACAGTGAGAACGATCGCCATGGACGGAACTGAAGGCTTGATACGCGGTCAGAAAGTAGTCGATGTCGGATCTCCCATCAAAATCCCAGTTGGGGAAGAGACGCTGGGACGAATCATAAATGTTATAGGAGAACCAATTGATGAGCGTGGACCTATACCCACTGATAAGAGAGCCTCTATCCATGCTGACGCACCAGAGTTTGTAGAGATGTCTGTGAACCAGGAAATTCTTGAAACTGGTATTAAAGTTGTAGACCTGCTAGCACCGTATGCCAAAGGTGGTAAAATTGGTCTCTTCGGCGGCGCTGGAGTTGGCAAGACCGTACTGATCATGGAGCTCATCAATAACGTAGCGAAGGCCCATGGAGGGTATTCAGTGTTTGCAGGAGTGGGAGAACGTACTCGAGAAGGCAACGATCTGTATCACGAAATGATAACTACTGGAGTCATATCTCTAAAGGACAAGTCTTCTAAGGTGGCGTTGGTTTACGGCCAAATGAATGAGCCACCCGGCGCTAGGGCAAGAGTCGCTCTTACAGGTCTTACACTGGCGGAATATTTCCGTGACAAAGAAGGCCAGGATGTACTGTTGTTCATCGACAACATTTTCCGCTTCACCCAGGCTGGATCGGAAGTATCCGCTTTGCTAGGACGTATTCCTTCTGCAGTGGGTTACCAACCGACGTTAGCAACTGACATGGGCACTATGCAGGAGAGAATCACGACTACTACAAAGGGTTCGATCACGTCTGTGCAAGCTATTTATGTACCAGCAGATGACTTGACGGATCCTGCGCCAGCGACCACGTTTGCCCATTTGGATGCAACTACGGTGCTCTCCCGAGCGATTGCTGAGCTCGGCATTTACCCGGCGGTAGACCCACTCGATTCGACTTCTCGTATCATGGACCCCAATGTGATAGGCGAAGAGCATTACAACGTTGCTAGAGGTGTACAAAAAATTTTGCAGGATTATAAATCTTTGCAGGTGAGCAATAAATTGTAAAAAAATAACTTCAATAGAATGTGTCCGTTATGACGATTGAATAACCTAATTTACAAGTCAACTACAGTTACAGGCGGTATGGTCACTTTATTCTAAACAAATAAATGAACGTCACAATACTATTCCTTCTTAGGAAAGGACGGTTGAGAGCTGAGAGTAATATGGTTTGTGGTTGAGAGTAGATTCAATTTTTTATATGTTCATTATTACTTAACTGAGAGACCTTTTTCTTTCAGGATATTATAGCAATTTTAGGTATGGATGAATTGTCAGAAGATGACAAGCTGACCGTGGCGCGTGCCCGCAAAATTCAACGCTTCTTATCACAACCTTTCCAGGTAGTGATTCATGCATACATTTTATTGTTATTATGTAGGTACAGGCGCTGAGTATTTCTAAGAATAGGTTACTGGTTTAGAAACTTTACTAATTACTGCGAATGCTGATAGATTACAACATTGGTCATAAAAAACAAGGTGAAAAGCTAGTAATCCGTCTATTAAAGCAAGTCAGGTTGCTGGTTGGTAGAGATGATTGGTTACATTACAACATCTTTCACATTCTATTATGGTCTTAATTGTGTTTTTACAATGCTAACGTTTATAACGA
The DNA here is from genome assembly GCA_030578115.1 of Leucoptera coffeella. Lineage (NCBI taxonomy): Eukaryota > Metazoa > Arthropoda > Insecta > Lepidoptera > Lyonetiidae > Leucoptera > Leucoptera coffeella. The sequence goes on along the minus strand of JAMBLF010000127.1, from coordinate 310,534 downwards.
CCATATCCACCGACTAGCCTGGTGTCCATAGATCTTGTAAAAAATCATAATTTTTTAATTCTGTTTAGGTCGCAGAGGTATTCACTGGTCATCCAGGCAAACTGGTGCCTCTGGCAGAAACAATAAAAGGCTTCTCAAGAATACTGCGAGGCGAACTCGACCATCTTCCGGAAATCGCTTTTTATATGGTTGGGGCAATAGAGGAGGTCGTTGCGAAGGCAAGTACTCTAGCCAAGCAAATGTGAGTCAATTTCGAAGTCCGAATAAAGTGTTGTTACTCCTGAGGTCAAGTGTTTTATTTCAATTTTAGTTTGTTGATATACATACACAAAGACGCTTCTTTTTCCCTGACGGTATAGCGAGCGTAGAGCGCCACTTTCAACGGTCCTGAGAAATCTCTCTTTGTCAAGTTTAGTTGTGAGGGGTAGTTGGAATACTCGTATTAGTGCCTGTCCGACCTATGTTATTCTGGGACATAAAATACAATGCTAACCGTGGGATCAAGGAGATGTTTTTATGTCTCCGAGGTTCTATCCACTCCGAAAGGGATTTCAGTACGTGAATGTACATGTTTACGTCGACAACAACCGCTGTACGCACAGCGTTGAAATTGGAAGAAAGAATGGGACGTGAAAATTCAAATCTCAACCTAAATCGATGGCCTAATTTCAATCCTTGTGAGGATTAAAGTGTTTTTGTATTCACAAGTTATGAGTGCTCAACTTAATATTTGTCAAATTTGTTCTGTGATATTCCTTTATCAAAACTGTCATTTTGAGTTCGGAGATTCTTATAACCTAAAAGTGAGAGTGCAGTAAATTCATTTGATACCGGGAAATATCTATTTGCTTGTAAATGTTAATCTAATTTAAACTGTACAATGACTATGATATGTCCCGATTTCTTAGAATTCCAAGTAAGTTTTGTTATGTATTGCTACTCTATTTGAGCACTTTTATTTTTATTATTGAACAATGTATGTCGGTCGCTTTTTCCTCACACTTTACTTGTTGTTGCAGGATATCTTGAAGAAAATGCGTGTTCTCGACGATAAAATAGTGTATTCGCTTAACACGTCAATTCCTACCGAGTCATTCAAGAACAAAATCGATGCCACTTCATCTTGCCAGGAACTATATTCACAAATTCAGAAGGGTCATACTGAACGCGAAGGGTTTATTAAAAATTGCATAGTACACACCGCAAATACTGTAAAACAACTGAAAGAAGCAAAGGAACAAAATCCTGATGACTTTGACGTATCCAAGAATCTGAAAAGTGAACAAAGAAAGGTGAATTGTTTTTAAGTAAACATTTAATTTCAGTTCAAAATCCTTAGTTTATAGATTATACAGTTAACTTTATAGATTATACAGTTAACTTGATTTATAGACACCAAATTTGTAGAACTTCTAATTGAAATAAGTTATTTATCTAATTAGATTCCTATTAGTGTCTAATTTTATTCTTCTGATATATGTTTAAATATTTACCTATACATATTTCGAATGATTCTGATTTTGAAACTATAATAATGGCCTTTGTAATATTGTGTAGAATGTAACCTGCTTGGTTGTTGACCTGAAAAATGTTGCTGATAGTGAGTGGCTGAGGGCCACTAATTATAGTGTTTTGTGGCATTTCTTTGGGGAAGCCTATGTCTGGCATTGAACTAGTCTAACTATATAAAGGCTGCGTGATTATAATTACTAATATCATGTTAGGTGACTATTCCTTTTTGTGTATTTTATAGCCCTTGCTGATGAGAATATAATTTCCTATTCAATTGAATATTTTTTGTTGCAGTTGCGCCTCCTTCAAACAGAGCTCAGCGTTGAGGAAGTAATCAAGGAGAAGACCTCAAAGCTCTTCACAGAGAAGTGCAGGACGTACTACAAACCGTAAACTAGAAGACTGTTGATAAGAATGATTTTTATGAAATACTGTAAATAAAATACTAAAGTTAGTTAATAGAATGAAGTAGTTTCATTTATTTTATTTCAACAGTCTGATAATGGATATCATCTGTCATATTAAGTGTTGACTCTGTAATTTTACTGGTTGTTAATAAATAATACCAGGAGTCCTACTCAATATGAATACTAAATAACACCAAACCACAGATAATATAATACTATACAGTAACAGACCAAACAAAGAATTGACAACTGTCAGATTGTAGTTATGATCAACTCAGTTCTTGTCTGAATGGTCATTTTCAGACTTAGATCAGACAAGAATATGCCTGCCCTTATACATGTTTTCCCATGCACAAGTTCTAACAATTCATCTTTGTATTGAATCAACTGCAAAGTTACATATTTTCAGGTTTTTTGGTGATGTGATCATGTGTATCAATAAATCTTAAGAATGCTGAGTTTCTTGTAATTCTATCCTGAGCTGGGGCTTCCAAACCAACAGTAGAATTTTTCTCACAATGAATGTACTATATTGAGTAAAAATTGAGATTGAGTTTTTAACAAATAAAAGTGCTGCATAGTAACAAAAGCATGTATTGCATTTAAATAACATTTTGGCTTCTTACAACACTGAACGGTAGACTAGTTTACAATACACAAAATATAAATACACTATACTACTAGTTATTTACTAGAACACAAAACTACATAAAGAATCAATACTATAACTTAAAATGTACTTTGCAACTGTGATTCTGTTTATTTCATCAATTGTGCTTTATTTAAATGATTTGGCTGTCTATAACATGAATAAAATAATTAGCACTTTTTTATAGCTTGTTCATTTCGTAATATGTTGGAAAAGTCAGAAATAAATAAATTAGGCCACTCTATAAAAATATTTTTGATAAATTAAAGTTTTGGTTAATAAACTTACAAACTATTAAGTTTACTTTAAAAATATCAAAAGGATTATTCATTTAATTTTTTCCACATCATTGTACATTGCATTATTAGTTTAAAATTTATTCCCTTTAATAGGGCATTTCTAAATGTATAGTTGTTTTTCTGTGAATGGTAGGATAAACCATAAATTATTTGCTATCGTCCTTCTAAAATCTCAATATGAAAAAGGTTCTTTTGTACGTTCAACACCTGTTTGGTGGCTTAAATTATTTTTTCCAACACTTAGTTGTTTAATTAGAAGTACTAGCTGCAGTTCCGTGTTTCTTTTCGTATTCCTCAGTGTATTTACGGTGGAACTCCATGTTTTGCTTGTGAAGGGAGTCGCCGCGCTCTGCTGCTCTCTTTCCGGAGATTATCATGACGATACTAGTCAGGAAGGTCAGGAGCATAAGACGGTTCGACAACTTAATACGAGCTTCGCTACGACTGCGTTCAATTAGTTCATAGCTGGAATAAAGAGAAAATATTCTGTGACTAATTGATATAATGGAAAATCTTCATTGTATTTATAGTCAAATATAAAATATATGTATAAAAGCTTTGACTTTCTTAGATAATAAGAAATCCTCAAAAATAATGAATAAAGAACATCGTAAAAATGTTGGGTAACCAAAAACAACTTGAAATGAATGACAGATAACAATTCAGGCATGAAGAATGATAAGATGTGATAAATGATATTTGAATGTTATTGCTACACAAAGGTTTAATAAATTACCTAATGTCAAAAAAAGGTGTACAGGTGTAATGAAATGAGTAAATATGACGTAAAATACATATACTTCAGTCTTTTTCGTGCGGAAGTAAGGTATTTGTACATCTGCGTTTCTAAAAATAATTTTGATAGAACATTACTTACGAAACAAATTTTGGGATCTCCTGTCTAGTCTTGTATTTCTTGGTCCAGACTAAAATATATTTCTGCAGTTCACTAGGTTGGGCCTGAACCTTTATCTGTTCATTGACATGGGCCCCACTTGTAGGGGTTTGTGGTGCTTTGCTGCACATACGTCTGCCTGCAACACTTGGAGTACTCCATAACGTTCTTAGAATCAAGCGGTTCATAATTTAATCTAATATAGGACACTTAGTTTTTTTGAAAAACAATGCAGAGCAACCTGACCTTGGTTGTGAAATATTGAAATTGTTTATTCTCTCTTTGTTGGAGGTTAATGATGATAACGATAAAGCTGCTTCTTCACTATGAAATAAACGTCTGAATAAAAAGTCAGAAGTTTTAAAGAAGCTTTTTATTAAATTAGTACAATAGAATGTGTAAATAAGTTCCGCATAAAATAAAAATGTACTTTGTGATCGAAAAATATTTTTATTGAACCGAATTTTTAAAAATTATTAAAGTAGAGTGTATTTCAGAAAAGACGTAATTTAGTGCCATATGATCTTTAGTTTCAAACAGACACTTATTTGAATAATTCACTTTAATGTTAAGGTTTATTATATTTTGCATTCCCTAATTAAATTTAAGGCGACAGAAGTTTTTATTAATATCGTTGAAAAAAATCCTTTCTGTCGATGAAATCGAAAGTGATTTCTATTAGTGTACAATCAGCTTATGATAGCAGTATTGTTCAGCCTTGGAAAAGTATTGAATTGATGGTGCTGTCACGAATAGAAAAAAAAAAACTAAAAAATCTACTTCTGCTAGATTGTGCGTAGCGATTTGTATTTATTTTATCTCGTTTTGAACTAGCAAATCCTCAATTTTAATAAAGGTGAGTTCATTATGTACTAACAAACTCTCCTGTCTACATAATGATCTCAAATGTTGTATAATTATCTAGTACTAGTCCAATTTTAGTTTGTGTTTTGTGTCATACAAGTTTATAACGTGTGTTTACAGATGTCTAATCACAAGCATCGGTATAAAAACGCTGGTCTGAGCACTGATGAGCTCCGCAGACGCAGGGAGGAAGAAGGAGTTCAACTCCGAAAGCAGAAGAGGGATCAGCAACTGTTTAAACGTAGAAATGTTGATTTACCAACATCGGACAGTCCTGATATGTCTATCCAGGTGACTAACCCATTTATGTTTTTCCAATATTAAAAGGACTATATGTGATATCACATTATCAATTTGAACATATGCAAGTCATAATAATATATTACTCAATATTTCTTAAAGTTCTTTTGTTGTTATATGTATTTTCATAATTTTGGATACATTCATAATCAATCAGGTTATGCATAGAACCCTAACCATAATGAGCAGTTATTGTAAATAGAATGTTTTGGTAAACAATGCAAGTGCTTGAAATGACTTAAAAGTCCAATTTAGTCAACAACAATTTGAATAAGACTGTTATATCTAAAATTATTTATCACCAGTCTTAAGTGTACCCTTCTTTGCCAGGAGAACGCCACCATATCATCATCGGACGAAATTTGTCCAGCTATAGTGGCAGCGCTGTACAGTGACAACCCTCAGGACCAGATAGAAGCCACGCAGAGGTTCCGGAAGCTGCTAAGCAAGGAGCCCAACCCTCCTATTGATGATGTGATAAACGCTGGAGTGGTGCCAAAGTTTGTGGAGTTTCTGAGTTACACTAGCAACCCTACCTTGCAGGTGTGTAGAAATTTCAGTATTTTGATATAAAATAAAATGTTTATTTATTTTATGTATGTATATGTTAAGTATATGTTATGTAAGAGAATAAAAGATTGTAGGCAGTACTTAAATTAATATTTTTGTAATTTATTGTGCTATTTAGAAAAGATAGATTTCTCAATTAGATTTCTAAGAGAGAGTCACTTTCTATTCAACACACATTAAATTCTATTGAACATGATGTAAGAGGTGTCTTAGTGTAGTAATGAGTATCTGTGCGAGCAGATTTATGTACTATTATTATAACTAGGAGTAGTGGGTTTTTGTATACCTCAAAATTATTGTTACACTGATTCTCGTTTCCCTAAAGAACTGCTATGTCCAACTTATCCCTCCATTAAACATATCTCTTTCCTTTCAGTTTGAAGCAGCATGGGCCCTAACAAACATATGTTCCGGTTCTTCCGAACAAACACATATAGTAGTAGAATGCGGTGCTGTGCAAGCTTTCGCAGCCTTACTAGCTACAGAAGTACCGAATGTAAAGGAACAGGCGGTGTGGGCACTGGGCAACATTGCTGGGGACTCCCCGAGGTGTAGAGACATTGTTATCGCTGCGGGTGTTGTGCCCCCTATATTAAAGTAAGTATATTGTCTTTTATATTATTACTACATATTTATTCAATAGTTCGAAATAAAGGATGTAATAATAATGAAGAAAATTGCTAGGTTGTTTTCAACTGATTGATATCTTAAAGGTACTTTGCTTTTCATTTAATTGTAAATTTTTACTAAAATGCACATAAAAATAACTGATTGATTTAGCCATTTGATATGGTATTACAAGAACATTAAAATACAATTATTATTGAATGCAGAGTATTTAATAGTCAATCTTATACAATATAGAATATACTACTCAATTAAATATTCCAAGTTTTTAGTTTGTAATCTACAATGTACTTCTACATTTTCTATTTACCACACCTCTGTAAATGCAATATTAGTTAATAAATAAAATACAAATTAAAGTTGTTGCTTTTAAACATTCAGTATCTCATCCTAGACATGTTAAATAGATAATTTCCCTATTTCCAGTATATTGAACCAGTCCAATCGTTTGGCGATGACGAAGACAGCTGTTTGGACCTACTCCAACCTGTGTAGAGGGAAGAACCCACCTGCTAACTTTGAATCTGTATCACCAGGTAGGCTTTGAAGGAAATTCTTTCTGTATTATTACTTCAGTACTTTCATACTTATATGGAACTAGCGACCCGCTCCAGCTTCGCACTTCTGGCTATTTAATGGATGTTATTATATATATATATTATATATATACATATAAACCTTCCTCTTAAATCACTCTATCTATTAAAAAAAACCGCATCAAAATCTGTTAGTTTCAAAGATTTAAGCATACAAAGGGACATAGGGACAGAGAAAGCGACTTTGTTATACTATGTAGTGATGTTAGCTAGTTGCCGTTCTTCCCAGCTTTTCTAAGTTACTGACTAAGGGTCAATGAAATCTATGATTATGCCTCTACTTCACTAGTAGGATAGGTAGAAGCTATCAAACAACACCTTGAACTATCCTGAAAAATCTCTCGGCTTCACATGTACCCATTGATGCATACATGATCGTCTGTGCTTCACATTCTTACACTCTATCACAGATAATATAATACTGACTCTATAGGTTAGCAATCTATTACTTTTGTTTCATATGATATCACAACACCAATATTTAAGTTAAAAAGTGACCTATGAGATATGGGCTATTGGAGATATCTTGGCATTTCTTTTCTGTAGGTTTTTCCTTTACGAAATGTCAATAGTTAAATTTTTTTTAATCTTTTAAGATTATCTAATTATAAGAACAATTTTTCATGTGAAAATTTTGTGAGTTTATTTTTTTACTTTTAATAAGTAATTTTATGATCCTTATGTCAAATAAAAAGCATTTCATTTAATATAATAAAGTACATAAATACATACACATCACGCCTGATTCCCTATAGAGAGGCAGAGATCACAGATCCCCATTTGTCCCGTTTACATTTACATAAATGTTTATTAAACAATAATCTATTCTCACAGGTATCCCACTCTTAGCCAGGCTACTCCACCATTCAGACGTGGATGTAGTGAGTGATGCATGCTGGGCCCTGTCCTACCTCTCTGATGGCCCTAGCGAGAAGATCCAAGCTGTTATCGATGCTGGAGTCTGTAGGCGACTTGTCGAGCTGTTGATGTAAGTAGGGCTTTATTTAAAAGTGTACATAAGTTGTATATTTTACTATATGAGGCCCAGTGCCTATATACCGCGATACGGTTCACTACCTATCACGTTGGGTGCTGTCTATCTAGTGACCCATAACTACCATGCCTTCGAAATTTCGGAGATGGGCTTTCAAGCCTCTGACTACCTCGCCACAATAAAAAAGGAAGTGTGTTTATACAAATCGTGAAATGTAGGGTTTCGAGGCTTGAATAGAATGAGGCCAAAGTCTACTAATATATTTTAGCAGAATCTTAGTCCATTAAAATCACAACCATAGTTCAATTCAATGGTGTGAAGTTGTTAGGGGAATAGCGAAGTGTCATATTTGCCAAAAAGAGTCGAAAATCTCAATAGCCATGCAATTTGTGTACTATGTACCTATATGGTACATATACATCTAACTTAATCCTGGACATGTATACAGTCTTTAATTTGTCCATGTGATATTGATTAACGTTGACGTTAGAAGTACATATAACCGCCGAGTATAACTGTTAATGCAGCGAAAGTCTTTCTCCCTACTCTTTTACAGGGAATCAGACATGTGTATGTATGTATTATACCATATATATTAGTTTTTTTAGGTTAGTTTCTAAGTTTCTGTGTATGTATGTATGTTGTCCACGTATACATAACACATGATTGCAGGAACCCGAACCGAACAAAAGTAGTAGCAGCCGCTCTCCGCGCTGTCGGTAACCTAGTGACGGGAGACGACGCCCAAACGCAAACAGTACTCAACTGCCGCCCCCTGCCGGCGTTGGCAACACTACTGCGAGAGGGCAACGAGCCTATTAAGAAGGAGGCTTGCTGGACTATCTCCAATATTACGGCTGGCAACCCTAGTCAGATTGAGGTATGTATCAGGGGCTCAAGATAAATAATGCTTTTTGTAAAATATCAGTTCAGTATCAGATTGTCAGAGGCCTTAGTCCACTATTGCTTTTTGCTAAATAACAGTTTAGTAACAGATTAGTAATAGTGTGAATAGTAGTGGATTAGAAAAAGTGACAAATTTCGTCATTTTAAAAGCGAAATTTGACACTTATGTTAATATCTTAAGGTTTCAAGGACTTGACCGTTAATGTATGCGTGTATATTGAATATATGTTATCTGCTTTAACGAATTCTACGTAATATGTTGTCTATTGAAAATCGAATGCATGTTGACGATCGCTTTTTACCGAATTTCTCCATTGAGATTAACACGATGAAAGGTGTGCTGTAATGTAAAATAAGAGATTCTTATACTTAATATTTAACACCTATGTTTATATACACACGTGCACTAATAAACATCTGTCTTTTGTGTTATACTTAACATATAAATACGCCACGTCTCGCGTAGAACCGACGACCGCTGGAGTAAAGCGGTTCTTGAGTGGAGGCCACGTCTCGGCAAACGTAGTGTAGGACGCCCCCCTGCCAGGTGGACCGATGACCTCAAGAAGGTTGCTGGTAGTGGCTGGATGAGGGCCACGAGAGATCGTCTTTTGTGGCGTACCCTTGGGGAGGCCTACCCTTGGGGAGGCCTACATCCAGCAGTGGACTGATACAGGCTGATTGATTGATTGATTGAACATATAAATATACAGAACTTTCTATTCTTCTTATTTGTGTGTAGGAAGTGATAGAGGAGGGCATAGTGCCTCTATTGCTGGAGCAGCTGAGGCACGGCTCGTTCAAGACGCGCAAGGAGGCTGCATGGGCCGTCGCCAACGTCACCAGCGGCGGCCTGCACTCGCAGATCAAGTGAGTCATGTAGTACATATTGTTACTTCTAGTTGTTGGTTGTTTAGTACATATTGGTACTTCTATAACAACCGCCGAGTGTGTATGAGGTGTATTAGTGTCAATGAAGCGAAAGTGTTTGTTAGGATCGGGACAGACAGACGGGATTAAAGGACGTGAATGTATATGTATGTATATTTTTCAAAGTGGCTACTGTATTGATCAGCTGATTGACAGATAACTTTTATTATCCACTGATTGTAACAATCATCAATAAAGCTTCTAAAAGCTCAAGCTAAGTGTCCTTAACGTGTTATATGTTATGCGCAAAGTTTTTAATTATTTGTCTTGCAAGACAAGTTTTATGTATACAAAAAACGCCTTCTATAAAAAGTTATTTTTAAAGGTATAAAAATCGCAAATTTATTTAAAATTCTAGATACAAGACATCGCACTGTTATACATACTTTAACATATATTTAACAATGGTTCCGACATAAGCCAGCGTTGCGATTGCTATCAAACGCAACATACCCAGCTGAGTTGGAACCCTTTTGCTGCGACAATAACATGCACAAGTATTATCCCCTAGTTTGTATGTTTCAATAGGCAGTTTTCCTCATGTAAGACAAGTATACCATCTCGTAAAGTTACCTCATAGTATTACTATATCGAGTATATTTTTTAATTAAAGTGAGATTTTAATTTATAAATATCAATTTAGAGTTGAATTTCTAATAGTTCCGCCAAAACACTATTTTGATCAAAATGGCGACGATGTCATTTTTCACTGACGTCATCAGACGGTACAAGGTACCTCGTGACGTCATAGTCAATCAATTTAAAGTTGAATTTCTGATAGTTCCGCCAAAACACTATTTTAATCAAAATGGCGACGATGCAATGTCATTTTTCACTGACGTCATCAGACGGTACAAGGTACCCCGTGACGTCATAGTCAATAAGTCATCATTCAGTCAGTAATTTTCTGCCGTTTTCGGTCACGTGATATCCATATAATAATTTACAATCTTCAAGATTCGTTTTTAGCATTTAATCTTAATAATTTGGGGTTTTAAACAGGTTAGAACTATTTAAAATCTACCAAAGTATGCAGATGGCAAAAATATATCCAAAATTTTTCATATAGGATAGTAGCCTATTGTAAATGTTTTATATTGTGTATGTTTTTGTGACTGTAAATAAACGCTTTTATTATTATTATTAACATCTTCAATCCCAGATACCTAGTGGAGTTGGACTGCATCTCGGCGCTATGCGACCTGCTGACCGTGACGGACGCGAAGACGGTGCTAGTAGCGCTAAACGGGATTGAGGGCATCCTGCGTTCTGGGGCCAACGCGTTCGCGCCCCAAGACAACCATTATACTATACTGGTGGAGCAGTGTTATGGTGAGTAAGAGAGTTATACATATTCTTGGCATTTTTTCTTTGCAGGATTTTCCTTAAGGTCATGTTAATAGTTTAATTAGATTTATTTTAATTTTATTATAGATTAACAATTTATTGTAAAAAAAAAATTATACTTTCAATAACTGATTTTATGATCCTTATCGGGGTGGACATAACCTTGGAGACATGAAAGCGAGCTCCTTGGTCACTTATTAGCATGAATATTGGGGTTGTTATGTTATAAGGATCATTGGTGCTAGGTTGCTAACCTATCGCTCAACAGATTCTATCGAATCCGAGTCCCCCAGTCTTTGAACATTGATTCAATAAAATTAGTTTTACCACTATTCCTGTAGTTAAATTCGACGTTCCAGTAACAAGGATACCTACTTAACATTATTTATGTCTATACTAAAACGATATTAGTCTATATAATATATACATTTTTTCCACGACTATTATTCCACTTTCCAATAAAAGGTGCATGTATTTAACATCCCATTGAAGTTCTAGACTAGTAAGTTATTAGCTCATACCATATTATAGTTTTAAGAGATTCGCGATTTATACTCATGATTAACAACTGACGGGACTTATCGCGTAAGTTTTTATATAATAAAGTTACCTTTATTAACCCGACGTTTCGGCTGCGTTGCAGTAGCCTTGGTCACGGGCAGAACTTAATACTCATACCATTTTATTTTTTATTCTTTTTGCCCACAGGCCTGGATAAAATTGAGTTCCTTCAGTCCCATGAGAACATCGAGATCTACACCAAGTCCTTCGACATCATCGAGACGTTCTTCAGCGGGTACAACGAGGACTCACGGGTCGCCCCCGCAGTTTCCTCTACCACTGATCAGGTATTTGTGCTTTATAGTAATAGAAAAGTCTATTTTACAATTCTATAGAATGTTTTTTTAGGTTAGTTTTAATCGAAATACTATATTAAACTATTACGCTAGGAGAGGTAGCCCATGCTGTAACTAATTATAAGATTTGTACAGCATGTTTACGCTGCTGACACAAATAAAGTTTCTTTTTCTTTATAATTGAAATGAAAAGCTTTTTATATTAAGTCTTTATTGTAAGTCAAAAAAAAAATCTATGAAAAATTGACGTTAAAATTAGGATTAAATAATCTTGAAAAATTTAAATGACGCATTAAAAAAACTATAAGATATAGCCGAAAAGATTATACTACTTAAATACAAAACAAATTTAATAGTATACAAAGACAAACGTTGTATCACATTTCAAGTCAAACATACAAAAAGTTCGGAAAACTGGTGAATGTGATTAGCATATAAACTCAGCTTAATGTGGTTCAGTGTACTAAGTGTCACGAGTGGTGAATAATCGTAACGCTGATATTTTGACGGTATATTTTGTCGCAAAAGGGCAACACAGGTGTACCAATGTAGTTGTAAATGTTTTTATGTTTATTTATTATTCATTTATTTTATAAGAAAGGCAGGAATTCATGTTCTGTTCTATATGTGTAGTCAAGTAATTCTATAGAAGTTAAACGATGGTGATTGTCGAACACATTTCCCATCATATTGCCGTTTATACACGCTGGGTTTTTGCATCTCTAACGTTCAGGGACATTTTCTCACGACGTTTTCCGTTACGTATAGTGATGAATTACATAATTACATTGTACAGAATCTTTGCTTACATACAAATTGCTATGACGGATAATCAATATAAGAATCATCCGTTCCTAATCCTTTTTTCACCATCTGCGGCCCACATGTTTCTATAATAAATAAAACTTATAATTTGATTTTCAGTAACACGTTTTTCATTATAATTAAATGTATATGTTTTATGTTCCAGTACCATTTCAGTTCGGATCAAGCGGTTCCTACAGGAGGATTCAAGTTCTAAACCTTAGCCGTCCCTATTTCGCCACATCATGGTAAGTTACGTATACAACACGTATAATGACCACCAAATAGACTGACGTTAGAAGTACCTATAACCACCGAAAATGTACAAACAAGTGTATGGATGTCAATGAAGCGAAAGTGACTTGCCAGGGTCGTTAAAAGTTGGCTTCGTGAGTACTGTCACCTCTCTTTAGAGAGACGGACGTGGTGTGTATGTAAAAAAAAAGTGTGTGTGTATATATATATATATATATATATAACACGTTTCTAATCCCTTTCGGAGTGGATCGTATCTCTAAGACACAATATCTTCTGCACTTTTTAACATGTAATTGATTTCGTGATAGAAATACATATATAATAGAAGGATCAGTGATGCAGGGTAGCTGTATCGTATACTGAGACAGCACCTTTTCAGTGCATTAACGGTTTACCTTATAAATATCATATTTATCATGTTTGTGTATGATATGTAATATGTAGTCAATAAAGTGTTAAAAATTGATATGGAAAATTGGTGACAGGTTGCTAACTCATAGTTAAATTCATTCTATTTATCCTTATACGCCTCCTACGACATGCCGGAAAGAAAGATAGCTAGGTGGCATTCTATTTATCTCAAAGATTAGCACAGAATTACTTTTAATTACCTTTATTTACCTTTATACATAAACAACTAGCGACCATGCTCTGGCTTCGCACGGGTATAAAATATATAGCCTACTCCAATATTTAATGGATATTATTATACATATAAACCTTCCTCTTGGATCACTCTATCTATTAAAAAAACCGCATCAAAATCCGTTGCGTAGTTTCAAAGATTTAAGCATACAAAGTGACATAGGGACAAAGAAAGCGACTTTGTTTTAAACTATGTAGTGATGTATAAATTGTTAGTTTTTTGTTCTAGATTCCCGTAACATTGGTTTGTACATATAGTGCCCGTAAGTACGTAGTTGTCGTGATTCTAATATTTCATTGACTAGAATGAGCTTCGTCCTAATAGTATTGTTAAACATGTATTTTATTATTTACCAATTCTGTAATTCATTTTAAATGCTTATTATCTGTTATTTAGTCATATTGTTATGAATATTGTCTTATGGAAGTAACGTTTTTATTACATGCAATATTATGTATTTAGAATTGTTTTCGTACTACCGCGTAAGTTAGTGGTAATTATAGACTAGGAAGTTCCGATAACTTTGAATAGATGGCGTGATTTTATATTTCTGTGTATTCGTTGAATATTGACCAAATATGACTAACATAAAACGTAAGATTGGCTTCATTAATATTTTAAAGCTTCAAGCTTATTTTAAATTCAATTAAAATTACTTTAGACCCCGACAATAAGTATTTGTCTATTTAATTAATATATCTGCCCTTTATCGAATCCTAGAAATATAGTTTGTGAGATAGTAACGTTATTTCTTGCGATTCTTACGATTGCAGTAACAACAATAAATATTTATTTAATTATTATTAAGTAGTATAATTTTGACCGCATTAAATCCATTAAACCAGATAGCCAGTACCAAAAAATACGTAACATTGTTTTCTTTTATATAAAACATTAATTCTATTTTATATATACTTTTAATATTATTTATATCTTCAACTTTAGAAGTAAATATGATTTATCAACACAAAAGTGGATCACAAATCTTTTTATAAGTTATTATCTTTTTTTATGTCTGTTTATTTTATAAGTCTTCTTTACACGATGCTCTCGTGAAAATCTTTTTATACTGACTACTAGCGACCCGCTTCGGCTTCGCACGGATATAAAATATATAGCCTACTCCACTATTTAATGGATGTTATTATACATATAAACCTTCCTTTTGAATCACTCTATCTATAAAAAAAAACCGCATCAAGATCCGTTGCGAAGTTTAAAAGATTTAAGCATACAAAGGGACATAGGGACAGAGAAAGCGACTTTGTTTTATACTATGTAGTGATAATGTATGAAAGTAACATTCTTTTCTCTGTACTGTCAAACTTGTCTTATTGTAACTGCTATTGGGTTAAAATACTTTTAAAGTATCAATTATGTACGAGTATATGTGTCCCGATTTTTAACATTATTTGGCTCGACTAAGTAGCGATAATCTTCAAAGAAATAAAGAAAAAGCATTTTATTCACTGCTTACATACAACTTATTTACAAAAAATAAATACATTGAAAAGGTGATGCCTTATCCATGTCGCTTTGCTTTTTCTGTCGTTATGTAACAAGTGCATAAGTAAAGTTTGTCTTAAATTATGCCTTTGGTTAAAAGATTGATGAAATAATTTCATAAAATTAGTCTAATAGTTTTATCTTTAACTAGACTATTTCTATGTACTAATATTGAAAAGCATATTGAACGTTTTAAACTAAATAAATAGGCTGAGAAATGTCAATGCTCAATGTCAACATGTTTTTCCTTGACAAGATTTGTTTGTTCGATTGTATGTTATAACAAAGTCTTTTTATTATATTTATGAATGTCTGATACATTGCCCTTACGTAGCATGATAACTAAGGGAATAGGGGTATTTTTACTGCTCAACTTGTCAACAAATTTCCATATGATTGCCATCACAACCCTGACAGTAAATAACAGCTAAAGGATATATTGTCTTTTTACAAGAAATGACTTATCGCGTATATATTATAAACAAAGTTTTACCTTTGCTACGTTGCAATGGCCATGGTCACGGGTTAACTGTGAAACATCGGGTAAGTAATACTTTGTTTATGAAATATACGCGATAAGTCCCGTTTTCTTGTAAAATAAATACAAATTGTGATATTGTGTATCCGAGGTTTAAAGGGTTGGGTTATTATGTGACTATATGTATGTAAGTAGGTACTTGTGATTCTACAACATTTAATTGGCTAGAATGAGCTTCGTCTTAATGGTATTATAAAAATATGTTTTATCATTTACGAATTCTGTATTCCATTTTATGCTTGTACTGTTATTTCAATGAAAAATAAGTTTTTATTACATGCAATATTATGTAAAGTCGCTTTTTATTTGTATATAATATTTATGCATATCTGTTGCATTAAAAAGAATGATAATTGTATTTATCTAGGACTCGAATTATGTCTAATTGTAATCTAGTGCTTGTATTGTGTAAAAATAGTGAAAACTTATTTTGTTTTAGTATTAAATGATTTATATGTGAGAACGTTTTTTATTTATTATCTTATAAAGGCGTAAGAGTTTAAGTCCATGACACATAATATATGGTACCAACCTCACTTAAAATATCATCAAAGTATGCTCTATCCGACATTCCTGTTTACTCATAATGTTTCCCCTTACAAATTTATATAACACCCAATATATTTGCTACATACAATGTATCGAAAAAATACAGAGCACATTTATCAAACATTTAAACTATAAAGATTAATTTTATAATTGCGACTACAGAGTTTCCTGTAAGCATCACCGCTTATTGCCACTAAACGAGCGACGAAAGCTCTTGGACGTAAGCTTGATTGTCCCTCACAACTAATGTTCTGCAGCTATCGGCTCCTAAAAAACGTACGCGACACACACCTCTTCTCTCATTTCCCCTTACCACAACTAATTACGGAGCAAACTCAGTTGTACATAGACTTATAACTACATATAATAAATCGTTTAATGCACACAATATCTTTTACGCTACTAAACAGTCGTTCAAGAAGTCCGTAGAACTGCACTTGCATAATTTAATACAATAAAACAGAGACACTAACATTCTCCCTAAGGTTCCACGCCCTCTCACATACACACCCTGCCACGCACCACTAAATAAGTTTTTTTAGTGTGCGTTCGCGCAGCGGAATGTTGTTGAATTTAAAGATTTTAATTATGCAGATATTTAGTGTATGACGTCGTATAATTGTGTATGGTAAAAAAAAATTTGTGCACGCAGCCATTGTGGAGAAATTCACCAAAAACTGATTCCGCTGGGCGAACGTTCGCCCAGCGGAACTTTTTTTGATCCATTGACTTTAGAAGAAAAGAGATGTGTCCAAAAATTAGTGTGTATTTGTGTGTAATTGTGTATGTATGAATAAAATTAGTGCATGCATAAACTTCGTAGAAATTCAAGTTTCCGCTGCGCGAACGTTTGGCCATTAGCTAGTTTTCATACAAAGCGCTTACATAGAGAGCTGTAGATTTTTACATACGTTGTTTTGAATTTGTTTATATTTGTTTAAAAACAGATTTAGAAAAAAACGTAAGGCTTAAAAGATAAAAATATAAACGTAAAATACGCTTATTAGGTCTTAGTTCTTAAAGTATGCACTTTGGGGGTCTAGATTTTCACGTTTATACAAACCTTGTAAGTGTCTGCAACACGTTGCCAAGTATCAATGATGTTCCGTTAGTAATTAAAGAGTTATAGGACAATTTACCACGAAGTAGATCACTGTTTACAAAGCAGTCAAATATCATGACGTTCTAAAGGAATTGCATGGTAAAATGTATGCCAATAATTAGTGTATTCATTCAACTATTCACATGCAAAATTTCATGTCATTAAAATTCAGTAATTAAAGAAAAACAATTATAATACTGACGAAGCATCGAAAACCTACATAACCCGACCAAGTTCGGATAGCTACAAAAAAGCGGCCGTGCAATATATTTAGGTAACATCTCAAAATTTACAGTATAATACCGGTATTGAATTGGGTACAGGTGATAACACAATTGTTGTTTCGATATAATTTATAGGTCATTTATTTTTGTACACCTACTTTTTTAAATGTATTTTGACTATGACAGAAAGTAGGTACCGTTTACGTAGGTACTTTATTTAAGTATGCGCTTGAGACTTGGAGATATAATCTAAATACAGTGTAAAACTCTTTATAACATCTTATTCTCTATAACGATAAACTCTCTATAACATAGAAAAGACCACAATTAAGTATTCTTCGTAATAGAGAATGGCGGCTGGCTGCGCTATAAAGAGTGTATCAATGTATGGGTTTTAAGGTAAACCAACTCAAATTGTGGTCTTTTCTATGTTATAGAGAGTTTATCGTTATAGAGAATAATGTTATAAAGAGTTTACACTGTATTTAGATTATATCTCAAGTCTCAAGCGCATACTTAAATAAAGTACCTACGTAAACGGTACCCTACTTTCTGTCATAGTCAAATACATTTAAAAAAGTAGGTGTACAAAAATAAATGACCTATAAATTATATTCGAAACAAACAATTGTGTTTATCACCTGTACCAATTCAATACCGGTATTATACTGTAAATTTTGAGATGTTACCTAAATATATTGCACGGCCGCCTTTTTTGTAGCTATCCGAACTTGGTCGGGTTATGTAGGTTTTCGATGCTTCGTCAGTATTATAATTGTTTTTCTTTAATTACTGAATTTATATGACATGAAATTTTGCATGTGAATAGTTGAATGAATACACTAATTATTGGCATACATTTTACCATGCAATTCCTTTAGAACGTCATGATATTTGACTGCTTTGTAAACAGTGATCTATTCGTGGTAAATTGTCCTATAACTCTTTAATTACTAACGGAACATCATTGATACTTGGCAACGTGTTGCAGACACTTACAAGGTTTGTAATAAACGTGAAAATCTAGACCCCAAAGTGCATACTTTAAGAACTAAGACCCTAATAAGCGTATTTTACGTTTATATTTTTAATCTTTTAAGCCTTACGTTTTTTTTTTCTAAATCTGTTTTTAAACAAATATAAACAAATTCAAAACAACGTATGTAAAAATCTACAGCTCTCTATGTAAGCGCTTTGTATGAAAACTAGCTAATGGCCAAACGTTCGCGCAGCGGAAACTTGAATTTTCTACGAAGTTTATGCATGCACTAATTTTATTCATACATACACAATTACACACAAATACACACTAATTTTTGGGACACATCTCTTTTCTTCTAAAAGTCAATGGATCAAAAAAAGTTCCGCTGGGCGAACGTTCGCCCAGCGGAATCAGTTTTTGGTGAATTTCTCCACAATGGCTGCGTGCACAAATTTTTTTTTACCATACACAATTATACGACGTCATACACTAAATATCTGCATAATTAAAATCTTTAAATTCAACAACATTCCGCTGCGCGAACGCACAACGTTTTTTTATTTGG
This sequence comes from Leucoptera coffeella, assembly GCA_030578115.1. NCBI lineage: Eukaryota > Metazoa > Arthropoda > Insecta > Lepidoptera > Lyonetiidae > Leucoptera > Leucoptera coffeella. Next base: position 291,607 of record JAMBLF010000127.1, on the reverse strand, counting down.
TTTTGAGTCATGATTGTCTTTACTTGATGTTTTAATTATATATTGCAATATCATATTTTAATTATATATTGCAACATCAATATTGCAATTCAATCACAGTTGAACTTTATATAACTCTTTTTTTGGCCAAATTATTGTAAACATATTCATGTAATCTATTTTTGTAATGTGCAGTTCTCTACAATAATTAAATAAATAATTTGGTCATACAAAAATATTTGTAAAGTTTTTGCAAAAGTTAACTTCCCATGGAAATCAATGGACCAGTCAAACCTCATGACGTGACTTATGTATCTCATGAACCAAACACAGTCATGATAAGGCTGTGAAATGGTACACACATTTTATCATGCAAGATTCCGTTAGCAGTTTTAGAAATAAAACACCTTCTTTATTAAAAGAATATATTCTTAAAACTATGAAACTTAACAATTTAAATATAAAAATATAAGTCTTAACACTATATATACGTACTTTATAAAATCTATAATAACAGTAAATAAACAACTAGGTGTATAAGTTTAGATTTAAACCTAAAACGTCGAGATTACATTATTTGTTCGTTATAATTTCAAAACTCGAATCATACATTGAGAAATTATATAAAAGAGGGATCTAAAAAGCCACTTCGAGCCCTTTCATCTTGGCAACTATATGTATAGTTATCAATCTGTAATTTTTATATCTATTTAACAACCAGATACGTATGAAGATTTGAGTTTCATTTCATAACAGCTGCAAAATTATTTATATTAGCCGGGACGCGAAAAGTTAGTGTGTGACATTATTATGGAAATTAATTTAAATCATGTATGTACACGTAGTTCACCACAAAATTATATTATACTTCGTATAATGTGACTTTTTAGTCCCCGTTACGATGCTCTAATATTTATATCTTATCCCATTTTGAGCCTACAGATAACATAAAAAGTAAAGTATTAATCAGATCACGTAGATTGAATTAAAGTCTATATAAATTTAGCCTAGATATAAAGTCTATAGAATTTTAACAGTCCTCTTATACAAGTAACAGAACGAGAAAAGCAACGAAGTCGTGATTAATAACTAGCGGGACTTATCGCGTATGTTTTTATATAATAAGACAGACTGTCTGCCCGTGACCATGGCTGCTGCAACGTAGCCGAAACGTCGGGTTAATAAAGGTAACTTTATTATATAAAAACATACGCGATAAGTCCCGCTAGTTATTAATCATGAGTATAAATCGCGAATCTCTTAAAACTATAGTAACGAAGTCGTTCGTAAAGGAGGTCGCTTCCCGCTTGGTGGAGGCCAGCGGGGACTCAAGGACCGGTGCGTATTTTGCCCAGCGCATCAGCATAGCTGCCTTCTTGGGACACTTCCTACCATTGCCAGTGATTTGGCAGATATATTTTATTGGTAAATTTATTTAGCTTTAAGATTTTTTTTTAAATTATTACTTTTTTTTAACCTTTATTTATTTACTCTCATTATTTTGATTTATTACTTCGTGTAAATATTTTTTGGAGAAATAAAAGTTACTTAAAAAAAAGTAACAGACCCCATAGTTTATAAAGTATAGGTAATTTTTCGATTTCATATAATGAAAGATACTCCATTGCTGGTTGAGGCAGAGTTAGGAGTAACATGTTGATGTTCCTAGTCTGGTTGTTCATTATATGTCATGTACATATTGTATTTATAAATAATAAGTACATATATTTTCATCGACTACCACACTAAAAACAAGACTTAACTCATCTAAATTAGGGTCTAGTTGTATATGTGTTAGAGTCCTAAATGTAATTATTATTGACGGAAATTTATTATACAGGTACCTATTACTTGTTTAAGAGGACTGGCCATAGCAATAACTTAATTTAATTTATTCTAACAAGATCCTAAGGCATTAAGGAATGTTATAAGTGATTTTAAATAATCATAGAAAAGTTTCATTCTATGTTCTATCTAGAATGATTCAAATTCAAACCTAACTAACAGTTCAAAAATAACTATGAGTCATAAAAATTTGCTGACTTGTATGTAACATTCTAAGAATAATATAAGACTGTCAATAGACAAAATATATCTTCTATACTAGAACTGGCCATTAATGGTTTAGTCTTAAAATTATTTAATTGAAGACGTGAGTGGATAAATATGTAACAGACTTATTACTTAGTGATATGTTGATAAAAAGTCTCTGAATTGTAACTTATGTCAGCAAAGTACCAAATGAATTGTAGTATTTTTTATAACTTATATGAAGGTATGATTAAATTCTGCATATTGTACTTCACGATGTTCAAAATAATATTAAAAAAAGTCAAACTTCTGACAAATCTTCAAACTTTTATCCACATATGTCTTCAATTTATTTTACATAAGTTTCAAAATGAGGTAGCACAAACATTGAACTACAACAATTAACACAATTATATTTAAATTGAATTGAGGTAAATTTTGAGCAATTGAACAGCACAACACATACATTCACACCTGTTTTCCTTCATGGATAGACAGAGATCACTAACCACCTTTTTACCGATCCTGACAAACCATTCTTGCTACACATTCATACACCACTGTATACTTCAATCAATCAGCTTGTACTAGTCCACTGCTGGACGTAGGCCTCCCCAAGGGTACGCCACAAAAGACGATCTTTCGTGGCCCTCATCCAGCCACTACCAGCAACCTTCTTGAGGTCATTGTATACTTATGTACTTATACTGTAAGTACATTATTTAAATATTTGTTCATTGTAGTTTACTTACTAGGGCGAGACTTACATGATCACCTTTCTTAAATTTGACATCATTCATCTGTATATAATTTCAAAATCAGTTTATTCTCATTTCGTACAATTACAATAAAAACACTAGCAACCATTCTAAAACATAAGCTTTTATACCACTCAAAAAAATATAAAAAATACCATACACTTGAAGACTATCTATCCTTCTGGGGTATACGGAGGTTTGAGTGAGTACCGTACCGCATATTGAACCGAAGATGGTCTTTGATAACTTGATCAAACTACTCAAAGGTTTCACAAGAGAGAAAAGCTATTTATATGTCTTAAAACACGACTTATATACAAATGGTGTTTTAAGTCATATAAATAGCACTGTTATTACTATTCTCATACTATTCCCAACAATAGGCAGATAATATACCCTCACAACATACCTATACAGTGATAAACACATAGAAACCACTAACAAACAATACCACTTTCGTTCATATAGGCAAGAGTTCTCAAGAACGTATGACGTCGATGCAAGTCATCCCAAAATTGCATTCTATCAAAGAATGGATTGCAGCCCTTAGTCAACTCGGTGGAAATACATAAATAGTCCAGTCTATTAGCTTTGGATACCCTGTCCCAAGTTATTTGGAGTAAGGGGTCGTATTCTTCTGGGGTTGGATTGCTGGAATAAAGAAAACTGGAATGTAATTTTGTTAAATGATGCCTTATGTAAGTAGCAATAAGGTTATACTTTCATTACATAGTTGTTTGGAACTTTTCACTTAACACCTTTCTAATATCACTATACAGAATAGAAAAGAGAAACTACTACTTTGTGATGCTTTTTATCATTAAATGTTAAAGAACCAATGATATCATGATGTCAATAGTTTTGCTAAAAATGACTATGACCACTCCTAATGGGATTAAGGGACGTGATTGTATATTTATTAAAGGGTAATAGTGACATGAAAATTAATATGAACATTTTCTTGCTATGTATATCTAAAAAACAAATCTAGGGATTTCAATTACAGTATCAGTACTTTATTAGTTACACTACTTAATTAAGTGTTTGGTTCCAAGGTTCAGAACAAAACATATATGCAAAGTCTAATAAACAATTAAACTCACCTGTGCTTAGCAAAATTCGTCCACAGCTTGACAACTTTATTCCTAATCGTTATAGAGTCCCTTCCACCTTTACATTCAGGATGTCCAGGTATATCCAGCTTAAAAATGTAGGGAATTTCAGCCGCATGTCCCATGGAGTTGAAAAACCCATACACTTTCGGCACAGTCCAATCTCCAGCATATTTGAACACATAGTAGTAAATTGGACACTCTGGTGAATACTCACTGTGTAGACTAACGGATTTATTGATGTAGTAAACGAAGCTATAGTCACCAACTAGTTGCATGTATTGGTTGATTGTATCCTCTCTGAGGTTCTCTTCGCCTCCCATGTAGAACTTTATCAGTTCTTGCCCTATATCTTTGGCGGCAGTGCTAGCGTCAGCCGCTAAACTCTTGGGTACAATCAAGAAAGCGTTTTTGTTAAACTTATCATAGAAGTTTGTGTAGTAATTTCCCTTCATAAACTGCAGGGTGAAGCCTTCAACGTCATTGCATCCTATAATCATGGGTACTTTATTGTATTTACCGGATTTTAGTAATAAGTAAGGACTTTTAGTTAAAAATGACTGCTGCCCTTCGAATTCTACCTCTATACATGGCTTGAAAGTGGGTTCTAGGAACACCATATCAGCTATTCTATCCATCATGGCAATTGAAGCGTTTATTATATCTCTTTCTGGTAATGTTTTTAATATATTCACTATTTCTTGCTTATTTTTGCTCTCTATGTTCAATTCTGCTGCTAATTGATACACAACCTCAGATGGATTTTTGGTAAGAGACCAATTGTTTAAGGCACTAGCGCTTTGCATGATAACTTTATGGAACAGTCCTCGAGCCATGGGTGACAGCATCATGAGGTGAATAATGGCTCCACCACTGCCAGTTCCAAACAAGGTTACATTATTAGGGTCTCCTCCAAATGCTATAATATTCCTCTGAACCCACCTTAACGCCATCACTATATCTTTCAACCCAGCATTACCGGGCGCCAACGGATCATTTATAGACAAAAACCCAAACACACCTTGCCGGAATTCACAACTAACTACCACTACGTCTTCATCAACTAGAATACTTGGATCTAAGATACCGTTCATAGAGATTGCATAGGCAAAGCTGCTAATCCAAAACATAACAGGCTGTGGGCGATTGGGTTTTAAGTTTTTTGTGGTAACACTTATATATAGGCTGTCTTCAGAGCTGATGTATGTGCCTGGCTTATGACTATGTGCCATGATTTGTGGTGGTGTTTTAGTGCAGTCTTTTGGCTCAGTCCATGGCCTTATTGGAATTGGGGGCTGGAAAGATTCAAAAAGTGATATGAAAGAAATAACAAAGATGATGGAAATGGAAATGATGGAAATCAGCCTGAAAGGATAGGTAGTCTGGTTTCTTGAAGCTGAGAGAACCTTTAGTAATTAAATCTTAATATTGTTATATAAAGATTGTAACCAGAAATGCAATTTGTAGCTACTCTCAATCAAAGTTAAAATATAATATTAATTAGAAAATTATCTTATCTCTTATCTAACAACTATGTCTATCATTAATATACTTCATTGACTACTCTATTAGTGTTCATATGACCAAATTGGGATTCCAAAAACCTGTGATAATTTCACAAGGAACGAAATGATGTTAGGCTTTTCTAACTAACAATCTGACTGACATCAGTTGACCCCTCAAAGCTAATAAGAAATCACACATGTCTCACCATGACAAGCACTTTTTACGTCTGAGAGTGATTTCACAATGATTTATATTCATGGGTGATAAATATTAAAAATTAATATAATATAAATAATGATCTAGATATATGACATACAAGTTTCTCTTTAAAGGGGTAGGCAGAGACAAATGATTGCTTAATTTGCTGTTCCAGGCAAACCAATTATCATTCATTGTGTTCCATAATTCTTTGCAAACATATATTACAGTAGGTTTGGAATTTTTAATTTGATATTTTAAGAATATTTAAGACCCATACTAATAGTTAGTTGAAACATTATAGTTAAGAATATAGGGTAAAGGCTAATAGAGACTATAAGGTTTCAACTTATTATTAATAAAGTTAGGGAAGCTTGCTATTAATAAAAATAGGATATCTCTATCTGGGGCTTGGTATTCCATCTGTCATATTGGATACTGTCTGGTACTATGGAGGGTGGAAGTAGAGATGGTCAATTGACTGCCACAAACGGGTATGACAGCCGTAAATGAATATGTATGCATGTAATTATAATACTTACAAGGAACCGCAGGCTTCCTATGGGCGGTGTAGCATAGGGTATTCCTTTAAAGCAGTGATATGTCTTATTGTTCTCAACTTTCTTATATCCATAAATGGGTCCATCTGTTAAATTTATTGGTACAGTATCTTCGTCCGTATTTCGTGCAGTCATCGTGACTGGAACAAATAAATATTGGTCAATAATACACACACTAGGTTAGGTTATCGAATTTAGATTTAAGGTTATAAAGGTCGTTTGATCGTAAAATATCCCTATCAAATTCCTGTGTTAGAATTTTACAAATAGTTTCGAGATGTGGAATAAAAATAATATCTTCGGACCGGTTTTCTAATACAAAAATAATTCGAACGTACCTGGAAAATTTATGTTCCTATTGAGGTCTTTGAATCTCAACTAAACACACAAACCAATAATCTTTTATACCGTGCTGACCCTGAAGTGTTTAACAGTCTATTGACCTTAAATATTTAAATACATCAGAATTATTTCTCTTATTTATTAACAGCGATAATTTTGCCTATGACAAGCACTATCAAGAACTTAACCGGATACAAGAGATTAAAACAGAATATGAACAAATTGGGCTAAATGTGTATGAATATGACGGGTTTGACTCAAAAAAGTCTATACAAAAACCAATAGTGTATTACAATCATTTCTTAGGTAATTTGAAAAAATGTGTATTTATTTACTTCTACAATATATTATGTATATTCTGAGAACCTTTGCTTTTTATATAGGCTGTTAGCAATTAACAAGTGCCATTATTATGGAAAACAAACTAGGTATATTGTTGGGTCCAATAATCTAGTAAAAATGGAAGAACTGATATATTGTAAAGCAATAAACTTGCAGCTACGAAGGACTAAGATTCTCGAACTACCTTGACCTCTCAGATAAGGCAAAAGGTTTATGTATAAGGTATCAAAATGTATCTTATAGAAAGGTCACGTGACTAAACAAAATCGTATGTTGGTCTCATACTTACATTTAGATATCTATTTATTCTGCCACTTGTTTTAGAGCCTTGCAAGAAAATATAAGAGGATAGTAAATAGATGAGCCTTTATTCTCCAATGAATGTCTTTATTCGTCGGGTTACAAAGGCAATACTTTATTTATAAGACATACGCGATTAGTCCCTTTTTCTAGTAAAATGAATAAAAATCACCAGTTTCCCAAAAATATTATATTCATGTACTCCACTCCAAAATCATAACCATAAACTTCCAAAGCGTACTCTTAAAAACCGCTTAAAATATAACCTAATATTTAGCTATTCTCTTTACCTTATTACAATGTTCTACATAACGGAATGGAGTGATTTCATGCATGGTGCGCGCAAATGTTGCGGATAAACATTAGCGGTGGAACCCTCGTATTCAGAGACTTGTTGTGGGGTGGAATGGCAACCGACGCCTTAATCAAGCGTGTCAAATGCGAGAAATGTAAACACAGTGGAAAGTGGTACGGATGATATAGGGATGAATGTTTGTGTGTACATTTCGACCGTTTAGCAATGGATAGACTTGCAGGCTTGAAATCTCTATGGTCACCTTTAGTATAAACTTATGTACATTCAATATTATTTTCTTGGTTGAACAGAACGTAATATCTCCTCGGTGATTTTTAGCAAAACTATAGGGGTCAAATGACATTGATAAGTATAAAACTTGTGACCTATAATTTACTTGTTTTATGCTTAGTTGTTCTGTAGCAATAGTTATTATAAATGTGTATAAAATGCAAACATACACATTCGAGTCCTTCAACCCCTTTATGGGTGGATTGAATCTTGGATAAATATTATCTTCTGGGTCATTTTTTAGCATAAATACTAGGGTTGTGAACTCATATATAGCATCGGTGACAGGTTGCTAGCCTATAGCCCAAAAAAACCACTTCCCATAATCCCTTAGTCGCCTCCTACGACATGCCGGGATGAATGGCAGTTAGCATTCTTTTGAAGTCTCAGACTAGCACTGGACAAATATAAATACAAACAAATAAAAAAAAATATGTATAAAATAAATATAAAAAATATAGGGAATAAAAATCACAAATATACAAAAAAGACAGCTAGTTTCATACAAATCAAGTCCCAGAGCAAGTGTATTGAGTTATACAATGTACTCCAAATGACGCCTCTAGGCAAGTTATGTTTATTACGAGCTCAATAAAGATTTGCTTTGTGCATCACGATGAAGGGTGTTGGAATGCGGCGTTTCGGAGAGAGATTTTGAATAAATACGCAGATAGGAATGAGTAGGGCTTAGGGGTACATGGCAGGCCCCGTGTAGCAATCCCCTTCGTTACATTACAGAGATCCTTTAAGCTTAAACGCGGATGCTGCCGTGACAAGATCAAGTTTTTGCTACGCCTTCGAATCGCGCAAATTGGAGTTGTTTATTCAGCTTTCTATATAATCTTCTGGTTTTACTATATCCTTTTTAAGTCCGGGTTGAAAATGAAGTTTCTTTATTTCCAGGAAGTTTTTCATTGGCTCATAAACTTCCTGGAAATAAATAAACATAATAATAAGACACATGACAGTCAGATAGACGCCATATTAAAAAAAGGGTAACGTTAGAAGGACCTATGACTGCCGAGAGTGTATGAAAAGGTGAATGAGTGTCAATGAGGCGAAAGTGGTTCGTTAGAAACGGGACAGATGGGGATCTGTGTTCTCTGCCTACCCCTCCATAGGAAATCAGGCGTGGTGTGTATTTATGTATATATGTTTATTATTGGATGTTGTTATTATTTAGGCACATACGCCTCACGACTGTGTCTTAACCTTACGTATCTGCGGAGGTTTATGGACATTCAAAACCCAAATTTCACTGTCCACAAACGTAATACGAACAGTTTAAAATACCTCAGAAATAGCTAGATTGTTGATATGTCAGAATATTTTCCATGAAGAGCGTGTATGAGAAGGTTAGTTGTGTGCGTGAAGCAAGAGAGATTTGTCGGGATCGTTCCAGGTCGCGATCGATATTCTCTGCCTATCCCGTTAGGGACGTAGAGGCGTGAATAATATATATATATATTCCACTAAGTGAAATAATTATTTACAATATTGGCATCCCTAAGTTTCGTAATAGGGTCTCTAAACCACAAATTCATATTACCATAATTGTATGTTTACTACGAAGTGATCTTGAATTACAATACATACACATCACGCCTGATTCCCTATAGAGGGGTAGGGAAGGTCACAGATCCCCATTTGTCCCGATCCTGACAGACCTCTTTCGCTTCATTGACACTCATTCATCTTCTCTTACACTCGGCGGTTATAGGTACTCCTAACGTCACCCTTTTTCAATATTACAACTATACATCCTTTACTGCATGCAATATATGGTGATGCATACGTCTATATGCAAACGAGCGAAGCCGCGTTTTAAACACATTCTCGTTCGATCATTAAACGCATGCAACGTTAGGCATAGCTGAATATGGATAACTACGTTACTACGGGCCTGTTTGAGGGAAAACCCATCTCTCGGAGGCAATCATCACTCTGCCCGTATATACGTGCTATAGAACGTACATTAAAAACTCGTTCAAACTAAAGTATTCCATAATAATGCATTTTATTCGTTTTAGACATCATGTTTCATAGAGTTATTTACAGCTTAAGACCAACACAATCGATATTTAAACAGAAAAAGTAAAAAAAGCAAGTTTATTTTTTCAAAGCAACCGGGTTCGATTCCCCGATCTATATACAGTCATGTTTTCAAATAAAGTATGAATGCTGTTTCTTTTATCAAAATCGTTGACATGTTTCCTAAGAACAAATCTTTGTATCTCTTATATGTAGTTTCACAGTTTCCCATACTGACCGTTTTGAATGCGCCACCCTGTACAACAGACATATACATCATTCCTTTAATCTTTTTATGGGTGAATAAAACCGTAGAAATAGAAGGTATTTAGAAATTAACCGAAGTACTAGATATAACGTTTCTTCGGTTACTCTTTCAGAGTTTATAGGTCATTAATGCAAAACATTGAACAATGAAGCGAAAGTGACAAAAACAAAAAAAAGCAAAAGTGGTTCGTCAGGACATGATGATGCATGACAGGGGATGCATGATCTCTGCCTATCACTCTACAGGGGATTCGCTTTATACACACACACACACATATATATATATATATATTCTATGTAGGCGTGAATGTATGAAACATTGGTGATAATTTGTTAGAGTTATATTTAGCCCTTTATTCGCCTCCCACCTTCTAATGAAGAATGGCAACTACTTAGCATTATATATAGTTAGGTACATACATTCCAGACTACAGGATATGTTATTAATCAGTGTTCCCGTGACAGTGCGGCGTCAGTCCTTCGCCTAATGAGTCCCTTAATCCGCCTTTTAAACTCGGCTTTAGGTATTCGTAACTTTTCCGCTAGCGCTGCTTCTTAGTTGCTAATTAGTAAAGTCTCGTCTCATCATGGTTTTACCTCTGCTCTAACCTTTATTGCTTGTTGAACTGTCGTTTTAGAGACAGGGACTAGGGTAGTAGGTAACTAGCTGTGTTTACATTCACTAGCTGTGTATAGATTGATTAATTAATTGTAATGTAAATTTTTCATGTGAAAATGTTTTTTTTTACTTTTAATAAGTGATTTTATGATCCTTATGTTGAATAATTTCACTTCATTCGTTATAACTAAGGAGTTTGGATGTTGATTATGTTTGAAAACTGGGTATGATATAATTTTATATGAATAAAATCACAGATTGACATTTAAAGTACGGAAAACGGCATATGAGTAGCTGACTATCTCATTATCTTTATTTTATATATTCTTTTGTATAACATCAAAACTAAATACTAATTTTATTCTTATTATCTTTAATTACCGCATGTCATAGAAGGTCATTTTAAGTCTGCATTACAACCCCAATATTAATGTATGTAGCAGTAATAATATAGTTCACTTAAACGGTACAAACGAACTTGTACATTATACATACAAGTGTACATGTATATTATACATACAAGTATTTATAACTACCTTTCCACTGACTCCCTTTGGGCCAGTAAGGAAGGTGCAAAACAAACAGATAAATCCATATCGAACACATGTCGGGCTTAGTCGACGGAAGCCTGAAAATTAGAGATAAAAGCCTCAATAGCGAGAATTTGGCAGGCTATAACACCACTGACGTTTCGCTACTTATAGATCGATTTTTCGTAGTCTGGGACGTTAAAAGAATGGTGATCAGCCTTTCTTCATTGGTCACGGGACTCGTTGTATATGGTATAGCAGCTAGTTATTCTCTATCAAGGATCAGATTGGTATAAGATGAAATAAAACAATGAAATAAATATGTTGAGGGGTGGGCAGACATTACGGATCCCCATTTGTCCTGATTCTTACATACACTTTTGCTTCATTGACACTCATACACCTTCTGATACACACATTTGGCGGTTATAGGTACTTCCAACATCACCTATTTTCAATATCTCTCCAGGGAATCGGGTGTGATGTGTATGTATGTATGAATATGTACTCGTAAGTTCATTAGTTTAGCCATGTAGCTAAAGCTAAGGGTATTCTAATCGATTCCCGGCCGCAACATTCATCTGTTGATGAGATAGGTGAAATTCCGAGTTTGGTGTTTGCGGTTTAGTTATAACAGCCGTTATGTAGGTTTCAAGCCTCGTTAGGTAAGGACGAGTGTTTTGTTAAGGTTGTAGTGGAAAATTTACTTCGTAATCAATATATTTACAGGTTTTTGTGTTCCTAAATTAACCCTATCAATTATATTTTTTTTTATAAATGGTAGCACATATAGCTATACTCTTAAAACTATTAATATGTAATAATTATCTTTAAAGCACTAATGCTAAATGTGTCCGATGTCACAAATGTATCAGGAACGTATGTAAATACTACCTAGCTACGATTTTTTCCGAAATATCACAAGACCCAAGTAACTAGTATTAGTAAAAATCTTAACCCGCGTAGGTTATAATAGACATTTCTTAAAAATCTTCCAGTGCTTTGTTAGCTCCGATTGAAGAACATGAGTCCATTGACATAATAATCATAATATCCAGAATTATTTAAATAAAAAATCAACAAATAGTAATATCTAAAAGCTACACTTGTTGCCAGAAATAAATAAATGAAAATCAACAAACAGTTAACAATATCTAAAAGCTAAACTCTACTCCTGTTATTTTAGCGTCCCCTAGCAAACCTCTCCAATAACAACAACACGAACACTTTAAGTATTTCCGATCCTCTAAATTTCTGTCTCGATTATAACGTTACTGTGCGTGGGTGTGCTGCCAACCCATTAATAAGGTTCCTAGCGACTGCCCGTGCCAAATGACTGTCGTAACGGGCAATGCAATCGCCGGAGCCAACAAACAGGGGCCTTAGTCTACTAATGCGTTTCAGCACAAACGCAGTTCTATGTCAGATCGGTTATAGTGTGAAGTTCGTAGTGGATGACAGAAAGTGTCAAATTTTACTTTTGAAATTGGCAAGTGTCAAATTTCGCTTACAAAATGGCGAAGTTTGTCAATTTTTAGCATTTAATTTTAAGTTATTACTTATCTGATATTGAACTGTTATTTTGCAAAAAGCATTAATCCGTTGAAATCGGCAAGTGTCACATTTCGCTTACAAAATGGCGGAATTTGTCACTTTTGTTAATACACTACCAGCTTCACATTACACACTATTACTGATCTGATATTGAACTGATATTTTGCAAACAGCATTAGTGGACTAAGGCCCCAGACGAAGTTGGTCTGGGCTCCGAACGAAGAGTGGAAAAAATGAGTTATGCCACATTCGATTCGACGATGGGACGGCGAAAGTTTTGTAATGGTTGGTTGCGTACCGGTTGATATTGGTACATGTATACTTGTTTGTATGTGTTACTTTTTTGTTAAAATATTAAGGGATGGAAACAAAGAGAATTTCTGCGATTCGAGTGAGAAAGGAAGATCTTTTATCGTCTAAGTAATATAAAAAAAACAATTTTATAAACCAAAAAGCATAACTCTGTAATAAATATAGGATTAGAAAATGGTGATAGATGAAATATATAATATGTACTATTACCGTTCACTGCTTATATAAAAATATTATTATTTCTCTTCATTAATTCTTATAATATGTTCTTATTATTACTCCTATCACAGACTAAAAAAACCTGGTCCCTTAGTCGCATCTTACACAAGGAAAACAAGGAATCTAATTATAATCATTCCAAACATAACACGCTAAACATTTACTATGACAAACACGACCCTATCAAATTTGATTTACTACGCCCGTTTTTGTGGGACCCGAAACGATTAAATTCCCACAAATGATGAAATAATTACAAAGAGGTTATACCGAGACTATTTGAACCCTTAAGGGTCTTTTAATTGAGCATTGTCCCTTGCTATTTCTACGGAAATAGAATGATAACTACGTTTATATACGTTTTGTTAAAAGCACCTATCACCGCCGAGTGTGTATGACTGTCAATGAAGGGAAAGAGGTATTTTCACCATATCGTAGAAGGCGACTCAGGGACTAGAGGTAATGGAATCTATTGGGCAACGGGCTAGCAACCATTTACTAATGTTTCATGGCATCACAGCTTTAATATTTATGCTAATACGTGACCTGGGAGATTTTATCATGTCTCCAAGGTTCTGTCCATCCCGAAATGGATACTTTAAAGACAAAACAAACAAACGCGTTCACGACCATGCGGGGTAATCAGAGATACAGGTTACCATCTCCGCAATAGCAGAAGTGATCATTCTATGGCCACCTCAAACCCACGTGTTGACCAGATAGTCAGTTCTCAATGTGACAGGTGGTAAGCTATGTCGCCATTTATAAGCACTGACACGGAGAACAGGCCGGTTTCCTCACGATATTTCCGTCATCGTAATATTCAGTGCATTTCGTAAATGTGTTTTGTATTACGAAAATGTATATTGAAATTCATTAAACTTAATTTTTTTAGCTAAATGTTCAAGCGGGATTTGAACCCTGTACTCACTGATACAGAGTCAAGCACCAAACAACTGAGCTATATTGAATTATTAATGTTAATATTTGTCCTATATATTGTAATCTTCATTCAAATACGAAAGGCGACTGCTTACCTTCAATTCGCAGACTAGCAAGAAATAATGGCATGCAAATATATACTCAAACGTAGTCCCTTATAAAGATTAACAATAATGAAAGAAAAACATGCTATACAAATTTTGGGCCCCTTACAATTCCGGACCCCATTTTGGGGTAGAACAGGAACTGTGACCTCTTTGTAATTGTTTCATCATTTGCATACGTTTATGAGGTACCGGGTTCAATTACTGGTGTGTATTTAATGAAAAATGGGACCATTCATTCACTGGTGTCCCGTGAAGTAAAGAGATAAAAAAAAGAATGATAACTAGATGTCATAATTCCCGGCATGTTGTAGGAAGCGACTATGGGTTTTGGTGTAAATGGAATCTATCGAGCGATGGGCTAACAACCTGTTGCCAATATTCCATATGAATATATAATTTGTCGAAAATAATTATATATATTATTAAATATATATATTATATATATATATATATATATTATATATATTATATTAGATCAATGTCTCTACGGTACATTCCACCTCGAATTCAATTTATGTACATATATACGCGTAAAGCCGTAGAGGGGTAGGCAGAAATCACGGATCCTCATCAGTCCAGATCCTGACAAACCACTTTCTCTTCATTGACACTCCACACCTACACACTCGGCAGTTATAGGTACTTCTAACGTCACCCTTTTTCAATATGGCGTCTGACATTAAGTCCTTACATTGCAATGAAACACTGTCACTGTTGAATAAGATTTATCTATCTATTTGGGCCCCTTCAATCTGTGTTAAAGGGCCCGATCATATCTCTGAGTCCCTAGGCAGGGGAGTAAACAGGAAAATATTCAAAGAGGGACCTTCAAAGAGAATTCGCCTTTAATTAATTAGAAATAATTGATATGGAGACCTATTAATAAGGAGCTTTGAACGTTTCGGTTACTTGAAACTGGTTGAATATTCAATTCAATTTTGGTGGAAATGTTGTGTTTGGTTTTGTTTTCTTATTATATACAAAATTACGCCATCCTACCTACATATATAGGGGTGAGTAGAGATCATGTATATCCATTTTTTTTCTTGGCATACCTATTATTATTATATTATAAGGATAGTATCATCTTTTAAATCTTGTTAACATCTGTTTATATAATTCAGTTAATATTGATATAAGTAAATTATTATCACTATATACATATAAAGATAAAGACAATGAAAAACATTACAATAGCGATATTCGTAACTCTACCTCTACCGAGAATAAAACCCGGAAACTTTCGAAAACACTTTATTTTTATAAGGTTAAGTCACAACCCTAATAATAATCCTAAAAGTGACCCATAAATTATTTTATATTCAAAAGTCAGTCTACTCCTAAAGGAATAGAAGGTATATAAATATGAGTGAACGACTCGTTATCAGTACAAATATTTAAAGTCTAATGCGATAAGTCATTAATGAAATATCACTATTACATTCAATTTTAGTTGTAATTACTTAATTCTTATCTAATCTAATTATTGAATACCGACTTTAGATATTATCTATACTTCGACATGTATGTAATATGTTATCATAAAACATGCCGATGTACGTATAGGGTAGTCAGAGGTTTCAATGATAATCGTTTTAATATACATAGTAGTATAGTTGATTAATCGTATTGTCATAAAATTAACTAACGTTTAATTTGACAGTTCTATACTCTATCGCTGTTTACAACCACTGACTATTATGTATTTTGAGGTATATTATATATAAATTATAAATATTATAACTTATCTTGAAGTAATTTTCATCATTTTTATTTAGTCTATAATATTTGTAAGTCTCCGTACGGACGTAAAACATGTTGGTACTTCATTAACTTAATATAAGCAACAATAGTGCATATTATGTATAATTGTTACAACACATGTTTTACAAATAAATTCTCTTTCCTTCTTTATATTCATTACTTAATTAAAATATTTTTGCTCTCTATTCTAAATCCAGTCAATAATAAGACAGAAATATAGGCTACGAAACGTCCTGTAAACACTTAGGAAAAAACAACAAAAATCTCTAACAAGGGATAATGTTAGTGACGCCTGTCCTTACCAAAATAAACCCATTGTGCGGGAAACAAACACAGATTTCCACCGCGAGAGGGCGTTGAAAAAATAATAAAGAAGCGGCGTAAAAACGACAATATTTCCTTCGTTCCAATCAATTGTTGTTTCTTGTCTTGTTACTTTCGCCACTCCATTGGGGACGCATTATTCCCGCTTCCACAATTGACAGTTTTTGGTCTAATGCGATTTGTGGCGAGGAATGGCCGAACAAACACTTTTTCCTTTTAGCTTAGTGAATAAATATGCTAGGCGCTTCCTCATACGGTTCTGGGACGTAAAAAGAAAATTTTGTTGTGATTCTTCCCGGCAGGTTGTGTGCTAAGGGACTAGGGGTTGATTGAATCTAATGGGTGATGGGTTAGCAAACACGTTCACGACCATTAAACCCTTTCAGTAGTCAGAGGTTCGCGTGATCATGTCCGTAATTGCGGAGGTAGAAATGTCATGGCCCGATATGTTGACCAGATAGTCAGTACTAAATGTGATGGGTAGAAAGCCGTGTCGCCATTTACAAGCACTAACTATTACCCGTTTCAAGGCATAGGTAGGCTTCCTCACTATGTTTTCACTCAATGTTGCAGTTAAACTATTACTTTTACTGAAAATTACTATAAAGTTGTAATGTCATCTCTAAAGGGACTAATGGAAAATGTATGCTAGTAATGTCACTCCGGTTTGTTTGTTTAGTTGACAATAGGAGTGTGTTGAAAATAAAATACGCAAATAGGTTGCGCTATATTTTTGGAACTACTTTTTGGAAAATGTCAGCGCCATCTGTCGGAATAGAGGGGAACAATGTCGATGTGAATGATGAGTTTTATTGTATATACCCTCAAACAGGATCTTGTGTACACAATGCTTTTTGATCTTTTATGGATGTAGACAAATAGCTTTGTTCTCTTGTTGTTAGAAGTTGAGATATCATATTTTTTTAGGTTTTTACAAAATTTTATGCATTTGATAAACTGAATGTAAAATTGAGAAAATATATAGCTGATGCGTGTAGGCATCAGCTATACGTGTTTGACGCCCTTTAATTGCTTTCGGAACAGATATGGTCTCGGTGACTTTTTTATCATTCTTTAATAAGCCCTTTAATCATAATGAATATCTCGGCGAAAGTACAAACATTGATGCCAGGTCGTTTGCACTTCTTGATATTCCGTTACCATGGTTACGCCAACTCCGCCATCCGCTGCGATCGACGAAAAACGAAGTCAAAGTTCTGTTCCTTGTTTGTTCCAATGTATTTGTGTATTTGTCACTGATAAATTAATATAGGGATGACACTAGTATGAATCATTGGTGACAGATCGCTAACCTGATAGATTTATTGGTTCGTATGATAGCCATGTTTTACGACATGCCATGCAGAACGGCAGCTAGTTAGCATTCTTTTACGTCCCAGACTAGCACGGGACTCAGACACAGTATCTATTTATACTTGATTTTCAATATTAATGTTTGGTTTGAGGAAATTCGTTAGAATACTTATTTATATCTCCGGATAGGCAATATTTTCTTCTTCTCAATCGTTACGCTCTTATCAGAGCGGTCGTGGTCTTCATGACGTGGCATCTTGAGCAGCCGACATGGTTCGCCGCACAACCTCCCGCCACCTCTGCCTGTTGGCCGTCATGCGGGTGCATTCGTGTACCGGGGCACAAACGGCAGCCTTGATCTGGTCTGTCCACCGCATCGACGACCTACCACGAGGTCTTGTTCCCTCCACCTTTCCTTGCACAACGAGGCGTTCAATGGAGCAATTCCCGCGTCGACTGATGTGGCCAAAGAAGCTTAAAATGCGCCCACGGACCAATGCAGATAAACGCTGCTGGATGCCTAGCTCTTCAAGGATTGAAGCGTTAGTGCGGAATTCAGTCCATGACACTCCGAGCATTCTCCTCCAGCACCACATCTCCAAAGCATCTATCCTTTTGGACTCTAGTTGCCGCAAGGTCCAAGTTTCAAGGCAATATTTAGTAACTATGAATGATAATAGAATCACCACCTGTCACGTCGGGTTATCTGGTGAAAAATGGTCTATGAGAGGCTTCAGATCATTAATTATCTCTTTCTCAAACCCGCTCCTTATTCTTCGTATATGTTAGTCATACTCAAGTCATTTTATTCTTTCTTCGCTGGCTACTAATTGACTATTTAGATATATAGAGATAATATATGTATTTGTCATAATGGTTTAAGGTGGCAATAGACCTCTGCCTATCCCGTTAGGCAAAAAGAAGCGTGAATATATGTAAATATGTATGCTATATCTTCAAAATACTGTTTACCCTTTATATCGCATAAATTCGTGAGTATATATGTTGTTAAAATTTACACCTTATACATTTAACGAGGTTACATACATATATACACTTCACGCCTATTTCCCTACAGAGAAGTAGACATAGATCACGAATCCCTATTTGTCTCAATCCTGACAAACCACTTTCCCTTCCTTGACATACACCTCCTCATACACACTTGATTAAATCTGAAAGTTTACTACCGCATCGCCTAAAAGATCGCTTCATACGATATGGCACATAAAAGGACTAGTACTTTACTTACGTTACAGAATATCACGAATCTCATTTCCGTTATAGTGCTAGATGGGACGTAAAAAGAATGCTAACTAGCTGCGGTTCTTTCTTGCATTTTGGAGGAGGTGACTAAGATACAAGACAAAAAGACTAACGCGTTCGCGACTATTAACCCTTGCGGGGCCACCAGAGGTTCAGGTGTCCATTTCCGCAATTGCCAAGGTAGTGATTCTATGGCACACACACGTCGAACCCTCGTGTCGACCTGATACTACTCAATGTGACTGGTGGTAAGCCATGTCGTCATTTACAAGCATTAATACCTGTTCGGGGAACAAGTAGGTTTCCTCACAATTTTTTTTTACCTCACGCATTTGTAAATGTATTTTTATAAACTAAGAGACTACAGGCTAAATGGTATCTATTGGTCAATGGGCTAGCAACCTGTCTACAATGATTCGTATAAGATCGCAACCCTAATATTTATGCTAAAGTAAGACCTAGGAGATAATATCTCCCAACATATATAGATATACATATATACATATATATATATATTGACATATTCTAAGGTTCTAAAGTTCTGTCCACCCTAAAAGATATTATAGGGTCGTAATGTATATGTATGCACATCACGCCTGATTCTCTGAAGAGGGTTCACGGATAACGGATCCCCATTTGTCCGACCCTGACATACCACTTTCGCTTCATTGACACTCATACATCTTCTCATACACACTCGGCGGTGTTAGGTACTCCTAACGTCACCCTTTTTCAATAGGCTTATGTTTAAATGCTTACGAAATATTTACTGTTTTGCACACCATAATAATACAGTCCCAACCCAAACCTAACCTTTGCTATATTTTGGTGTGCGTTTAGCTATATTTTGGTGTACATTTCATCCTATTTCATGAGCTTTCAATTATTTTCCTTTTCAATATATGTATGTAGCTATATCATACCCGTTGCCCATATTTCGTCACCATTTGCATATAGGCTGGCAATCTGATCAATCCATCCCGGGGCCTTTTGTCCGAAATAATCACAGAATGGTCCCGAAACGGGCGACCGAACTTTTCTGTAAGGTTGTCCTAATATTCCCGAAAAATATTCAAAAGATTTTGCGCTTTTGAATAATTCAAGCGTCTATTCATAAGGGGTATTGGTCTTTTGTGTCTGGCAGCACTGGTTCTATTGTAATAATAATACTGGGCGGTTCAATTTACAGATTACAATGGTGGCGTGTTAACTTCCTTTTATTATTGTGAAACACCCCGAGTCTAGGACGGAATATATAGCCTATATTAGGTGTCATTCTTCCTTGTATGTCGTAAGAGGTGACTAAATAACTAAAGGTGTATATGCCATTGACATGGTGAAGAAACCTACCTGTTCCCCGAACATGGTCTGCGTGCTACATGGCTTGCCATCTGTCACATTGAGTACTAACAATCTGGTCAACACGTGGGTTCGAGGTAGCTATAGAAATATTACTCCCGTGATTGCGGAGATGGATACCTGAACCTTTAACTACCCCACATGGGTTAATCGTCGTGAACGTGTTTGTCTTTATTTGTTTTGCTATTGATAAGGCAATTAGTAAATATTCCATATAAACACTTACGTACATATACTTTCACGTCCTTTAATTGCTTGGGAGGTAGATTAAACCTTGGAGTCATGAAAAATGTCTCCTTGGTCACTTATTAGCATGAACATTGGGGTTGTGATGTTATAGAGACCAATAGACAGATTACTAGCCCATCTCCCAATAGATTTCATTGATCGAAATGCCTTTGTCACCTTCTACGAAATGTCGGGAAGAACGGTGGCTAGTTAGCATTCTTTTTACGTCCCAACCTAGAACGGGCTCTCTGATTAATATTTGATAATGATCGGGGAAATGTTTTGCCCCGAGGTTTTTTCCGCTTGTAAAGGATAAAATACAAGAGTATTTGTTCGTTAAATTATGACGGATCAAAAGCTCAATCAATCGATCGCTCCATCAACTGCTCAATAGACCGATATGGAATAAGTCGATCAAAGACACGTTTTTTTACTTGTTGGTCGATTAGTTTGACAACTGGTTGGTCGATTGGTTGACACGTTATGTAGTAGTAAAATTGTTTGATTGACTGGTTAAATTTAATACTACGTAACAAACGAATTAAAAGGCAATGAAACGAAAAACAACAGTTCACGTTTTATTATCCATTTTGTACAGACGCTACATTTTTCAGAAAACACATTTAAATTTACGTATTGAAGTACATATCTACAAAGTTAGTAAAATAATCACTTTCATAGTTTATTTTATAAGTACAACCTCTGTAGTTATATTATCTTAGTCTATAGTGAATTTAGTGGCACAAAAGTAGCTTGAAAGCTGCGTGATATCACTATCATAAGGTTTAGGATTCGATCCTGATTGAAATATGCATAATGTACAGTCAACGATTATGTTTATAAGAACAAAAGACAATATTTTTCATTTCGAAGCACGCGAACGTAAGTGGCGCCAATTTTAAAATTTATAATATTGTTTTTTGCTCTTATAAACTTAAACCTTATAAAAAGTTACTGGGACTGCACTTTTAGCGTTGACTGTACGTTTATCGACATAACTTCCACAAGATCTTATATTACAAAGTCACTTATGATGCTATGAAATTGCCTTATGATTTTTTGTCATAGAACTTATGGAAATATTAAAGGTTCAATTTCCAAATCCTGTAACATGAAATTTTTTCTCCTTTTAACAACTTTCTAGGTAGATTTGTGCCACTAACATCTTAGAATTTAAATTCTACTTTACACAACATTTATGGCAAATAAGACTTACATTACAACATTGGCCGCGATTTTTTTGTGTGATTAGTCTTAAACATATAATAATATTAATCAATAATCATAATTAGTGAAAGTCAACAGTATTCTTGTTTTGTTTAATAAATGAGTTATTATTTCTTAAAACACTGAAACTTAATATGATATTGTCATCTATGTAATCGTGGGCTAGGAAATAAAGATATCAAGTATTGAATTGTTGTTGTATTTTTTGTTGTTCTTTAGTACAGAGAATTGTCACCAAATAACATTAACTATTGTCAAAAAATGTTACAAATTATATTAGCTTACAGAACCTCAGTGCATTTTTGTTGTTTGACCGAATTTCCTCTCATTTATTTTTTTAATGAGAATAAAGAAGTCATTTGTACGCATGTTGTACTTCACTTTTCGGGTAGTGTTTAAACGAAGATCAGATAATACGAAAATGCACTTCTTCTTAAATACTGAATTGTACGCAAAAATAATACAGCCCCAACCCAAACCTAACCTTTGGTGTACGTTTAGCTATATTTTGGTGTACATTTCAGTATTTTTGATGAGATTTCAATTATTTTCCCTACTTTTCTAACTGCTTTCGTAAACAAGCCTCCCGAACGTTCCATAGTATAATACGACCAGTAAAAGAAAGTTGTTTCCCTGAGGGAACATCTTACAAACCTGCGTCAATATGTTCTACTACTTTATTAATTAACAATCAATACTTGGGCGAACTATGTTTACGATGATTAAGGAAACCCAAAAGGATATTGTTAGCAAAAGTCCCAAAATAGAAAAGGGCTGAAGAGAATATTTTACGCTTTTCCACCAAAATAGACCTTCTTTTTTCCTAGAATGTTGTAGGATTTTACTTAGGATTTATAGGGGAAATGGGGTTAATTCCATGACAGCCTGTAACTCAAATAATAATGTTAAAGGTGACTGTAGAGTTATTATGTATTTGAGGTTACACCTACCTCAAAACCTAAATCAATTACGTGTACCTATAATACCTTTCGGTTTTTTATACGCCGTTCAAGATGTAATTAAATGAGTATTAATTGTGCTCGATGTAATGAACATATTCATGTGGCTTTTTCTGTTAAAAGCCTCCCTGATCAGGGATACTTACATGGTGCTTTCATGTCGACGCTTAATTAAATTTGAGATACAATTTTGCAAATAATGTACTTTTGGCAGCAACTGCTTTAATTAATGAAGATTTTGAGCAACACGTGATTATCGAGTTTCATTTACTTGCAAAGGTAAAAAGATATTACGAAACGCCACATATGTATGGTTTTTGGATATAGAATTTACACTGAAGTGATTCAAATGTTTTTGCATTTATAAAACTTTGTACTTTATTATTTATACAGGGAAAGGTACAAAACTAGCATATTGGCACAAAACACTCATGGAAAAGTCTATAAAATATACATTTTTACATGGGTAACATTTGGGTTTTTAGAAGCAGGTTCTTTTTATTAGGTTAACAATGTTGAATAGATACACACAGTGTCATATACAAAATAACAGATAAAAATACCTATGAGATTTGGAATTCAATTTGTTCCTTGGAAAAGGTTTAAAAAGATAAACAATTAAATTAACTAATTTTATGTAAGTTATTGTAAGTTATGCATACAATTTTGTTTTTAATGATTGTAAAAGAAATATTACTCATTCAAAACAAATGAAGATTTCTTTGGCACATATTTTCAGTTTATCCATTTAAACATTTAATCTTTATTATATCATATCATAATCTTTGTCATAAAAGCACGCAAACTTACTAAACAACTAAAACAACAATAACAAAATACTAAAAGCGTACTATCAAAACTTACAATACTTAACACAAGTTACTGAAATAGTGTATTTATTAACCATTAAACTTATGTTATAATCATATATTTTACAATACATTTTTACATTATTAGAAACAGTTGAGTGAAAAATAAATGAAGACAGATTCCACTCGTGTCAATTGTTTTAAAATATCCAATCATTAAAATTAAAGTTTGAGTTATTGAATATTTTTAGTTAGAAGTTAAAAGTCAACAAAAGAAATTTTTACATACTTTAACGAAATCTTGTTTTATCTTTGCACTATCTTATAGTTTCAGTGCCTCGATTTATGCATCACACAAATTAGTAATAATACCTCATATTAATCCATTTCAACTAAGAAACTTAATAAGTACATATTTATTTATATCACAAGCGTAAGAATCCTAAGTTGGCTAAACATTTAATCTTTTTATACTTAGAAATGTACGCTCATAAACATTACAATGTACAGGAAAGTTTTCAAATAAATACTTAAGTTTAGAAAGCTAAGTACACAAAGTCTTATGTTTGGTACATTTCGGATTTAGGAAAGAATTAGTTTAGACCGTAGTGGAGTTTGAAACTTGATGCTATTGTGAAGAATCTAGGTTCAAATCCGACTTTTATATATTTAAGTTGTTTTTAATAAATATCAGTTTTTTTTTTTACAATAAACTGTCCGCTTTTTTTGTATTAAATCTTGTGAATTTCAGTTTTTAATATTTATTATAAAAAAGCAGTTTTTTCGTCCATAAAATCTAGTTCTTGTTAGTTCAATATCTTGTAAGGAATAAGAAACAATGGTCTTACGATCTTGGTAAAATATTAAGAAAGGGTGGATTAGCAATGTTAAGCAGCGTTGCAAGTTGTCAATATTTGGATGAGTGACCATAAATACAGTTTAAAAAAAAGACTACATGTCAGTATTTAAATGTAAAGGCAATATCTCATGTAGTATTTTAATGTTTATGAGCCATACATTAGTTTCAATAGTTACATAATTATACAATCACTATACTATCAATGTACATAACAAGTTAACCTTCTGACTTATGCTGTAGAAAAAATACGAAGCGACTTTTCTGTATCAAATTTTCATATCACAATGTTTTGCCTTACAAGCAGCCGCGAGCAGACCCTGTAACAAACATTATAGCATATTATACATACATACGACTGTTAACTTTGGCGAGGTAGATAGAGACTTAGCACGTACACATACATGCACGAGATAGACTGGCGTTAACTATCTTTAAATATTTAACCTGATAGCTAGTAGCTAACGTGATAGGTGGTTAGTCTTTATCTATTCAATAATACTGATTCACTTACTTATATGTAGAAGGATAAGGCAATTTGAATATGAAGGTTGCTAAGTCTTTGATTAATAATAACTATAATACCATAACCTCTAGCCTTTGTTACTTCTTACATGACAAGCAGTAAGGCACCTGATATACATACATATAGATTCACGTCCTGTAATTCGTTGCAGGGTGGACAGAACCTCGGAGACTTAATAATATGTAACTCCTGTGTCACTTATAGCATGAATATTGGGGATGTGATATCATATAAAACATTGATGAGGTTGCTAGCCCATCGCCTAATATAATCCATTTACCCCTAGACCCATTGTCGCCTCCTACGACATGCCGTGAAGAACGGCAGGTAGTTAGCATTCTTTTTACGTCTCAGACTAGCACAGGATAACTGCAGCTAGATACTTGATATTCAAATCCCAGACTTGCATAGAAAAGACCAAGAGCAAATTATTAAATCCTCTCTACCAATGATAGGGGAGCAGAAATGAATAATTCAAAGAAGTAAAATACTACGATATACATAATATTCCTATACTACGGGTTCCACTTCGTAGCAATAGTCGTAGTATGGATGGAAATGGGTGAGTCTATTTACAATTCTATTGGCTTATGAAATGTATACGTTCATATCAATATAGTGTGTATGAGGAGGTGTATGAGTGTCAATGAAGCGAAAGTGGTATGTCAGGATCGGGGTGGATGGGGATCCGTAATCTCTGCCTATCCATTTACAAGAAAACACGCGTGATATAAATATTATAAAATAAACACTGATAGAATATTAGATATAAAACAAACGCATTCACGAACATTAACACAACCCGGCCGGGTATTCAGAGTTTCAGGTTTCCATCTTCACAATCGCGGAAGTTGTAATCCTATGGCCACCTCATACGTAAGTCGTGTTGTTAAGCCGTGACGCCTTTTAAAAGCATTAAAAAGTCTATTCGGGGAACAGGTACGTTTCCTCAAGTTGTTTTCTCTCACTGTAGTACCATAAATTATAAATGTATCTTTTTTTACGACTTCCGTGTCGCGATTGGTTAGCCACCAGAACGCAAGACATGCTGATGTCTCGGTCATAGTTAAGAACTACGCTTTTCAGTGTGGTTGTTAATAATATATGCTTTATATGTATTTATCTATGTATAATATTTCTTAACTATACGTTGACTAGTACCCTTAACACAAGTGTAAAATTAACTTACCAAGGGGCTAGGTCAATAATTGAACTACCAATTAGTGGTGAAATAGTGTCCAAAATATTATTATTATATTTTATTTTATATGGGGAACAAAAGCAGCTACTAGCATTCTAATTACGTCCCTACCAGCATTAGAAGCATCGTATTAATGACGATCTTTTTGTTTAATGAGTTTCGTTACACAGATAATGCTGTTGAATGTTCGTTGTTGTTCATAATCGGATTATTATTGTTGTTTATTAACGAAGTAATTAATAACCGCACCCCGTAAAGCCTTAAGGAGGGTTGTTAATTAATATTTTGTGTTAACTCTACATGTAAAATATACCTATTACTTTTATTTTCACTTTGGGAAAGCTACAGGGAACATATACAGGTCAAAAAGAGTCATTCTTCACAAGCCGGGTGTATGTAGCGTAAAGAACAGAAGAGCATATATGAGAATGTTGATGGGTGAATAAGGTAAGATAGATTTATCAGGAAGATTCCAGGTGGCGATCGATAGTCTCTGCCTACCTCGTTAGTGAAATAGAGGCGTAAATATATGTATGCATGTATGTAAAAAGCGATATTTGTTATGATCGTTCAAGATAGCAATTGAAAGTCTCTGCCTTCCCCGTTAGGGAAGTAGAGGCTTGTTGTTTTAATAAAGGTTAATGTATAATATTTTGTTATAAATTTATGCCTGGCTTAACACACCGGTTCCCGTTAGATTAGCAATGTTATGCTCTGCTGGGTTAGTTCAATTTCTACATGGATGAAAACGTCCTGTTTGTATGTGTTAACAAAACTATCGTGGGGAACTAGCTATGTTTTGGATAGTTATAAGTATTCATTAATTGGCGACGAGTATCAAGTAATGGTACGTATAGTAACACGTCTCTACGGTAAGTACTTGCTCTTTTCTTCTTCTTCTTTTTTAGTACAGTATGTGATAAAAAGTGAAATAAGAGTAGTTTTTACTATCACACTACGTAGATAAAGTTTCAGGTCTCTTAATTTACACTAACACTATTCGGTTTGTAATAAATATAAACTATATAAAAAATATAAAATTGACCACGGGATTTATATGTTAGGGTTAAAGATAAGTGTCAAACTAACCACATTATAGTTTAGTTTACCTTTAAATCTATCTATTATTGATTTCTTTAAATACGGTTTGCAAAGCACAATTTGATGGTGGTTCAAGTATATAACTATTTCGAGGTTGGAAAGAAAAAGTGTCATCTATTATTGAAAGGTTTAATTAGTTCTAGAAAACTTATAAAAATATACAATTTAATTCCGACCAAACATTGAATTATATTACTTTAATTATAAATTTATATGTGGTGACGTTACTGATTATAATTTTTTGTGGCGTCATTTTGCAACACTTGTAATAGACAAACGCATTCACTCAGTAAACGCATATTTAAAAACTCCTAACATACATAAGTACAGCCAGAAAACTTATGACAAACGAGCTGCTATCCATTTGAAGCTGCGATTTAATATTGCGCTTTGTTCATTCTTCCAGAGAGAATCCATCACAATTAGCGAGGCCGAGGCAATTTATTTAAATTATAAATCTTGTTAGCGCGCGAAATCATTATTCACAACAACATGAAACGCTACGGAGTGATCACAAACAATTAACACGCATTTTGCGATGTTTAAACGACGACCTTTTCGGTGTAATCTCTCGGGATTTTTCGTACACGTATGAGGTTTTTTTTATATGAAAGGAATATTTGTATATTTTTAATATTAAAATGTCAGAATAAACAGTAACTTAAACACTATAAAACCTTACGGAGTTGTCAAAGTTTACTTATTTAGCTCGGCATTATACCAGAAAATGTTTTATTCAAGTTGGCGGCTTTAATAATAATAAGTAAACGTATTTCTTCCCGAGCTGTGTACCAGGTAACTTAGGAACTAGATAATGCCTGACGACCTCCGTGGCGCGATGAGTTAGCCTGAACGCTAATCGTGAGGTCCTGGATTCGATTCCCGGTGGAGGCAGAGTTAAGAACTACGATTTTCGTCTGTTTTTCAGTGTGGCCGTTGATTATATATATGTATTTATCTTTATCTAAAAAGTTTATATGTATTTTTTAAATTTACTTTGCCTAGTACCCTTAACACAAGTCTTTAATGAACTTACCAAAGGGATAGTTCAATTGGTGTAATAATGTCCAAATATTATTATATTTCGACATTGCAATAATGCCTGAGTGTATGGAGGTTACCAATATTGTATAAATCATATAATAATAATGAGAAAAAACATGTCTTATTATTTGGTCCACTCTAAATGGATTAGAAGGACGTTTGTATGTACAACGTTTACTCAATTGGATAGGCTAAAAATAGTATGCCAAGAACGAAAATATTTGGTTTTGTGTTCATTCTTGTAACGGCAAAATATTGCTTTAGTAATAGCGTTAAAAGTTTTTATTATAATTTGTTGTTTGTGTGAAAGAGTGGGTTTGCGACAGTAAAACCTGGTAAATAATTTGATTAAGTTATTAAAAGAGAAGGTAAAAGTAATTTATTTTCCTATCCGTAGCACAGAATTCGTAGTAAGTGGAATTTTATGAATTCCAAAATTAAATAAGGTGTGAAAGGTAAAAATTAATAAAAATAAAATTGTGGTAGTTTGTACAAAATAAATACATATTGCAAACACGTCCCATGCTAGCCTGGGACGTTATACAATACTAACTAGCTGCCGTTCTTCCAGCCATTTCATAGGAGCCGACTAGGGGTAAATTGAATGTCTAATAGGGGTCTAATGTAAAATTGGGGTCTAATAGGCGATTGACTAGCAACCTGTCACCTAAATGAATGCTAAAAAGTGACCTAGGAAATGTTATGAGTTATGATGTCTACAAGGCATTGACTCCAAAAGGTATTAAAGGACGTATATGTATGTGCATGTATATATTTATGCAAACACGGTGCTAACTAATGTATTAGGGATAGTAATAGATTAATCTGGGATATATAATGTGTATGGATAGCTAGGTAATATCGGCCTTGCTTCCAGGTATGATGTAGGTTGCTAAGAGATTGTCTATACTTAGAATCAATCCTATTATCAGTTAGCATATCTCAATAATGAATACTCCGTTTAAACACTATCACAAACTCAATAGTTGTACTAAACATTGTGAGGAGATCTGCCTATCTTTCGAAATAGCTAATAGTCAGTGCCTGTATACGGTGACACGGTTCACTACCTATAGTGCGGTCTATGAAGTTAAATGCGGGCTTCGAATGGCTTAATTTTAACATGTCCTAGAAATTTCGAAGATAAGCACTCAAGCCTCTGACTACCTTTAAAAAGGGAGTGTGTATACACAAGTCGTGAATCATATGTATTTTATGTTAGTTCTTCTAACGGTGGTAGAAGATATATTATGTTACCAAGATTCTGTCTACTCTAAATCGAATAGAATAAAGAAAACTCTGGAATGAAATCAGTAGTACATTGCATAGGGTCGAGTGAAAAAGGGTTAGTTGAAAATCAATATATTGTGCAAACACACTCAACCCCGTTTCCCCGAAGGGGTGGATTTAGTTGACTGAAAGTAAATGGAATCTATATGGCGATGAACTAGCAAACAGTTTACAATAACAGAGGCAAATAACTTAGTCTGGGATTTGAATAGACAATACTAAATGTATTACTTGACGTAATAATAATCTAGGAATCTCATGAGAGATCATTTATAAACAGAATTAAACAATGAGCTAGTAATCATTATCTCGTATTAATGCTATTACATACAAAATAGTCATAGACTTTAGATGATCCAGGAATTTCAATTCAGTCCACCCCGAAATGGATTACATACTTTACTAAATGAAAAACGAACCTCTGACTGTCCCGTAAGTGTTAATGTTCTTGAAAGTGATTATCTTTGTTTATGATTTGTTCCGTGCTAGTCTACGACGTAATAATAATTCTCATTATATGCCCTTCTTCCCAGCATATGTGGTAGGCGACTAAAGGACCAGGAATAAATTAAATCTATTGGGCGATTAGGTAGCAGCTTGTTACCATTGTTACATATGACAGAACTACCCTAATACCGTAAATATTCATCCTTAAAACTGACCAAGGATATGTCTTCATTTCTTCGCAGTTCTGTCTACATACATACATACGATAACATACTTAGGTACTATATGATTAGTGTAATCATACATTACCTGAATGCTACGTCAACAGCATATCATACTCCAAGGGTGTTGGATCGGCTGCAGTCAAATGTCACCAAAGGACGTGACCAGAGATATTGGAAACTTCTATTTTCTCCCCACAATCTTCTATTCGCATCTTCCTCCGCACCCTGAACCTCATCCAAATAGCTAAAGACAGCACTATTAAGATGATCACAACACTAGTACTGAGTATTGAGGTGGAGAGATTCGAGAGTCTATTGCTGGTTGCTGAAGTAATGTTATCACTAATTATGGCTAAGTTTTGGGTGTTATTCAGTATCTCTATATGTTGGATGGGAATGTTGGACTTCTCGGTGATGGGTGATGGAATATTAGATGTTTTGGCGCTGGAGTTTGCGGTGATAGTTTGGTGTGTTACGTTAACATCCGATGTTTCGTTAATTTTGGAAGCCTCTTGGTTCTTGTAAGTTAGGATATCATTTTTGTTTAAAAGTTTGTTTTCTGTTTGTTTCTTTTGAGCTTGTTTATATTTTTTGATTTTATAGTGGTCACTATGAATATTGGTTGGTTTTAATTTGACACCTTTTGGGATGTTTTTCTTCCCATTTGCCTTTTTAATTTTATATCTTGTTTTGTTTTCAGAAGGTTCTGTAGTTACGTACGAGTCATTAGCATATCCATATAAGAGAAGTAGTTTGTTAATCATTTCCGTACTGTACAAGTTGACTGGAGGCAAACTTTCATTTATCGAGAATGGATTTGAGAACGAGAAATTGTATTTCGTCTCTTCTCTAGTTTCGTCTGTAGAAAAGTAGCACGTTTCATCATTGTTACTACTTTTATTGTTATTCAACCAATCCTTTAACCACAGTTCTGCACTGCAATTTATACCGTTCCCGTATAGGCGTAGAGTCTTTAGTTGTCCCAGGTAGAAAGGAAGGTCGTTCCTAAGCCCACTTATGTTGTTCATTCGTAGATCCAAGTATTGCAGATGCGGGAGGCCCACTAATGCAGCGGAATCCTCTAGAAATTGGTGTGCAAGCTCTGCGGTACACTTTAGATGCAACATCTGTAAGCTCTCTGGGAGAGATATAGGGAATGAGGTCTCTTCTCTAGATACTGACACGTTTAGATAGCATAATCTCAAGTCACGTAGCGCCGAAGGTCCGGCGAAAGTGGCCATAGACAACATCTGGATGGGATTGTTCGAAAGATCTAACATTTCGAGCGATAACAAATCTTTGAAAACGTGCTCCTCAATATACTGGATCTGATTATTTGGTAACAATAAGATCTTGAGGTTGAACAGGCTTTTGAAATCAGGACTTGTGATGTTAGAGATTAAGTTATCGCTGATTGATAAATATTTCAATACGCTCGGTAACGACCGCGGTATGGTTGTAAGCTGATTATTGTTGATGTTTAAGAAAATCAACATTTCCAATCTACCGAGCGAGTCGTCTTCGAAGGTACGTATTAAATTATCTGAGAAATCCAGCGACTGCAATAATGGGTAGCTGTCTAAGTCCCCGCTCTGAATTGCGGTGATTCTATTTTGCACGAGCGACAGGAAGCGCACCGAATGCGTGAACGCCTCGGGGACCTTGTGGAGCCCCGTGCGGGACGCGTCGATCTGTTGCAGGCGGCGGCCCGTGCCCACCAGCAGCTGCGTGTCCACATGGCCGATTCCCAAATTAGGGTTGTCTGCCAAAAATAGCCTCGCGAGGTTCGGCAGCGATTGCAGCGCACCTGGCGCCACCTTTCGCAGGTTGTTGTGCGACAAATCCAGGTGCTGCAGCAACGAGTTGTTGAAATAGTTCTCGCGAATGAACTCAATCCGGTTGTTGCTCAAATTGAGATGTTGCAGACTCGCCAGCGGCACGAGCACCGCCGGCAGTTCGCTTAATTGGTTCCCTGATAAATTCAAACTTTCCAACTTAGTCAAGCCGAGAAAGCTTTCGTCTAGTATGCTTATTAATTCGTTTTCGCTCAAATCGAGTTTTCTCAACTTGGTGTAATTATTAAAAAGCCCTTTCGCTACATGCCTCAACTTGTTGTGAGCCAAGTCGACCTCCTGCAAATTTGTTGTGTTCAAATTAAATTTCACTTTTGTCAAGTTGTTGTTGCTCAGAATTAATGAAGTGACTTTCAAGAAGGGGTAATCAAAAGCAAAGTTACTTGGGTTACAATCCGCAATCCTGACGACGGCCTGTCGGGCTGAGTCGTTTATTGTCGGGGCACAATCGGAGCTGATTGCGATCGTATTGTTCGCCGATTCGCCCCGAAGAGTCAGCTCGTAGTCACATCTCGAGCCTGCGTCATTGGCGACACACACGGTGAGCAGGAGCCAGGGCGTCGCGAGGAGCGCTATCTGTCGGGGCCGCATATTCACAGAGCACTGATCACATAGTTCGGAGTGAGGCTACGTGGGTCGCGCGCGGCATGGCAGCGGCATAGCGCTCGGTCGCGAGTGGCGGAGGCGTGCGTCGGGTGGCGGGGCGCCCGCTCGTCTGCCGAAGGGGCACAGCCTCGGCCCGAGGGCGCCGGCGCCCTGCCGCCTATTCCCAACTAAGAATCAAAACCTTTCTATATGATTTTGTTTGTTCTAAAGATTTGCTCGTCTGCCTCACATGAACTACTGGACGTTTTTCGGATATGTGTGCTAAAAAGATCAGTCTGCGAAGTTATGAGTTTTTATTTGTGAAAGTACTTTTTGGTTTATGAATTCTTACTAAGACAAATATATAAGTATATATGTTAAACTATTATTATTTATTGCATTTTGATACGCATATGAAAAAGTTATTTTACGTAGTTAACGAAATAATTTAATTTCAGTTTACGGTTGGGTTCAGCGAGTCTTAAATTATCTCATATTCTGCCGACTCCTTTTTACGACCCGTTACTTACAGCATCTCGCTGACTTAAGTGTTCTATTTTAAGGTTCGAGCATTTCTTTAAAGATAATAGTTCGTTTGAATATTTTGTTACAGCTTAGAAATTCAATTGTTTCGCAGCTAAGAACGAATTTTTAAATCGCGCTAAAAAGACATTTCTACATAATACGATTATTACATCATTTACATAACATAAATTCTCTTTTTAGATCCTATAGAAGTAATTCATTCTCTTCGTAAATCATTCAGAAGTACGCAGTAGAATATTCCTTTTCCTTATAAGCCCAACATTTCCGTCAATTTTTGAGATGATGGTCTCTGCACCTGTTGCCAAATTACCCAGCCCCCTTTCATGGGTCATTCATAGTCCAAGCATTTGCATAACGACTCAGGAGTTTTCATAATTTGGGTAAACAGAAGTGTAAACATACATCCATATCATGATTATGATTTGAAGCGGTTGGCAGTCCTCATATCGCTTACTTATGCATTTATTTCTTTATATGGTGATTTTTAGAATACCGTTATTTCTATCATTAACCGACACGATTTACCAAGCAGAAAGGCACTCTATTATATTAATATCTAATCCCAGACCAACAAAACAGTAAATTTGATGTGACAGTCGATCTCACAAAATTACTTAAGTCATGTATTGTTACTTGAGACTTGATTAAGATACAAGCTACCAATTCTTATGTCGTAACAACATACCAGAGAACTTACCTGTCTCTAATATTTGGTTTAATATGAAACACAGCCTTAAAAGTAACAGTAACAGGCGCCCGAGTATATTCTTTTACACTCCAAAAATGCTTGAAGAAACATACGCATGCAAAGCTATAAAGATAGTGCCCTGAAAGTAGTTATTTGGCAAAAACTGTGCGCGGGTGAAATATCTCACTCGGGCGGAAGTAAGCACCTGCGTTATTCAGCTTCAACACAAATGGCGGTTCGATCTCACCCCTGGCCCATTTAAAACCGACTCAGCAATGCCAAGGCGGAAGCATGGGCGGCCTGAGGTTGAATCTATAAAGCTGTTGGGTAAATAAGGTGTGTGGACGGGTCTGTGTGAAACTATAAATAAATTTGAATATACGTTGACGTATTTTAATCCCTTTCGGGAGTACAAGAATCTTTAAGATATAATGTATTCTAGGTCACCGTTTAGCATGAATATTGGAGTGGTGATGTCATCATGGAACATTGGCCTACGACATGCCGGGAAGAATAACAGCTAGTTAGCATTTTCATTATTTCCCAGTCTAGGATGGGGCATTATTATTATATTTGAATATATCTCATGACATCTTGCGAGGTAGAGCGGTTAGAGTGTTTATTTATGTAATTGTAGATTTTCAATGGTCATATTGAACACGCTTTATAAAAAGTAACAAAAGTAACTCATCTACAGAGAGGAAATAATTCTATCCATTCCATAGGTTGAATTTTGCGCAGTGCTTGCTTATACGGGTGCTGACTATTTGAAGCAAATAATTTTTTATATGTTTGTCATATGTATTATGTACTATTACGTCCAATGCGTCTTAGTATATAAATTAAAACAATATTTTACACCCATAATGCCCAGACATGGGGTTCATGCATTTCAGCACAATAGTAGCAAGTAAGTAATAGTAGTAATCAGTAATATAGCAAAGTTGTTAGTGGATAAGCAAGAGATCTAAACATGGCGAACAACTCGTAGTTACCGAAGCGATATTAAACTGTTGTTTTCCAAATAGCATTCGTAGGCATTCGTAGTCTTACTATGATTTCTTTATATTTCCGCTTCTCTCCCCCTTTTGAAAGGTAACATTTCACTCCATTGCTTTTTACGATATTTTCCTTCGGACACCCAAACGTGGAAGGGTCGCGGTACGCACTCCCCGTGCCTTATGGGTGATGTGACATGATTTCTTGAGTCGTTACGGACATCATGGAATAGTATGACGCGTTTTCATACAAGACAAACGCGTTCACATTAACCTTTGCGGGGTAATCAGAGGTTGAGGTGTCCTCTCGCAATTGCGAAGGTAGTAATTCTATGGACACCTCGAACCCACGTGTTGGCCAGATAGTCAGTACTCAATGTGACAGGTAAGCCATGTCGCCATTTATAAGCACTAACTATAACCTGTTCGGGGAACAGGTAAGTTTCCTCACGATGTTTTCTCTCACTGCATTCACAAACATATATAAATATATATGTATTGTATTATGTCTGTATTGGGAAGGACAGAATCTTTGGAGGCGAAATATCTATTCGGTTCGAGGTCTGTTAAAGTTAAGGTGTTTACGATATCAATAAGAAAAAATGCTAAGAGAAAATATATATGTATTGTTTATGTGATATGATTATAAAAATGTTGTTATTTGATAAGAGTCTATTTTGTGTATTATTCTGTGTTCTTTGCTAGCACTTCAACTAATAGCCCTTAGTTGAACTACCAATATTAAATTGAAAAACATTCTTACGTCTTTCTAACTAATAATACGAAAAGTTATTCAAAAGCTGTTCTGTACATGTGTTTAAAGATTGTAAATATGACTGAATATTCACTACGTCACTAACAACGATACAAGTACTGTTATAGTGTAATCTGTTCAGTATCTTTAACACTATTTCATGTTTGTACAAAACTCTGTTTATAATGATTTACACAATCCTAAACGATACCATATGTGTTTATATGTATGATTCAAGGTTCTTAGGCTTGTCTTAAGGAGTTAAAAATATGTTATTACATACTTACAAATCTTGCAGAAGGGTAGATAGAGATCACAGATGCCTGTCTCCCTATTTAGACAAACCACTTTCATTTCGTACACTTTGCGGTTATATGTAGTTCTATCGCCACCCTTTCTCTATTCGATTGCCATCTAAAATACAATTTATTTATCTTTATTTTAATAAAACATTACTTATGACGAATTTTGTTTTCGGATTCCTTGCTCTATTGATTTATATGACGATTGCGATTGAATGTAGCAAGTGTAAATAATTTAGTATTTGCTTTACCTGATTAATTTATACACCATACAAACAATGTAAAATTGCCTTTAAAATGCTACATCATAGTCTCACGTTTTTCTTAGAACATTATTTATTTGGTTGGTTTTACGCTTTATGTCCTTTTTTGACGCCGAATATAGTTTAAAATAACAACCCTAGTACATAAACACATTTCCAAACGATTCCACACCCCTATCTATCCCAAAAGGTTAATGAACGTGATAGAGTATGCAACAGAATGCATGTGCTTCCATCGATCGATGGCTTCCAAACTCCGATGGTGTGGTCACGTAGGTTCAGGCTAGTGTCACTCGCTATTAGCTATCTAGAGATACTGGTAATTACTCATCCCACCCGCCCTGGGATTACGGGCTTAATGGACATTTTCGGACGTTTATTGGACGTTTAGGAGAATGGGATTAATGTGAGAAAGTTTAGTGTTTATAATGAGAAAGATATTTTTTAGTTATAGTCTGAGATGTAAGTAAAGTTTAACTGTGAGACATTCTTTCTGAATTGTTGTAGAAGAACATGAAGGGACTAGGAGTGGATGGATGGAATCCGTGATTCTACCTACCACTCTGTAGGAAAACGGGCGTGATGTTTATGTATGTTTCTATGATTGTAAGGGATTCATCGGAATATAAGTACCTATATAGAATATTGATGTTCAAAGTCATATCACAAACGCAATCATTACTCTGAAAGTGACTGAGGATCAGTCCATCCCAAAAAGGATTATAGGTGAAGTAAGTTATGGTTAAAAAATATAACACTACAAAATATCTCACTTTAGAGTCACAGAAGCGCCTTATTATCTACATTTTTTATAGGTATGGTAAATCCCATTGATACAATGTCAATGACCAATTATTAGCTTACTGCCCAATTATCTATCACACATATGTATATTATATCCCAAAATATATCCTATAATCACCTCTAAATATATCCGACTCTCATCCCGAAAAGGTCTGTTTACACAGTCGTTATTTCGAGACTTTCAGGGGGCGTGTATTGATAGACATTAGTCAACGTTTATACATAGAAAACAGGCTAGCGAGGGAAAACATCTTTGAGAATCCTTATAGTACATGGTAAAGGAAAAACGGCGATATGGCTCATTTAATGTAGAGAGTACTAAAAATGTTGACTATCTTTTTTGTACACAAAATACGATTTTGTTTACAATTGCGTTGCCAATGTTTTGGTAGTGTGAGTCGGGTTAGCAACTTGATTTGCATACAAATATACATAATATGGGTCCGGCAGGTAAATATAAACGACTGGTAGGATAAGATTACGGTACCCTATTTTCCCGATCCAAATAAACCATTTTCACTTAATTGACAAATACACACTTTGGATACATTTTCGATAATAAATTATATTCTTTACATCATGAAGTTGAATTAGAGTACCCGCCACATAAGGTGGCAGTAGCCAAACTTGGAACTAAATTTGACGTTTCCGCCATTGCGTGTTATTTTGTATGAAAGGTAAATTTAGTATTACCAGCGTTGTGTTTTTTGCGCACTCTTTGTAATTTTTATGTTTGTTAAGGGTGATTATAATAAATTGATTTCTGGAGTTTCTTGTTAGTTCTTCTCCAAGGGTCTCCGCTGAACTTCTTCTTCTCAATCGTTACGCTCTTATCAGAGCGGTCGTGGTCTTCATGACGTGGCATCTTGAGCAGCCGAAATGGTTGGTGAACTAACCTCGGTAAAAATATGTAAAGACAATGCTCAGTGCCATGTTTGAAATAGTTTTTTTACATACATACATACACATCACGCCTGATTCCCTGTAGAGGGGTAGGCAGAGATCACGGATCCCCATTTGTCCCGATCCTGACAGACCACTTTCGCTTCATTGACATTCATACATTCTCTAATACACTCTCGGCGGTTATAGGTACTCCTAACGTCACCTTTTTTCAATATAGCGTCTATCTGACTGTTACATATATGTCTTATTAGGCCGGCCCCTACGTAACCGCCCTTCCACTTCACTCATATATATTCCTTTTGTCAATATATAGTTTTTTTAATTTGTACTTAGATCATAAAATAACTTTCAAAGAGAGCTTATGATAGGGCCTATTTTGAATAAAAATATTTTGACTTTTGACTTTGGTATATTAATTTGTTTTATTTGAGTTTATAGCTCTGCAACCAAAGATCGTTACAAATGAAACCTCAATATAATGTATCGAGCCGTATGGCACAGTGAGTGCTAGTTTTGGCGTGTTTACTGGCAACACTGGATTACGCGACTGTGGCGACGCCTCCAACTGCCACCTTATGTGGCGGGTACTCTACATTATATTGAGGTTTCATTTGTAACGATCTTTGGTTGCAGAGCTATAAACTCAAATAAAACAAATTAATATACCAAAGTCAAAAGTCAAAATATTTTTATTCAAAATAGGCCCTATCATAAGCTCTCTTTGAAAGTTATTTTATGATCTAAGTACAAATTAAAAAAACTATATATTGACAAAAGGAATATATATGAGTGAAGTGGAAGGGCGGTTACGTAGGGGCCGGCCTAATAAGACATATATGTAACAGTCAGATAGCCGCTATATTGAAAAAAGGTGACGTTAGGAGTACCTATAACCGCCGAGAGTGTATTAGAGAATGTATGAATGTCAATGAAGCGAAAGTGGTCTGTCAGGATCGGGACAAATGGGGATCCGTGATCTCTGCCTACCCCTCTACAGGGAATCAGGCGTGATGTGTATGTATGTATGTAAAAAAACTATTTCAAACATGGCACTGAGCATTGTCTTTACATATTTTTACCGAGGTTAGTTCACCAACCATTTCGGCTGCTCAAGATGCCACGTCATGAAGACCACGACCGCTCTGATAAGAGCGTAACGATTGAGAAGAAGAAGTTCAGCGGAGACCCTTGGAGAAGAACTAACAAGAAACTCCAGAAATCAATTTATTATAATCACCCTTAACAAACATAAAAATTACAAAGAGTGCGCAAAAAACACAACGCTGGTAATACTAAATTTACCTTTCATACAAAATAACACGCAATGGCGGAAACGTCAAATTTAGTTCCAAGTTTGGCTACTGCCACCTTATGTGGCGGGTACTCTATCGAGCCGTATGGCACAGTGAGTGCTAGTTTTGGCGTGTTTACTGGCAACACTGGATTACACGACTGTGGCGACGCCTCCAACTGCCACCTTATGTGGCGGGTACTCTATGTTGTATTTCAATTTCGTACGATAGCAATTGTATTTACCATTGTTATCTAATCAATCCAATTCAATTTCTCCTACACCCGCCATGACAGTTCCACTGTTTCTCCCAATTATCAAAATGGCGTCTCTTCGACAAACGATGATGTAATACTTTCAGGTGTTTTCAATTTACCACGCGGCGTTCCCGCAAGTTTATGCGTGCGTTCCACGCATACAAATCGAATGCTACGTGTCTCGGGCCTCCGTCTAATCTAATATGGTAACCCACATCGCGCGGGTGTGTTCAGAAACACATATTAGACGAACGACAAAGAATTGACAATAAGACGTACGTTTGTGCACATCATCTTGAGGTGGGGGAAAGTTAGACTTTTTTGTTTAGTTGGTAAAAAACCTGACATTGTTTCAAAAGAAAAACAATTATTTATGTATCTTTTAATTGGTCGTAAGCTTATATCCATACTATAGCAATGAAGTACTTCACATACATTCTGATATCACATACTAGACTAATTAATTGTATCAGGGATATAGCTAGAACACTGACTTTGTGCCATTATTCCTGATAGAGAAAATTTATTGGGTATTAGGCTGTCAACAATTTTCCATACACAAAAAGTCCCTTTATAATCCAATTAATTGATATTAATATTCAATATAATTATTTTATATAATTCTAACTTTCTCCTTAGCTTAATATCTTTATAATGTCTCAGAGATCCTGTCCACACCAAAAGAGTGGTATAGAAGCACAAAGTACATGCAAAGACCTCGGATCTTCTCCCTCACCTACTAGTTAAGTTAATAAACAAAAGGGAACAAAGGGACGAGACACACGGATTTACCGCCCCAATGAACCTTTCGCATATACATACATCACGACTACGGCCCTTTCAGTGTAGTTAGAGGCTTTACTAAACCGTGAGATTAGCTTTGCTTCTTGCGTTTCATAGTCACTATAGTGAGGTAGAACATTGTGTGGAGGTCTATTCAGAGATTGAAAACATTGATAAATACCAATACCGATATTTATTGTTAATTTAAGAGCTGGATATTTAGTGTAAAGTAGTCGTGAAATGTCTATGTGAGTACCTGTCACATTAAAAAGTGATATATGATGAAAAGTAGATATTAAATTGACGTTATAAGTACCTATAACCGCCGAGTGTGTATAAGGTGGTGTATGATTGTCAATAAAGCGAAAGTGCTTTGTCAGGATCGAGACGGATAGGGGATCTCTGATCTCTGCCTATCGCTCTACAGCGAAACGGGCATGATATATACATATGTATGAATGGGTGGTGGGAAATTATTATTATGTCAGCCCTTGCCACGTTAGGTACTGAATATCAAATAAAAAGTATGTTAAGTAAGTATGTTTACATAAATCACACACTTTTGAACCAGAACCTTATCAGCATTGTTTCCATACATCTTGGCACTGAGGCACAATTAAAGCAGTCCTTTCGCCGTTAATTGTTCTTGTTAGAGGTGATTAAGGAGTGCTTGTGGAGCGCGGCCATTAGTGACAATCTCTGGTTTTCATCTGAGCAAATTGGAGTACTTTGCAACTAACTTTTGATGTTTGAACTTCGCAGCCTACTGTTTTATTTTCGGCGTAATTTGACGTGTTTTGCGTTGGGGGCGTACTCTACACGTGGCTCATACATATTAATAATAATAATATTTGGACATTATTACACCAATTGAACTAGCCCCTTGGTAAGTACATTAAGACTTGTGTTAAGGATACTAGTCAACGTATATTTAAGAAATACACTTCCGGACACATCTATTGGCCCACCTTAGAGTTTAGGTTTCGATAGTTTGATATCAACAAACAGGCTCCAAATTGTCTTTTGTTTCTTTAAATTCTGTGTTCGAAATTCAAAAAAAGACTATTGAATGACATTGTTAATATGCCAGGTTAAAAACTGCATAAAAACTTTTAACTCGACCTAATAAAAAATTTTAGCTGGGACCAAACGAAACTGAAAATGCTAGGTGGGCCAATAGATGTGTCCAGAAGTGTATATACATATTATATAGATAAATACATATATAGCATATATAATCAACGACCAGAGTAGAAAGCAGTAGAAAAGCGTGGTTTTTAACTCTGCCTCCACCGGGAATCGAACCCGGGACCTAACGATTAGCGTTCAGGTGTCTAGCCGAGCGCGCCACGGAGGTCGTCGTGGTGCGAATACATATACGTATAAGTCCTTTTATTGCTTTACAGGTGGACAGAACCTTGTATATGTGACAGGATGATTGGGTATTACCGGATTTTGCAAAAACCGTAGGCAATTTGGGTAAACATGGAAAATTAGAGAATGGTGTTTTTGCATTTACGTACATAATTCACAGTCACTAACGGTGAGGGAAATTATCGTGAAGAAAGCTGCCTATCCCTCGGTATAGGTTAGCCAGTGCTTATATACGGCGATACGGTTCACTACTCATCACGTTGTGTGCCGTCTTTTAAGTCAAACGCAGGGTTCGAGTGACCCATACCAAACATGCCTCCGAAATTTCGGAGATGGGGACTTTAACCCCTGCTATCTATATATAATAAGTACATATTTCTTAAATATACGTTGAGCCGTTAAAGAATACTTGCCTTATCACATGTCTTACCAAGGGGCTAGTTCAATTGGTGTAATAAGTGTCACAATTATTATTACATCTAACATTCACTATCTACCCTAACTCCTAAAGAAAGGTGATTAAAAAGTAAAATGGCTTCTTAAAGTACTGGGATCGCAAAAATATATTTTCATTTACAACTCTAGTACGAGTGACAGAAGAACGAATTAAAGTTAGACTGAGTTTTGAAAGGGATGGGGAAAAGTTTCGACAGGAAATACTGGTATGAAAATATATTGAACTCAACACAAACTTGTTTCGATAGGTAGGTCGAGTTATAGGTAATAGTTAATGGCTTTTTTATATGCAATACATGCTCTTGGCATTTCTTTTCTGCAGAATTTTCCTTTACGAAATGGCAATAGTTTATTTAGATTTATTTTAATTGTTAAAGATTTTCTAATTTTAAGGACAATTTTTCATACGAAAATATTTAATTATTTAATTAAATATATATATTAAATATAAGTATATATTTCTTAAATATACGCTGACTAGTACCCTTAAGACAAGTCTTAAATGAACTTTACAAGGGGCTAGTTCAATTGTTGTAATAGTGTCCGAAATATTATTACAGTCTTTTACCACCTTTGAAACACTAAATATCGAAAACATATTTTTTCCCTTCCCTAGGTTTGCGATTATTCTGCACGATGCAGGTTTTCAGGACGTGACGTCATCATATT
Source organism: Leucoptera coffeella (assembly GCA_030578115.1). Taxonomy (NCBI): domain Eukaryota; kingdom Metazoa; phylum Arthropoda; class Insecta; order Lepidoptera; family Lyonetiidae; genus Leucoptera; species Leucoptera coffeella. The sequence continues at coordinate 248,844 of JAMBLF010000127.1, read as the reverse complement.
CGAGCTTCCGGAATACGGGCTGGATTAACCGGTTGCTGTTTAATAAATGGGAACGTATCAAATGGTTAGAAACGTGCAATAGGTATCGAAATAGATAACTCGATCTATGTAACGAAATTATAATTTTAACTGCAAATATGTATAAACTTGCCGCTAAATACGTAATTACATACATACATATCACGCCTGTTTCCCCGTGGAGGGGTAGGCAGAGATCACGGATCCACATTTGTCCCGATCCTGACGGATCACTTTCGCTTCATTGACACTCGGCGGTTATAGGTACTCCTAACGTCACCCTTTTTCAATATAGCGTTATATGTCTAAATGGGCTGGCCCCTACGTACCTGCCCTTCCACTACACTTATGTATATAATACATAATTATATATATATATATATATATATATATATATATATATATTTGAAACAACACGTAATACATTTAGTGTCTACATTCAGGATGTTGTTTATTACATTTTATTATTACCGTACTACTACAATGAGAGAAAACTTATTGAAGAAGCCTATATATTCCTCGAAACAGACAATAGTCAAAACATGTAAATGGTAGCAGCTTACCACCTGTTACATTGAGAACTCACTATCTAGTGAACACGTGTTTGAAGTGGTCATAGAATCACCTCCACAAAAGCAGGCAGGCTGACTACCCCGCAAGGGTTAATTCTCTTGAAAGTGTTTGTATATTGCCTTATAAGCCCTAACTTTGTATATCGGCGGTACATAAACTCCTTCGAAACCTTATTACAATCTCATTAACTCTGCTAGCTATCCTTATTATACTATTTTGAATATTATCGTTTGTATGTTGAAGAAAGAAGCAGCTATTAGTATTCTATTAAAGTCTATAATCATCACAGGATTTCGCTCAAAATAGATTTATAGTCTGTTAGTTAATTTATTGATTAATTGAAAGTATGTGACCGCCAAAATAATGGAGTACTAAATTACCTCATACAGAATGCTGACAATTTATCTTTGTTTCAAACTGATCTATTAAATGTTCTACGGCGGTCGTTAATCCCAGATCTGCACAGAACAATAGGAGGGCAGTTCTGCAATAGGGCCGTAGTTGAAAAGTCCGTTTCACTTTTGAGTTGGTAAACTTTTCACATTTACTGAAGATGTAACTCTCTCGGCGATAGCGGAGAATTGTGTGTTTAAGTTACGTGTTATTGTTGTTATTACTTTAGAGTTTACGTGTATGATCCTTTAATTTTATAATATAAATCAAGACTCTTTAAGAATAGTTAGAGGTTTTAGTGACTACGTTTTGTAGTTGCTTTAGTGAGCACATGTAATTACGCAAAACACACTTTACACAAATACGTGAGAGGTAATGACTTCGGCGAGTCCATTGATGTTAAGCTATATAAAGTAAGAACAAGAGCAATAGTTCGTGATCATCTAAGAAAGAGCCGCCAAATACATATATCGTCACATCACAAATATACCGATATATCACTGCTCCACGATTTTTAATTCCAGCAAACTAACTTAGTATCAAGGATTTCCACACATCCTTATTCTAATTTGGGAGTTTGTAGTATACATACTTACCTTTGCATGTTGTAGTATACATACTTACCTTTGCTTTGATGTTTACGCCGTTACTTCCCTAACGGGATAAGAATATAGTTTCTCCATCTTAACATTTACTAATATATCATAATTTAGGACACTATTACACAAATTAGGGGTGCTAGTCAACGTATTTTTAATAAATATATAATATACATGTAATCAATAACCAGACTGGAAAGCAGAATAAAAGCGTAGTTCTTAACTCAGCCTCCATTGGTAATCGAACCCAGACCTCACGATTAGCGTTCAGGTGCTCAACCAATCGCGCCACGGAGGTCGTCAATGATTCTGACAAAATCTCTCACCTTGGTGACATCTATATACTTTTCCATACATGCTCTTCTGTTACACGCTACGTAAACTCGCTTTAAGAAGAACATCTCATACTTATAAGTATAATAAAGTGAATTATTACACCTCCCATAGTGCAAGAGTATCTGTTTCATTTTAAACAAGTAAATTAAACTTTCCTGGGCGTTTCTCGAAATCATAAATCTTGACACCGTCCCGCTGCAATTATCTCGGCAAGACTACAATGAGAACGTATTTATCTTCTAACTAGTTCATAATTACTTTTGGCTTAACACGCTCCGTGTCAGCGGGGTTTAAATTAATACTTTTTGTGGATTTGGGAATACTTTAAGCTAAAGAGTTGGTAGGTTCCCTTAACTAATATTACCGAGAGTGATCGATATTCATACATATATACAATAAAAAATAACTGTCCTGAACTAGTTTGAGACGTAAAAAGAATGCAAACTAGCTGCCGTTCTTTCCAGCATGTCGTAGGAGGCGACTAAGGGACTAGGGGTAGATGGAATCAATTGGATGATGGGCTAGCAAGCTATCACTAATGTTCTATTATGATATCGCAACTCTCATATTTATGCTAAAAAGTGACCTAGCATGTTATATCTCAGAGGTTCTGTCCACCCCGAAACGGATTAAAGGACGTGAATGTATGTGTATATGTAATCGATTTCATTTACTTAAGTCCAACGTTACTTAACAAGATGTTAAACAATAATGTAATTAAATACAATTATCAAGGAGCGACTATTATTATTAACATCGATGATTTAATAAGAGCAAGCGTGTATATTATAATATACAAAAACTTTACTGTAAACGTAAATAACATAAAAACAACATTTTTATCAACAACTTTATGAAACCGCTCTCCACTTTTTCAATGAAATTAGCATGCGCCTAATATTTCAATATTCAATTTGAATTTCATAAAAAGATATTGAAAGCAGAATGTTAAAGAGCTTGAGTTTGGAGGGCAGAGGGTCAAGAATTGATATTAGGTCTGTTTTTATACAATCTTAAATTAGGTACTCGTAGACTGTTTTTATAAAATCATAAGAAGATAAAGTCTTTTACTGATCTGGGATTTAAATAGAATGTTGCTAGCTCTCTGAATTCCGGATTGTTTCTACGGAATTTCTTAACTAACTTATTGACGTTTAGCAAGTCTATGTATTTAAAAATATATATTAATATATATTGCTTTCATTATTTTTGGGTTCAATTAAGAATTTCTTCGTCTTAACCTACAGCTTAACCATTGAAGTTCTGATAGTATTATTATTGAATATTGATAACATGACTCTATTAGCTAATACTCGTAGATGTAAACGTCACGTGAAAAGTAACAAGTTTTTTATCTATACCTAAGACTCTAGACACAGCACAAAGTTTAGGTATATTACAGCCCCAAGTCATTTTCTCTTACTACCCAGCTAGGTAACGAGAAAAAGGTAGTTTCGAAAGGGGTTTCATACAGAATTGTTGTGTGGAGATATTCGGTCCCTTCCCAGTAATGTTCTATTGAATTCCAATTGAGCAATGCCGTTGTTAAGACTGGACCACCCAACAATGTTATGACGTCACCTCATAACGCGGTGTGGCCCTGTGCGCAAATAGACTAGATGGTATTACTTCGAAACGAAAGTATTTTAATTCTGGAAGCGATATGAACTTTACTTGTAGTTAACAGTGCGAGTAAGAATTAATATATATTTGTAAGGCATTAAAAAGGGCTAACACAAGGAAATACGAAAGGATAACGTTTTGAGCAGATAGCTTTTAAGCTTTATCTTTTTTGTAGGAACAGAGAGTCAATGAATAAATATATGCAGCCTGCACCATGATCACCTATGTGTTAAACAACTAAGGGACTAGGGGTAAATAGAATATATTGAGAGATGGGTTAGCGACCTGTCACCAATGTTCCATATGACATCAAAGCCCCATTATACATGTGAATAAGTGACTAACAAGATATTTTCTTGTCTCCTGTTCTGTCCACCCCTAAAGGGTTTAAAGGAGGTGAATGTATATGTCATGCGTGTCAATTTAGTAACTAATTGTAGCTAAGAATGAGAATCGATGTAAGTCATGATTTAATTATCTTTTTTAGATGATTTAGATGATGATGAAAATAACATGATTTAATTATTTTTCACTTCGCGAAAAATTTTAACTAATTGATATTTTGACGGTTGTTGCTCAGTACATATATGAGTGTGTCATTTATGTACATAAAAATATAAATATTTTTAGAAGAAACTGTGATGTTCATAAAATTAATACTAGGAACAAACATAAGCTGTATGTGGCGCCCTCGAGGCTTCAAAAGGTCAAGAAATCGTTTGTTGGAAATTCCGTGCGTTTTTATAATCATTTACCGGACTGGATTACGCGTTTGCCCTTACCTAAATTTAAGACTATAGTTGGAGGCCGACAAGTCCGGGGCGCTTACTACACGGTCGGGGACTACCTTGCCGATGCTCAGGGTTGGCAATGAGTGCATCTAAGCTACATATATGTGCATAGGAAATTATGTTTTTTTATAATTTGTCTTTGTAACTGGCACTGGGCAAAAAATCCTGAAAGCGCGGAGTTTCTTGTTGGTTCTTCTCCGAGCCAGGGCTTCCGAACCAACGGTAGAATATAAATGTAAGAGACAACCAGTGTCAGGCAAATGTTTTGACTTTCAATGAATGTACTATACATGTACTTATGTTGAATAAAAACATTTGACTTTGACTTTTAGACAATGATTGTTAGATTTTATAAAGTTTACAAAAGAAGGAATCTTTATCTAGTCTATTTCCGATTGGGCTCTATGCAGACCCATGTGGCATGCCACAAATTAACTTATTGGATATCCCACGTGACTGCACTACTAAGTGACGTGCTTTGACCTATCAATGCAATTATGAACAATGTATACCTACCCAGCTAGTCGTTTCTTAAAAGTAATAACAAACAAACATAAGGGTATACTCACGACGAAGATGGTTACTATATTTCGTACCATAGGGGCAGTAAGTAATAAATATTTGAGATGCTAAGTTCAAGACTGCGTGTCATCAAACTATTTAACTCTACGAGTATCTAGAAGAATACTAGATTTACTAACTACTTTTGTTCTGACTATAATAAATATTCAATTAAGCTTATAGGATTGGAAAAAGTTCGTATTCCTCTGGATTGATAACAATCAATACTCATGTAGTTATTAAATTTTAAGTATTTCGTTAGTCAGTATCGTGTGTAAAAATAAAAAACTTTAACAAATAATAATAATATAAATAATAACGTGCTCTGTAAATAACACTTTAGCACGAATACGCTGGTGAAATGCTATGTTACAATGCTGCTGATTATGTCCAACCTTATATCTTCTTCACACACAAACTTACGTCTATAAACAAAAAAGCGCTACAACGAAAGTGGAAGCTAAGATTCAACTCATCTTAAATTCAGCCTACTGTAACACAGCTCTAAGTCCCTCTCACGATGGATGCACGTAATAAAATAATGAAGAGGCTCGCAGGTTATTGCGTCAATTGGAAGGCAATAAATAACGTCGTCCGGCGCAATTAGGGCACCGCCCGCCCTGAGAAATTGCGGGCCAAAGTGGCCTCATTATCCTGGCAAGATGAGCCGTATTGCGTGGTCTTCGATCCTTATTCAGTACTGTCTAGGGTTGCTACCTAGGGAACAGGGAAAATAAGGTTCTGTATATATCTTGATATATGTATATACGTTGCAAAAGCGTGTGTTAGGTTTATATGATGGCTATTGTTTTCGAAATAATAAAAAAAAATATATTGCTTTTGAAGACAGATATGTTCAGAATTTTGTTCTACTGCTCTTGTTTAATGTCTGTTTTATGGGGTAATAAAGGTTTAAATGTATATAAACTTAAGTTAAGACTTATAAATTGATTAAACCTAGGGAGAAGATAAATGTATATAAACTTAAAGTTAAGACTTATATATTGATTAAACGTAGGGAGTTGAAAACTATAGGTGAGGTTTCATGATCTCTAATGGAGCTATCTATATGGATATAGCTGTGATATTTGTATGATATGATGTGTGTATTCTCATAGCATTGTGTTAATCAGAATATTGTGATTTTATACCATGGATGAAAATTACGAAGTTCAGTGACTGGAGTTTGGCATTTGAATACCGAAAGTAACATAAGTAATGCAATCATTTTATGATGAGGATAAAACTTGCGCTATCTTTTAATAAATAATACTTCTAACAATAATATAGACTATGTTTGGGTTAGGTAAGCGACATAAGGCTACATGAAATACCACCTTTCACCTTGACTGCTGACTGTCTGGTGTCTGAGTGTGACAGGTGGTGTGTCATGTCATGGTGTACCATGCACAGACGAAATAGGCATCAAATATTCTCTCTTGAGTGTTAAGTTTCATTTCCTTACGATGTGTTTAGTTGCACGATGAATGAGTACAATTAACCGATAATATAGGTTAAAATAATATTTTTCAATTTAACTTAATCAAGTAATATTATAACTACATATTATATAAATATTACTCTAGATAATTAATTTCCTTTTGTAGAAGCATCAATAGATATTGAATCTGAATCTTCAGCTTCCAAATTCTTAACACTAGGCACTGAATTACACTCGTATTATACACACGTACATCACGCCCTATCCATACATAGAGGTAGATAGAAATCACGCATCCCCATCAATCCTCATCCTGAAAAACCACTTTCGCGTCTTTGACATACATAACCCTCTTTATACACACTCACATTTAACATTACTTTCAAAAGTAAATAACGCTTCTAATGACCACTGATAGAGACAGTCCAAAGCCTATTAATAACTATAACTACTTCATATAAAGTTGTAGGTAATAATGCTTTATATTGACGACCTCCGTGGCGCGATCGGTTAGACGCCTGAACGCTAAATGTGAGGTCCCGGGTTCGATTCCCGGTGAACTACGTTTTTCTTCTGCTATCCTATTCTGTCTACTACGTTACTCTGTCAGGTCGTTGATTATATATGCTATATATGTATTTATCTATATATAATAAGTATATTTTTCTTAAATATACGTTGACTTATACCCTTAACACAAGTCTTAAGTGTACTTAGCAAGGGGCTAATTCAATTGGTGTAATAATGTCCAAATATTATTATTATTATATTAAGTTGTAGGTAGTTGTTCTCCCTTTGAATTTAATTCACTTATTTTTCCCTAGTCCCCCAGCAAAACTTCGTGAGACCAACAATAGAGACAGTCCCTTATTCACATTAACATTGGTTTTATGGACCACGAAAGATGATGGAAAGTTTTTATGATGTTTTTTATATATAAAAACGAATATTACTTGCAAAAGTCATAAAAAGTTGTATAGTTAAAAAGGTCGGTTTGTTATGTGTATTATTATGTGTAAAAGTATCCATTTTCGCCAGGGAATACATTTTTATTTACCTACTCCTGAACGACAGTAAAATATATTATTTTGCACTAAAAATTGTTCATCGGCCAGTTAGTTACAGTCATAGCAACTTGGTTAGTCTGTATAACTTAGACTGTATGAAGATGTTAATGATGGAATTTGTAAAAATTATAGAGATCAAATCGGCCTTCCAAACAAAAAGAGAAATAAGCCGATGCGAAACAAAATAATAATTAAATACACTTAAATTAAAAAAATCTTCTTTTGATTTTCCCGTAGCACAGTAAGCTCGGAGCCTGAAATGTTGGGCAGTTATACTTGAATGAGAATACTCTGTTAAGATAAAAATTTGTAAACCTTATATTGTTAATATAAAAGAACATGTAAGTAACTAATTTGGCTAAACAGTGAATTTATTGGACGGCAGGTATTTAAGTCGAACGTTAGTAATAAAATACATAAATACACACATCATGTCAGTCCCTCTAGAGGGATCACGAATCTCGAAGTCGCGATTCTACTAAAGATACTTTTGCTACATTGATACTCATACATTTTCACATATTGCCCAATATTGATACTTCGAACTTCACTCTTTCTCAATATAATACAGTAATTCATATATTCAGATAGAGACTAACCGGATAGGCAGATACTATCGATTGCCACCTGGAACGATCTTGACAAATTTTTCTGTCTTCACTCACAACCTTTAACATTCTCATACATGTTCTTCTGTTTTACACTACGTATCCGTCTTAAGAAGAACTATTGCTCAACCATCGCGTAATATATTTTATTTAAGCCTAGTCCCTCAATCGCCTTCCTCTAGCTGCCGGGAAGAACGGTTAGTAGTTAGCATTATTTTTACGTCCCAGCTAGCACAGACTTTTATGAGACAGTTTATTGTTTAATCCATGTTTTTGGATTTATTTTCAATATTTAATATATGATTATGGTAAAATTTCTAATGGATAATGCTTTCGGCTAAAAATATGGAATCGGAATAAAAAGATGTTCAAGGTAAAACTGACTACCCTGTTATGGTTAATGGTTGTGAAAGTGTATCAATTTGGTCAGTCGCAAACATTGTAATTCTTTGTTCTAGCATTCTTTTTAAATTCCAGCTAGCACGGAATGAGTAAGAAGAATAAATATAGTAATAAAATAAATGAAACTCTCCTTCATAGTTGGCGTCAACCCTACCCATAATACCGGCCGCCCATCGTTAGAGTAACGACGCTGTACTGCTGACGAGCCGCCCGCCCTAATGAAGCCGTTTAAGGTAATACTTGATCACTAGATACCTGCCTGTACCTAATAGTGGTATTATCGTTTAGTATGATTTGAGGGTTTATTAAAAGGAACATATGGAGAAGGCTCCATTAGGGGTTAGTGAGAGGTTAATAGTGTAAGAAGCTTTCTTTTGGATTATTTAGATGTCGTATTTTAATATAATGGGTGATGGGCTAGCAACCAAGACCTATGTAATGTATTGATAATGTTACAGTAATAATAGTTATGGCATAAATAATATTTTTTTTAAGTTTCTGTGACGGATAAATCCTATTTGAAATTAAGGGATGCAAAAGTTGTTACGGAAGATTTGTATGAGTGCATTTCAATAACCCCGGCAGTTATGTTAAGGATGATTATGGAGACTTATGTCCAAGGTTTTGTTCATAAAGCAACATCGATAGTAATGCTAAAAGTGATTATAGAATATATAAGTATGTCTTTAAAATTTGGCAACAAAGCCAAGAGAGTCCAGTCATATCGTTTCTCATGAAAACTTTAAGCATATACATATATTTACGCCCCATAGTCCCATAGTCATTTTTTAGCATTAATATTGAGGTTATAATATCATAATGTGCAATAAGTTGCAGGTTCTCAGCTCATCACCCAATACATTTCAGTTACTCCCAGTCCCTTTACATCAAGTATATACCAGTATATACTCCCTAAAAGCGTCGTTTTCTCGAGTCACACGCCTACGTCAGCTGTCTAAGACAAACGGTGGAATGTGACAGCGTGACGCGATATTTTTCTGTCGCTGGGCGGCACCGGCCCAGAGTTTATTGCGATCCTGACAAAATGATTTATAAAGGGAGAGGGCTGTGGCCAGTTATTTATTCCGTTGCCATGGCGACTGGCGTTACTCTGAGTGAAGATGTTGTTGGTTGAGTTAATTGGAAATGTTGCAGAGTTCAAAGTATTGTTAAATACACTCGCGCCTGTTCAACTCTTTTGGGATGGAAATAAGAGATACATATAATAATAAACAATAAGAGATAATAAGACAAATAAAATATGAAAATATATAAGAATATTGGGGTGCAAGGAGGCCTACTCATCACCCAAGTGCCTCAAGTCAACCTCACCTGCCCGTGGTGCACCCTGCTGACCAACGAACGAGGCTCTGGCGACCGACAAATGGCGGTATAACCGTTTCCAAAATTAGCATAGCTAAATACATCAGGCCAGTGACGGGCAGCAGCGTCACTGGTGCGAAAAACTATGCTCTGCGCTCACCAACCCGCCTGCCCAGCGTGGTGAGTATGGGCAACAACCCCCAATGAGTAACAACACAAAAGGTTGGCCCCCAGTTCCCGGTCGCCCTACTATTCTGGACCATGGCAGAGGTCTCGGTTACGGTAGGGCAGGGGGTGCTAAGAATCCCCGGGTTACGGACGGCTGCCACAAACTGACCCTGGCGACGTTTAATGGACGGAGTCTGCGGCTGGATGAGAGCTTGGCGCAACTGGAAGTGGAACTATCTAACATAAGGTGGCATGTTCTAGGGTTATCGGAAGTCCGAAGACAAGGTGAGGACACCATAACCCTGGAGTCAGGCCATCTGTTCTACTTCCGGGAGGGCGACCAGCGGTCTCAGGGTGGCGTAGGCTTTCTCGTCAACAAGGTTCTCCGTGACAATGTGCTGGAGATTTCGAGTGTGTCAACCCGGGTAGCGTACCTTGTACTGAAACTGACCAACAGATACTCTCTTAAGGTCGTGCAGGTATATGCGCCGACGTCGGCATACTCGGACAGTGAGGTCGAGGTGCTTTATGAAGATATCGCCAAAGCGATGCATAACACCACCAAGACCCACTACACCGTTGTCATGGGGGACTTCAATGCCAAAGTGGGAGTGCGCGAATGCGACGAGTCGCGTATTGGAACGCACGGAGTTGGACGCAGAAACGCCAGAGGGCAAATGCTGGTCAACTTCCTGGATAAAGAGGGGTTGTTCTGCATGAACACATTCTTTAGGAAGAAGCCCCATAGGAAGTGGACCTGGCATAGCCCAGATGGTGGGACGAAGAATGAGATCGACTTTATCTTAGCGGACAAGAGGTACATATTCAGGGATGTCTCAGTGGTCAACAGGTTCAAAACCGGCAGCGACCACCGACTAGTGAGATGCATCCTGAGTATTGACTTCAAGGCTGAGAGAAGTCGTCTGACGCGATCCGTTCTTCGTATATATTTCTTATATATTCGTTCTTCGCCCAACGATGCTCCAATCCGTGCACGGCTCTGAAGCATTCCAGTTGGAACTACGCAATCGCTTCGATGCACTAAAGGCCACGGCAAATGTTGACGAGAACCTGGATGATGTAGTGAGGGTTCTTCGTGAAGTGGGTGGGAAACACTTCAAGGCAGGACGAGGCAGCCGAAAATCTAAGCTCTCAAGCGAAACCCTGGAATTGATGCGGATTCGACGCACAATGTCAGAGGGAGCTTCGTCAGACACCCAACGTCTCAACAAGACCATCCGAAACTCGGTGAGACGTGACCTCCGAAACTTTAATGCTCAAATTATTCAAGAGGCTATTGAGCTAAATCGGGGGTCTAAAGTCTTCAATAAAAGAATGGGTCGATCTAGTCTGACGAAGTTGAAAACCTCAGAGGGCAAGACCGTCACCTCAATTCCAGGGATTCTGGCCGAGGTTGAGAGCTTCTACGGCCGTTTATACGCCTCGCATGCCACGAGGCCCCCACCCGATACGAGGGACCCAAGAGCTGCATTGGTGCGCCATTTCACGGACGATCTTCCACTCGTGGACGTAGACGAGGTTGGGAGTGCTCTCAGACAACTTAGTAATGGGAAGGCTCCCGGCGAGGACGGAATCACCTCTGAGCTTCTCAGGGCGGGAGGATCTCCGCTCCTGGAGAGGCTCAAGGATTTGTTTAATTCCGTCATAGCCAATGGGACTACTCCGAAGGCGTGGAGTGGGAGCGTAGTGGCCTTATTTTTCAAAAAGGGCGACAAGGCCCTACTGAAGAATTATAGACCAATCGCGCTCCTAAGCCACGTCTACAAGTTGTTTTCGAGGGTGCTTACGAATCGTCTCGCCTTAAGATTTGACGCCTTCCAGCCGCCGGAGCAGGCCGGATTTCGAAAAGGCTATAGTACTGTAGACCACATTCACACGGTGCGGCAGGTTATACAGAAGTCCCATGAGTATAACCGGCTGCTGTGTCTTGCCTTCGTGGACTACGAGAAGGCCTTCGACTCGGTCGAGATCTGGGCTGTTTTGGATTCACTGCAGCGATGCCAGATCGATTGGCGATATGTGCAGGTGCTGAGGAGCCTATATAGTATGGCAACGATATCTGTCCAAGTCCAAAACCAAAAGACGAGTCCTATACAGTTGCTCAGAGGAGTGAGACAGGGGGATGTTATCTCCCCAAAACTGTTCTCAAACGCACTGGAGGACCTCTTCAAAACTCTGGATTGGACTGGGATGGGTATCAATGTCAATGGCAGATACCTCACGCACCTTCGCTTCGCTGATGACATTGTCTTGATGGCGGAGTCGCTGCAGGATCTGCAGGAAATGCTGCACAGTTTGAACGCTGCCTCACGGTCAGTCGGTCTCCGGATGAACTTGGACAAGACTAAGGTCATGTTCAATGAACTTGTGGTTCCGGAGCCGATTGCGATCAATGGAGAGGCGCTCGAAACTGTCCAGGAATATGTCTACCTGGGCCAAATATTGCAGCTGGGTAGAGACAGTTTCGAGCGGGAGATTTCCAGAAGAGTGCAGCTGGGCTGGGCAGCATTTGGGAAGTTGCGTCACATCTTCTCGTCGCCACTACCGCAGTGCCTGAAAACCAGGGTTTATAACCAGTGTGTCTTACCCGTAATGACATACGGATCCGAGACGTGGAACATGACAGTCGGGCTAGCCCACCGACTACATGTCGCTCAGCGAGCAATGGAGCGTTCAATGCTGGGTATCTCGTTAAGAGACAGAGTCCGGAACGAGATTATCCGGCAAAGAACCAAGGTGATAGACATAGTCTATCGCTGTTGTAAGCTGAAGTGGCAGTGGGCAGGCCACGTCTGTCGTAGAACTGACGACCGCTGGAGTAAAGCGGTTCTTGAGTGGAGGCCACGTCTCGGCAAACGTAGTGTAGGACGCCCCCCTGCCAGGTGGACCGATGACCTCAAGAAGGTTGCTGGTAGTGGCTGGATGAGGGCCACGAAAGATCGTCTTTTGTGGCGTGCCCTTGGGGAGGCCTACGTCCAGCAGTGGACTAATACAGGCTGATTGATTGATTGAAGACAAATAAAAAGACAAAAACGTTCATGTCCATTAACCCTTCGGTAGTCAGCGGTTCAGGTTCCCATCTCCATAATAGCAGATGGTATTTTTTGTCTACTTGGAACCTTGTGTTGAAAAGATAATTAATTGGTGATTTAAATAAATAATGTACATTCATTTAGGAGTTAGTGAAACTTTGCAGATTTAATGTCTTTGAAGTCACATATAGCATAACTGTTCATGTCATTGCATTGATAAAGAATTATAATAATTGTAGAATCAATACTAGATTAGTAAGATACAAGAATAAAAGTCATTTAACGTTAACGTAAGAAGACGTAAGGACTCACCACCTGTCATATTGGTTACTGACTTTATAGAATAACTTGGATTACGAAGATAGCAATAAAAATCTTGTAACACTGACGACACCAATCTTACAGTTTTTTTATAACACTATCATTAATTATAACAATCATTCTCGACCCCACATCCTTAGGGACACGCGACATTCCATCAAACTCTCAAACGTGCTAATTTATTGTATTTTTCAAAACGAGTCCAGCTGTCAGGGAGGGTCGTCTGTGGAATGGCCCTCTTCGCGTCCCTCACAAATGATTTATAGCCTCAACTGAATGGGGAGGTCGCGAAAATATTTTCCTTCTGTGAATCTGTGCGGCTTATTTCTAAATATAGTCGATTTATGACTCTTGTTAGGGTTACGTGTATTTGGGACCTCTTAGGTTTGTGGAATTTGACTTGTGTTAGTAAAGGTTAAAAATAAAATCAGTGAAAGGTTTTACTGAGGTTTAGGCAAAGTATATAAGAATCAATCATTAAAAGATAATGAAATTGACTTGATTATATCTTATAAGACATCGTATATCCTAGCTGAATATACTCGTAGAAGCAGATATCTATCAGAAATAAGTTGAATTAAGAAACATGTGTGATTCTGGCCAATGAGCTTACAATTTACCAAATAAAGAGTCTATCATGCCATATATAGATGACACTAAATCAGAGAGTCTTATTTTAGATTGTCCATTGAAAAGATGAATATTAATTAACATCAAATTATAAGTGACTGAGTATTGGTAAAGAAAAACTAGGTAAAGTTCCAATCATGTTTGTAGCCGTAACCGAAAATGTAACTAAATAAATAGAAATGTAGAGCTCGAAACAATGTTGTTAAGTGACTTCATTTTTTTCCGCAAATTAGTTAGTAATATACAAAAAAATATGATATGAAAAAATACTTCAAATATAAACACAAACAAACAAACGCGTTCACGACAAATTGACCCTTGCGGGGTAGTCAGAGGTTCAGGTGTCCATCTCCGCAATTGCGAAGGTAGTAATTCTATGGCCACCTCGAATTGATACGATAGTCATTACTCAATGTGACAGGTGGTAAGCGATGTCGCTATTTACAAGCACTGACTATTACCTGTTTGGAGAACAGATAAGTTTCCTCACGATGTTTTCCCTCAGCGTATAACTCGATGCATTTCGTAATTGTGTTTTTATTACATTGGAAATGTCCATTGATATTCATTTGCATTGGTACATGCTCAAGTGGGATTCGAACCCTGTACCCACTGATACAGAGCCAAGCCCCAAACAATTTAACTACGTCGAATTACTACTATTATAATGTACTATATATATATATGTGTATTACCTTTTCATTCGTTTAGTTCACTCACTGCATTCAGCACGTGCCTAGAAACCGTTCTCAGAATCAATAAGTTGCGAAATAATCACATCCATGCTTGTTAAACAAAACCTTTTTTTATTTGATCAGCCACAATCGTCCCTTATTCACAGACCAACGAGCAGACAACAAAATCATGGATATTTTGAGTCGCTCTATCGAATACTAATTTCACGAGAAAACTTTACCTAACCTTCTAAAACGAACCTTATTTCTTGCCCCTTACATTCTACTTTCATTCGAATCCTCCTTAAATTAGAAGAGAAGGTTGCTAAGAGAAAATGGGAGTAATTGCCCGAGTAATAAGGTCGGTAATACAGTGGCAACGGTGAATGCTTTCTTAATTTCGTCGGACATCATTAGGCGCAAATGGCTTAGTACGATTTCCCTCGGTGGCCACAATGAATACTTTCCACTTTATTTATTGTTTATTAAATGCCTCCGCTACATTTGTCAAGCTAGAGTGTAGTGTGTAACGACTTTATATTGAACGAATGGGATCATTTCTCACTGAATGAACGAATGATTTGAGTTATAGTTAAAACAATATTAAGAAGAATAATGTATTTATCTCGTGTTAGTTTAGGACTCAAATAAGATAGAAATACATATATGTACATGTACTTTATTTATAAAATTTAGTAAGAAGCAACTAAGGGACTTGGGGTATTATAGCATCCTGTCACCAATATTCCATATTAATACTATCACAACCCCATAAATGATGCAAATTATATTCATAATCATTTCTGAGTTTCGTTTACTCTGAAAGACAAAAACAAAATCAAACGCGTTCACGACCATTAACCTTTGCGAGGTAATCAGAGGTTCAGGTGTCCATCTCCGCAATTGCGCAGGTAGAATTATATGGCCACCTCGAACCCACGTGTTAACCAGATAGTCAGTATTCAATATAACGCACTGACTATTGCCTGTTCGGGGAACAGGTAGGTTACCTCACCATAGTATTCCGAAAGAAATCGATAGAAGTCTTAATGTAAGAAGTGGCTAAGGAATTAATACATGCAACCACAAGTAGATATAGTATCAATGGTTATACATAGGTACATTCTAGTTTCACCATATGTGACCGAGCCATATATTGATTATATCCACAATAGATGTGGTTTGCTCTCTATGTGGGTCGATTGTATTAATGGAGGTACAATACGATATAAAACTACAGGGTTCTGTGCCTTAATAGATGTACAGACATACATTCACGTCCTTAAACTCATTGGCGATGGATAGACTTTTGTATGTAATATCTTCTTGGTAATGTTTAGGTTTAGTATGGAAATAAATAAAATGGAACATGACTTATATGTATGGATGGATTTCTTCACATACATTATAGTATATATTATAAGCTAAAACAAATTGTTTTGTTATAGGGATAAATATTTATTTTAATACTACATTATAACTCTACTTGGCTAAATACTACATTTGGTTTACTACTGAAATTCTTAGATTCCTTTCGAAGTTGACAGAACCTCGCCGACATAAATATCTTAGATCTCTTTGAAATCTCAATTTATTGTTATTATATGAGAGACAAAATTGTATCTACAACTTATAAGTATGTAACTTATATTTACAACTTAAGTTGTATTCATTAATAACAAATAAAAAAAGAATCTACACCCTAAAGCCCTTAAAATTAAACAGAAATTATAAATCTCATCTGAGTGACTAAAATGAATAGCAGCTACTTTTATTATCTCATCTAAGTGACTAATACCAATAAAGAATAGTAGCTGTTTCGCATTTTATTTACGTCTATTAGCATAAACCTATATGTATGTTTATAAAATAAGAAGGGTAGGCTTTTAATTGGACGTGATGGGTAGAGTACAGCCTTTACCAAAACTTGAAGCCATAAAAAAGTTGTGCCCTTCTAAATGGGCTACGATAAAGTTACTTTCATCTTTTCGTGATTTTCTACAGATTTCGTCCAGCCATAATGGAAGCAGATGTTTTTGATCTATATTCAGGGGTCCATCCTAGTTTGGTATGTTAATAGAATGATGGTTAAATGCTTTCCTGCTGGATTTGGGAGAGGCTAAAAGATTAGAGGTAATATGAATTGATTAAGTACGATAGGTATTTAATATAACTAGCTACCTGTGACGTTTCATTCTTATTTTTAAATATACATACATATATTCACATCCCTTAGACTGTTTAGAATGAACAGAACTTCGGAGACGTAAAATCTCCTAGGTCACTTTCAGCATTCATATCGGAGTCGAAATAATCTTTATATGGAACATCAGATATCAACCTATCCCTCTACAAGGAAACAGGCGTGATTACGTGATATATTTGATTATATTTACAGATAATAGAACATTGGACAGGTTGCTAACCCATCACCCAATACGGAATCCTACAACAAACCAAAACAGCAACATACAACCTCGTCAGAATTAACAAATGAATAACGACAGCCATCCAAGGGACTGCCAGACAACTACAAATATTTATCCCTGTTTCGCGAGGGATTACCCGACACAGGATCGCATTTGTTCCCGGGGGACGCAGGAAGTTAGGCACGTCCTCTGCCGGAGGATTAGAATGGCAAGACTTGTAGGGAGGTTCGTGAATCTTTTTAGAGGTTGCTGTGAGTTGGAAATGGTATAAGTAATGGAAAGTGGTAAGCGGTAGATTGGGATTTAAATGAAATGCTTTTTAGCTGCCTTTTCAGTTTGTAGGAGGCAATTAATGGCTTAAAAAATATAATCAATGACAAAAACAAAAAAACGCGTTTACGCCTTCGCGAATCAGTCAGAGGTTTCATCTCAGCAATAGTGAACGTAGTTATTCTATGGCCACCTCGAACCTACTTGTTGATCAAATAGTCGGTACTTAATGTGACAGGTGATAAGCCATGTCGCCATTTTCAAGCACAAAACTAGACTTTAATTTGATTGCCAATATTTTGGGAACCAAGTTCACTACTATTTTATGCATAATATCAATTGAACGTCACTTCAGTACAAGTGACATAAATGAATGTGAAGTGAAATTTGAAACTTTTGCTAATCAACTATCAACATCGCACTATCACTTAAGTGATATTAAACTAGGATTATGCTAAAACGCATTAGTAGACTTGGGCCTCTGTATTATTACAACTATACGTAGTTGTTTTATAGGTGACCACATTTTTTAATTCTGTTTATAAAATAGACCTATACAAGTACATATACCCTTCAAGTGTGTCAATGAGCGAAAGTGGTTTATCAGGATCGGAACAAATGGGGATGCGTGATCTATGCCTCCCCTCTACGGGGAATCAGGTGTGATGTGTATGTATGTATTTATCACTTTTAGCGCTGATTGTACACATATAATAAAGATTGTATATATATAAAGATATAGTAATACGGTTACACAGAAAATTAACATAGTGTTTACATAGCCTACGAAAACCAGTGTTTGCCTAATTAGTGAACTGGATTCCTCAAAGGGAACAAATAATTAAATAGACCTTGGTTTATACTCTTCAATCCGTGCTTTGATATTTTATAGATCAAAGGCTTAATTAATTAAATCGTTGAGTCCCTAGTCTAGTCTGGGAGGTAAGAATGCAAACTAGCTGCCGTTCTTCCCAGCATGACAAGGAGGCTAAGGAACGAGGGGTTAATGGAATCCATAAAGCAATTGGTTAGCAACCTGTCACCAAAGTTCCATATTACATCACAACTCCAATATCCTAAATATCCATGCTTTAAAATGACCCTGAAGATTTTATCGTCGTATAGAAGGTACTGTCCACCCCGAAAGGGATAAGAGGACGTGAATGTATATGTATGTATGTAAATTAATTGGCTTAATTTTAATTGTTCACTGCTAGTTTGTGATTTACATAAATAAAATGTAGCTGCTTCGCAAACCATGTATTTAATGACATGGTTTAAGAAGCAGCGTTTATAAGACTAGAATAAAATAAACTTAGCGAAAGGCTAACAATCTTTCATTAAAATATCAATTCTAAACGGGACTGAGTTACTATGTCACTAAAGTTCTATTCAACCCAATAGAAAACACAGCTTTTTTAATCGTAGACAAATAATGCCAGCTGGTTACATATATTAAAATCCTTTACTAGCACTTTATGCTGATAAAATAAACCCCCTACAGTGCTGTCAGCATTAAATATGCAATAAATAAGGAAAGATATTCATTAGGCGGAAGAGAAAAGCCATATTTCTTTTCTATTAGTGCCAAACGGCATTAGGGGATTGATACAGGGCCCTTATCGAGTCACATACATATGCGCACTTAATTACCGGAGGGGTGGGCAGAATTAAGGCAACATTCGTCAGATAGACGCTATATTGAAAAAAGGTGACGTTATGTGTACCTATAACTGCCGAGAGTGTATGAGAAGATGTATGAATGTCAATGAAGCGAAAGTGGTCTGTCAGGATCGGGACGAATGGGGATCCGTGATCTTGCCTACCCCTCTACAGGGAATCAGGCGTGATGTGTATGTATGTATGTATATTCGTATATGAAACGTCTAAGGTCGTTTGCTAGGGTTAGGAAAATGTGATCGTGATAGTGACTAGGGTTAATGGAGTCTATTGGACGATCAGCTAGCAACCTGTCATGAATGTAGCGCGTACTATGACATCCTTAATATATATGCTTAAACGTGATTTAGGACATAATAGGGTATATAGGTTCTATGTCTTTTTAGTCTTGTTTTACATTTTTTCAAGAGTTTGTGGTACCATATTAATGTATCGTTCAAGAATTACTATAACAACATACTATCTCTCAGTCCCTCTTACCGTTAACTTCCACTTTTCTTTGTGGCGTAGACAGAGGTTTGCTATTCCATCTCCACAATTACAAACTAAGTGATTATGACCACATAGAATCCACTTTTCACGCGAGAGCACCAAACATGACTGATGATGCATCAGCTGTAGTAATAGACGTTGACTATTGACTATACTGAATAGACCTGCCGATATTTCCTGGTATATATTGAAAAAGGGTGACGTTAGGAGTACCTATAACCGCCGAGTGTGTATGAGAAGATGTATGAGTGTCAATGAAGCGAAAGTGGTCTGTCAGGATCGGGACAAATGGGGATCCGTGATCTCTGCCTACCCCTCTACAGGGATTCAGGCGTGATGTGTATGTATGTATTTCCTGGTTAGCATCTTCAGGCCTATTCTACAGCCTATTCCGGAGAATAGGCAGGCTATTTTGTGTGGAATTATGTAAAAATGATCGGAAGTATTGCCAATATGTCTCCATTAAGATAAGGCCTGCCTGCTTTATGGTTTGGAAACTATTGCGTTGAAATCATAGTTCATTTGACACTTACGGTTGAATGGGTAACGCGTGAATAATGTAGCCTGTAGCCCAAAAATGACCTCAATAGGGTCAAAAAAGACCTCTATACAGTCAAATAGGCAAAGAAGTGTATTATTGTGTAGGTACATATATTTACTTGGGATAGTCTGAGTTTGAGAGACTTCATTTAAATGATTTTTGACGAAATTATATTTTAACCAGACAGACAATATTCATTTTCGATTACGACTTAAAGATATTCCAAAATATTTGTATACTTCGTTATGAACGGAAGTGCTCATAAAAAAGTATATATTATGTATAAGTATCATAATAAAAAATGTGCAAAAAAGTTAGAAAGGAAAAATAATATTACAACGACTAACAAAAATAAATTATTCTTTTTCTGAACGTGAAATTTTACAATAAGCTTCCCAAGACTTACTAAGAATAGTTTCTCAGTAAATTTTAAGCACTAAAGAGACTTTAATGAAAAGTAGCTAGTACAAAATTTGTACCTTGTGAATTTTACGTAGAGTTCATTAAAGCAAGACTTGTGAAGCACACATAAGCGATTTAATAAAAATGGATGTCATAAGGAGGGCGATATTAGATCGACATATAACTGCCGAGTTCATATGTGAAGGTAAAAGGGCGTTAGTGAAGCGGAAGTAGTTTGTCAGGATTGAGAGAAATTGGAGACGAGTGAATTTTCTACGAAACCGGAGTGAAGTGGAATATTATGTCTGAATTATATAGAAATTTATACAATATAATATTTACAAGAAATTAAAATGATATATAGAAACTTAAACTTAGTTAAAATAATTTAAGTTTACAATATGCTGACATCGTTCCCCCACTTAATAGCCAGACTAATCTTCTATCCTATAGAAAATTTATATTAACGTCATTCTTAAAGTTAGGTGTACCTATAACCACCGAGAGTGTATGAGAAGATGTATGAATGTCAATGAAGCGAAAGTGGTCTGTCAGGATCGGGACAAATGGGGATCCGTGATCTCTGCCTACCCCTCTACAGGGAATCAGGCGTGATGTGTATGTATGTTTGTCTTAAAGAAGTGACTAAGGGATTAGCAATAGGAACTACCGAACGATAAGCGGTCTCCATATTAACTACCATCACATTAATTAAAATCTTGCATTTAGACCGCCAGAACAGTCGAAATGTTACAAAAGGTTCTTTAGGATTTTTTCTTATATATATTCACGCCTCCACGTCCCTAACGGAATAGGTAGAGACTATCGATTGTCACCGGGAACGATCCTATCAAATGTCCCTTACTTTACTCACTATAAACCTTCTCAAACATGCTCTTCTATTCTTCACGCTGCCTACACCCACTATGAGATGAATGTTGTATAAAGTTATTCTTTATGTTGTTCTTAATTCCTTTCTTTGTATGTAACTTATATTTATATGTTTTACTCTTAGCATTAGCCGACTTAGCCGTAAGATGTATGGCATGTTAAGAAACAAATAAATAAATAACTCTTAGCATTCGAGTCAAGTTTCTGTACCATAGACATAAAAGTACGGAGCGGGACAAAAGGGCTTACTGCGCCCTGACAAATGCAATATGTCCATGAAATGTGCGGAATATTTGGGATTTATGGTGCATATGTGGGGGAAAAAGTTGTGCGATTTATCATAGAAAAGCTGAGTGTGGGGTTCATTCGACTTACGTATTCATTTTCTTCTTAGCAAAGGAAATATGTCTGACATGATATTTTGAGACGGTTATATGAATATCTATATATTTATACATGTCAAAAAAGGGTGACGTTAGATGTACCTATAACTACCGAGCGTATGAGTGTGTATTATATACCTACCGAATGTTTCTGAGGTGTATGGATGTCAATGAAGCTAAATATGTTTGTCAGGTTAAAAACAAATGGTGATCCGTGATCTCTGCATATCCCTCTTTAGGGAAACGGTTGTGATGTGATAGTGATAGTATGCAATATGGGACCTATTGAATCTAAGTTTATAACTATTTATTAATTTTTAAATGCAAGCCCAACAGAATATGACAGTCAGGTAGACGCCATTTTGAAAAAGGGTGACGTTAGATGTATACACAACCATCGAATGTATGAGGAGGTGTATGTATGTAACTGAAGCAAAAGTGGTTAGTCAGGTACAAAACAAATGGGAGGGATCCTTGATCTCTCCATACCCCTCTGAAGGGAAACGGACGTGATGTGTCTATATGTAATATGGTATCTAATAAATCTTAGTATATAGTTATTTATGAAGTTCTAAAGACACGTTTGTCCATTTCATGTCAACTCACTATTTTCAGAACTCAGACAAATTCATCCCATAGTAGACCTTTTCGGAATATAAATAGGGGTTAAAGTGGATTATTCAGCTATTGATTAATTCTACTACTAAGGGATTAGGGGCGAATGCCAATCCAATCCCGATACTTATGCTAAAGACGACCCGGGAGACGAAATGTCTCCGAAGCCTACTTAAAAAGGGAATGCTAAATCCAGCTACCAGTAAGATCCCTACTGATTTTATATTTGTATAAATACATATACACGTTTAGACAAAAAGACAAACGCGTTCAGGTGTCCATCTCCGCGATTGCGAAGGTAGTCCTATGGCGACCTCGAACCCTCGTGTTGACCAGATAGTCAGTACTCAGTATGACAGGTGGAAAGCCATGTACCATTTACAAGCACTGACTAACCTGTTCGGGGAATAGGTAGGTTTCCTCATAATGTTTTTCCTCACAGTATTGGACGCATTTCGTAAATGTATTTTTATTAAGAAAATGTACAAAGAAAATTAATTAAACTTCATTCCCATTGGTACATGATCAAGCGGGATTTGAATCCTGTACCCTCGATACATCATCTGACATAATGATCCCTAGGCGCTTAGTCTGTTACGTAACGCCGGGAAGAACAGCAGCTAGTTAGCATCCCTCTTACGTCCCAGCCTAGTATTTAGTTGTACAAAATGAACGAAAATGTACATTAATAGCTGGTAGCATTGTATTCCAGTCGCTCTATAAATAAATCATGCAGTCTTATCGGGTGTGTCGACGGGACCATTAGTAATTCTAATCTGATTGAAAGCGTCGGCTACGACCTATGCATTTCGGAACGAGCCAGATGAATCTAAATAGAGATACTGTGTACTATTCACACGGACGGGATAGGTAGAGTATTGAGTGACCGTTGTATAGGGTATTTATATACTGTATTTATTTATGATTAATAACTAACGGGACTTATCGCGTAAGTTTTTATATACGAGTAATAAAGTTACCTTTATTATTAACCCGACGTTTCAACGATAAGTCCCGTTAGTTATTAATCATGAATATAAATCGCGAATCTCCTAAAACTGTATTTATTTATATATACATACGTAATGACGACCTTCGTGGCGCGATTGGTTTACCACCTAAACGCTAATCGTGAGGTCCCGGTTTAAATTCCCGTAGGAGTCAGAGTTAAGAGCTTTAATATCCTTCTGTTTTTCAGTTTGGTTGTTGATACATGTGCTATATATCTGCTATATAACTATATATGCTTTAATTTCTTTGTTTTGTTCCCTCCTTTAACATAAGACTTGAATGTACTTAGCAAAGGGCTATTCGTAGTTCAATTGGTGTAATAGTGTCCTACAATATTATTATTGTTGTTTGGACTGTGTATAGCGAAGATACGGTATCTCACGATTAGCATTCTTGCGTTATTTTCTACTGCTTTCCATTCTGGTCGTTGATTATATATGCTATATATATATATGTATTTATCTATAAATAATATGTATATATTTCTTAAATATACGTTGACTAGTACCCTTAACACAAGTCTTAATTGTACTTACCAAGGGGCTAGTTTAATTGGTGTAATAAGGTTCAATTACTATTATGTAAACTACTAACACACTAAACTAAGAATATCTAACTCTATCATAAAAAATTTTTTATTTAATCTCAAACCTACGAGTTAAATAACGCGTTAGAAACTTAAAACAGATAATTAAATTCCCTTAAGTTCCATACCAGTAAGAGTCTCCGTAACATTATACAAAGTGGCAATTCAATCACAATATTTCACCCCTCAAGGATTTTTTAATGCTGTTAAGACATTGATCCATATTAATGATTTTCTGAATGTACAAAGAGTCGGGAAAACACTTAGAAGAAATTAGCCACGCCTCTTTTTACCCTCGGGATGTTTTTCTCTTGAAACAGCGGATGCGTACTGATAAAGAGTGAACGAATAATTGAGTGAATAGATTGAGTGATTTGTTAGATGTTATACTAACATATTCTTTTCGATATAGGTATATAAAAGAAACTTTATTGTTGCTCCTAGTTTGGAATTTCTGTATGATGTGTACAGCTGGCAATCAGCGTGTCGTGTCCTAAGAGGTGGTACTATTTAAGTTTATGTACGTGACATAATAAGTTATCTAATATTTTTCACAAATATCATTTCTTAAATAAATATTATAATATTAAAGGTAAAATAAATATATTTATCTAAATCTATTTAAATGCGTTGCAACTGTTATCCCTTTTCGTAGTTGTCAGAGGCTAAGTGATAACTAGAGATCGCGCCACATACGGTGGCAGTTGGAGGCGTCGCCACAGTCGCGTAATTCAGTGTTACCAGTAAACACGCCAAAACTAGCACTCACTGTGCCATACGGCTCGAAACATTATAGGTTTCATTTGTAACGATCTTTGGTTGCAGAGCTATAAACTCAAATAAAACAAATTAATATATCAAAGTCAAAATATGTTTATTATACTATTTCAAACATGATTAATAATTAACGGGACTTATCCTTCTTATTATATATTACATATATTATGTGTTCCTTCACTCTGTCCGCAATAGACCGTTTAGTCTGTTCGACATAGGATTTCCCACAGCTGCAATCAATCTTATACACACCCTTATATCTTATATCATGAGTATAAATCGCGAATCTCTTAAAACTATTATTTCAAACATGGCACTGAGCATTGTCTTTACATATTTTTTACCGAGGTTAGATCAGCGGAGACCCTAGCTTGGAGAAGAACTAACAAGAAACTCCGGAAATCAATTTATTATAATCACCCTTAACAAACATAAAAATTACAAAGAGTGGGCAAAAAACACAACGCTGGTAATACTAAATTTACTTTTCATACAAAATAACACGCAATGGCGGAAACGTCAAATTTAGTTCCAAGTTTGGCTACTGCCACCGTATGTGGCGGGTACTCTATCAGTTGACTTTCAAATGTCATTTTCATTAGACAGACAACCTACGTGACAGGTAAAAAGCCACGTCACTGCAATGTCACTGACTATTACCTATTTTGCTTGTCGTAGAATTGGTACATTTGATACTTGCAAAGTTAGCGTATTTTAGAATAATAGTAATATTTGGGACACTATTATATCAATCGAACAAGCCCTAGTTTAATATAATTAAGACTTGTGTTAAGTGTACTGGTATACGTATCTTTATATATATTATATAGTTATGAGATATAGGTAACTACATATATAGCATATATAATCAACGACTAGACTAGAAAGCAGAAGAAAAGCCTAGTTCTTAACTCTGCCTCCACCGGGAAACGAATCTTCACGATTAGCATTCACGTGTTTAACCGTTCCCGGCACGGAGGTCGTCAAACACATACAATTTATGCTTTTTAGACATTATTATTCCACCCAATCGAGTTATTTAAAGGTAAACTGGGTTCGTATTACCATCAAAAGTCGTTCCGAATTAAAAATACTTTATTCATGATGAGAAGGAAAATTAACTTATCAGGGAAGTAGAAATTTCGCATTAATATTAATCTTTCTTCAGCTGTTTCAAGGCTCCTTTTGACAGGATGGCTTCGGGGGAAAGGTAACAACATTTTGATTTTAAGACTTTTATAAATCAGAAATTTGGGGCAATAATATATATTATTCGCTATTTTGATCTGGCATTTCGATTATTATTTTTGCCTTCGTATTATTATTTTATTTAGGCCATCTTTAGTTATGGATTTCGATTTTGTGATGGCTTAGAGAAATCTAAAAATATTATATTCCTTCAAAGTTTAGAACGGTTATTTTAACGAATCTGTGATTTAACTGGGATTGAGTATCTCTTATAACTATGAGTATACCATTAATATGGAATATAAGACATATTTAGTGAGACGGGTTATCTTTTAACATTTTCCATTTACTTAAAAAAATTTGGAATGCTAGTAGTTGCTAATTACACTAACAGAAGTATACATTTTATCTAAAATTTTTCATTAGAAAATTAGTAAATTTAGTACCTAGAGATATGAGTATTGTCGCACAAAAAGGGTTATTAAAGTGTTTTTAGTCCTGGATTAGCTCAGAACTATTGCAACCCAGCCCCCCATAGCTTGATGATTTCGTGTAGCGTTTGCCCTAAACCCTTAATAAGAGGTCCTTTTGCACAAAGGGATAAGTCGCCAGCCATGTCATCTGTCTAATCCCGAGATTTATCCCCGGGATTTCACCGAACTATAACTTTCAACGCTCCTGACGTTAGTTAAGACGATGCGTTTTGGGAATTTAGTTATAGAGTCTTTATATGTGTATGAGGGGGAGTAAGATATATTTCAATCAATCAACCTATGTCAGACTACTGCTGGTCGTAGGCCTCCCCAAGGTTACGCCACAAAACACGATCACTCGTGGCCCTCAGCCAACCACTACCAGCGACCCTTTTCAGGTCATCGGTCCAGCAGGGGGGCGTCCTACACTACGTTTACCGAGACGCGGCCGCCATTTGAGAACCACTTTGCTCCAATGGTCGTCGGTTCTGCGACAGACGTGATCAGCCCACTGCCACTTCAGCTTGCAACATCGATAGACAATGTCTAGGACTTTTGTTTCTATATATATGTATATATTACTCCTACATAACTTCTTTAATATATAATCAAAGGTCTGGATATACATAAATGGAGATTGGAGATCTTTGTTTAGTCTCTGGTAAGGAAGCGAAGGGATGGTGTATGTGTGTATTTTCTACAATACAACGTAAAAACTTTGTAGAAGTTTTTGGGGATAAATATACAAGAAAATTGGAGACCGTGGCTGGGTTATTGTTTAAATGTTACTATGGAAACCACATTTACCTAAATCGCCTAATACTATGTCTGATAAAACGAAATACTTATATTAAATAGATCTATGTTTTATCAATTAACCAGCATATACATTTTTTTAGTTTACAAAAGATTTTTCTCAATACGCTTGCTGTGTGGTAGTATAATCTAAATTCTCTGACATAAACATCATACTCACGCACAAACACACTTTAATCTCGTCATACAATCACATCACATACACACTTTAACAACCCACACACACAAACAATATTTCCTGTTACCAGCCTTTCCCCAAACATAGCCTTAACAAAAGACGTTACCGTTCGCAGATTGAACTTCTCAGAAGGCATAATTGTTAGGCTCTGGACATCTTCGAACCCCTATCCTTCCCGCATAGTAATTCGGTCGTAACGCCACTTACCATGCAGGGTTCAATCGGCAAATTGGGGAGCGCCGAAACCTCGTTAAGGGGAAGAAAGCTAATTTGCAAAATGCGATTGAGAGGAATTCGAGTTTCGTCAATTGTGACAGGAAATTGAGATGGAATTGTATTTATAACTGACGCCCTCTGCCGGGGGGTGCTAACTTCGTTTTCAAAGCTATAGGTATTCATAAAAATGGTTATGCCTATACTGTTAATATAGAATATACCTCGCAGTAAAATGGATGAAACTTAAATAGCCGAGTACGTACATATTCATATTTTTAAAGCAACAAATGTGAGTTAAGAAGTGTATGGATGTAGGAATGTTAAGCGAAAGTGGTTCGGCAAGATCGTAAAAATAGGGATTATTATCTCTGTCTATAGCTTTACTAGGAGATGAGAGTGACGAAGTTGTATGTTGTTATACTACGTGTATGTTGTATAAATACTAAGGATATGATGGTTTATATCTAGATTCACTACGGTACAACATAAAGTTTTAATGTTACATATAATAATAATAATAATATAGTCTTTCCTATCACAGTGTAAAGGCATCAACTCTGAACACAGACAAGAAAGACAGCTAGCTACACTCAAATCACGTCCCTTAGAACCCTTCTTCCCCTGTACTTTTAATTTATCGTTTACCGCCATCTCTTGTTAAAAAAGTGCGGCTAAAAAGGGAATCTCTTTAGGGATTTAGGCTCACAAAAGAACGGTTGCAAACTTTAATTGGATTCAAACAGAGTCCTTAGGGATTGGAGGTAACTGGCTGGATGCATTGGCTTAAGGACCTTTAAGTGTTTGGGGGTATCAGTACCCTGGTATTGTACAAAGTTATTAACTATTTAGCCTATATTTGCAGTAACTATCATTGATATCTGAGAAGAGAGAAGGTTAAATGTTTCGAAACTAATTTTGAGATGGGTTAACTTCCTGTTGGAGGTAGGTAGAGGTTCATTTATTTGATTCGTCAGTTAATATTTATTTATTATTTACTTATTTATTAATATTTGTTATCGTTGTAGTATATGTCATGCGAATTGAGAGTGAAGAATTATAGAGTTGTGTATTGGTGCTTAATTGTAATTTAATACTTTAACTTTTATTTAAACTATGTAAAACATCTTCTCGAGCACACTCGTCTTTCCGCGTAGTTTATCATTAAACATATTAAAAGTACGTAATATATATGAGGATGGATGAATGTTAATGGGGATCCGTAATTTCTGCTAACCCCTCGATATCGTAGGGTAATAGGCATGATATGTGTCTATCTATGTTTATACATTCAGAGTAATTAATCAACGCTTTATATAAAACATATTTCACATTATATACCATATATTCAAGCCCCCAATCCCCGCCAGGCAGATAAGACTGTTGTTAACAAGACAATGACACAGCCAATGAATTCAGAGGGTAAGACAGAGCAGCGGGTCGCGATAAGCAGCCATTGAAAAGTTTAATTGGATTCGAACGGCATTCAAAGAGAATCGTGGCTTCAAATGATAAAACTATGGGGGAATTTGAATTATAAGCTCTGTTGGGTAGAGTTGAATATTTGTAGAATGAACTGACTGGTTTAAAAGATAAATTTCTGAGTAATCATGATGTTTTTAGTGTAAAGCGGCTATAATCTTGGCAGGACCGTTAAAAGGATTCTTATTAGAGATTCTAGGTTCGATTTCCAGCTCTGGAATTAACAGTGAATTAAATTTATGTGTTTTGTTTCGTTTACTTACGAGTACGTACATTATTTACGCTTGCTAACGGCGCGATGATGGAAAACATTGTGAAGGAAATAACGAGAATATGTATTTTGTAAGTTTTGTGTAAAGGTTTCTTTGGGTGATTTTAGTATATTATAATATATACTATCAATTAGGAGATCATAGATGTGATGGAACTTACATTTAAAGGACTAATAAAACACTATAATATAAAAAATAATAATCTTATCATTTATTCCTAAATCGTTTCCAGTTCTCTATATATACCGATTATGGCTAATCACTTTTACTTCACTGCTCTCAGTTTTTTGTTCCCCTGAGTCCCTTATAGAAAATCATCTAAGAACTAGTTTGAAAAAACCTCGTAAATACTAAGTAAAACTTCTATTGATAGCCTATTTCATCACATGTAACTTCCTCTATTAGTAGGTACATTTAATAGCGAAGTACATAACTTATTTCAGGGAGAATAAAGTAAGGAAACCTGTTTCCCTGAATAGCTTTCCTTGTCATATTGTCATCGTGATTCAGAAGGTTTTGATAAATGTGACCGAGGAGTCATTTTGTTTCTTTATTTTTGTACATTATGGATACGAGTAAGTAGACAGTATATATATATATGTATGTAATATGTTCCAACGTATATTTATTTTTTCTTAAAACAGTTGGTAGTATTTACATATCGCCAATAACAAATTATACTAACGATATTTATTAAAACGTAATTAAATTATTATAACGAGAATTATGAAATTAATAAAATAAAACTATTATTTACAAAAAAAAACTTAAAAGAAAAATATCTCCTTTTGCTCCTCGCTGTCGGAGAAAGACACGGTCCCCAACAAACTGGCAACATTACCTCTCTGAATGGCCAAACTAATACGTTGGCCGAGGTAAGTACCAGCCTTTGGATCACCACAGACCTCGGAGAGGCTAACAGACACCTTTTTTATAAAACGTCGTGCCTCGCGTCCCCACGGCCCAAGAGTTTCAACGGCGAAAGGAATTACATAATTGTATATAAATAATATATAATTATCTTCATTTCTTTGTACTCTTGTTAGTTGATCATTAATACCTGCTTTCTCGTCTTTCAATAACAGTTATAGTAGAAGATTGAACTTTGTTTTGTTTCGAGAACAAAATGGGTGGCAAACGGAAAACGAAGAAGCAAAACAGTTCCAGTGTACTGAAGAAACCAAATCCCAGAAACATATTCAGAACTCCGCCTAGGGAAGCTGTAATGATAATAAAAACAATATGCATACATACTTATATCTAATACTTACAAAGATACAAAGACAAACAACAAGGCAAACGCGTTCACGACCATTAACCCTTGCTGGGTAGTCAGAGGTTCAGGTGTGTATCTTCGCATTTGCGAAGGTAGTAATTCTATGGTCACCTCGAACCAACATGTTCACCAGATAGTCAGTACTCAATATAACAGGTGGTAAGCCATGTTACCATTTACAAGTACTAACTATTACCTGTTCGGGGAACAGGTAGGTTTCTTCACGATGTTTGCCCTCACGGTAGTATTCGACGAATTTCGTAAATGTATTTTTATTACGAAAATGTACAAAGAAATTCATTAAACTTCATTTCCGTTGGTACGTGTACAAGCAGGATTTGATACAGAGTAAAGCCTCAAACATCTGAGCTACGTCAAATTTATATTATAAGAATACTAAACTAAAAAGTAAGGGACGTCTTGAGGAAACCTAGCTATCTTAGAAAAAGATAATGGACAATATCTATCCATGGTGGCATAGTTTACCTTACGTTTGGTAAGGTTTGGTAAAAAGTTTGATATCAAGTGACCAATGACAGTTATAATGTTCAGTTGGTGATAAACACTCAACCTCAGACTACCCCAAAAGGTTTACAGTCGTTATGTACCTATATATTTTACAAGCGACCCGCTCCGGCTTAGCACTTCTGGCTATTTAATGGATGTTATTATACGTATAAACCTTCCTCTTGAATCACTCTATCTATTAAAAAAACCGCATCATAATCCGTTGCGTAGTTTCAAAGATTTAAGCATACAAAGGGACATAGGGACAGAGAAAGCGACTTTGTTTTATACTATGTAGTGATATCACTTACACAATAATGTAATCCATGTTTCTGTCGCTTGTCTCTTGAAGACGTGTGAGCCTATTTTCTCTACCGTTATACTTAGTACGAGCGAAGATGTAACGTTTAAGCTATTCCTGTAAAAAGACATAGAAGTGAGAAAGAAGAAGAATAAATATAAATGTGCCGAATATGATCGATTTTCAAAAGTTCACTTTTTTTCCTGTCCTTCTTCATCTTCAGGTGCCATCTCCCAATAGGAGGTCGGCCAATCGTATGGCTTGATTTTCCTGTCCGCTTCACGTGAAATACCCCCAAAGTTATATTACATTTGTACTTACATTCATATAAAGACAAAAATTCATGTCGTATAACCCTTTTGGATTGTCACAAAAATTATGATATTATATTATTAGATTATGATGCTATGAATATGGACAATACTAAGTTATCATTTCCATATATTGAACATAACGAAAATTTCTAAAAACAAAAAAATATGTGGTTTTTATGTTAGATAGAGTACAATTTAATTATAAATAGTTATATATAGTTCGTCATGTGATACTTATATTGCAGTACCCAGTCGTTATAAATAGTTAGAGTATGTTTGATGTGCTAGTATCCTCTGATTGAGAGCTTTTCTGCTCCACAGGGTATAAGAGGCGACTAATGAGCTATACGTAATGAATAAAGGTCTCTCGGAACCCAATTTTCTGTTTCAACGATTCACGATCTTCTGACGAAATCATGTTACATACTTATACGTATGTTGTGCATGATATCTGTCACTTTTTAGCATAGCCATTAAAGATTTACTTAAATTTGTAATTGGTATATATTTCTAACCAAAGGTCATCCTGCTGTCATCGATACAGGTTATGTCGGTAATCTAGTGATAGTAATTATTTAATGTGATTATATTATGTTGCCTCTTCCATGAATAAATATATTATTATGATTATTAATAACGCCTTTTCATACATGTTATCTTGTCACCTCTACTTTCCTAACGGAACAGACAGGGACTAAATATCGTACCTCTCGTTCATTGTAATTTAAGTGACAGTGTACCTTTCCTTAATAATTTATTTGGTTCCCTATCTCGTACTCGCTATGACATAAATGGCAATAACTTCCAATCA
Source organism: Leucoptera coffeella (assembly GCA_030578115.1). Classification (NCBI taxonomy): domain Eukaryota; kingdom Metazoa; phylum Arthropoda; class Insecta; order Lepidoptera; family Lyonetiidae; genus Leucoptera; species Leucoptera coffeella. The sequence continues at coordinate 216,355 of JAMBLF010000127.1, read as the reverse complement.
CCCTTAGTCGCCTCCTACTTTATGCTGGGGTTTACATCCTAGACTGACATACTTACTTATACAAATACATACATTCACGCCCCTATGACCCCTACGGGATAATAATAATATAATTATAATAATATTCGGACATTATTACACCAATTGAACTAGCCCCTTGCTAAGTACATTTAAGACTTGTGTTAAGGGTACTAGGCAACGTATATTTAATAAATATATACTTATTATATATAGATAAATACATATATAGCATATATAATCAACGACCACACTGGAAAGCAGTAGAAAAGCGTAGTTCTTAACTCTGCCTCCACCGGGAATCAAACCTTTGACCCCACGCTAATCAGTTATCGAACCGATCGCACCACGGAGGTCGTCAAGTACAGAGCCCATAGACAGAGGCTGTCCTGTCCTGGCTGAGTGTCCTGGCACCGGGAAAGATCCTGAAAAATCTATCTAGCTTCACTCACACCCATTAACTTTTTTAATGAACGCTCTTTTGATCTTCACACTACGTACACCCGAATTGAAAAGAATGTCTCTAATTTGATTTGTGTTTGCTCTTTTGTGGCATATCAACTTAGTTACCACTTAGATTTTTACATTTTACTTAAGATTTAATGTACTTACATTTTTAAATTAGTAGAGTATTGATAAGTGTCCAATATTCTCTGTTTGACTGCTACATAAGAGCTTGTTGTGGTACAAGGAGGCACACAATTGCACGATTTCCAGTCTGGAATAGAGATTGCGATAAAAATAAACAACTAGAAAGAGTAACCACTTGTTTTATCCTGAAGTTTGTGTATATTTTGTGTTATATTTTGATAGGCCTAAACGTGAAGAAGCTTTACCAGGACTTTTTATGCTTTGTACTTAAAAAAAACAAACGCATTCACGACCATTAACCCTTACGGGGTAGTCAGAGGTTCAGGTTTCCATCTCCATAATTGCGAAGGTAGTAATTCTATGGACACCTCGAACCCACGTGTTAACCAGATAGTCAGTACTCAATGTGACAGATGGTCAGTCATGTCGCCATTTACAAGCACTAACTATTACCTGTTCGACGAACAGGTAGGTTTCCTCACGATCTTTTCCCTCACCGTATAATTCGATGCATTACGTAAATGTGTTTTTTTTATTAAGAAAATGTACATAGAAATTCATTAAATTTCATTTCCATTGGTACATGCTCTTACCTATGACCTATTAAGTATGAATTACTCACCTTTGAATCTTCGTATGCATACCATATCTCTAAGGGAACACGGTCGTAATGTTAAGTCTTCTTTCCTCTGAGTAAATGTTTGAGAGTGGTCTGAACATCCGCAGTACTGACTTGCGCATTTCAACTGTTAAAACAAAAGGTTAAGGAAAGTTAGGGACTTTAAAAAAGATTTATTTTTTTCGTTTAAAAAGGTACCTAAGGCACCCTAAGGGTTCAAAGTTACCTTGGTAGATAGGTGATATAGTAGCCACAATTTCTGTTATTATTAAGTTTTTTATATCTTTGCGTGAAGTTTAAATGTAAATGTCGATAGGTTGCTATCCCATTGGCCAATAGATTCATAGTTCCTAATTAAAGTCGTCGGGATGTTTGAAAGCTAGCATTAAGAGCAATGCTTAAGCTAGTAATACTATTATTATTACTACCTATAATAAGAGTTCACTACTTTCGTGCACATAGGGGTGTCCCTTGATTGCTTTTTACAATGTAAGGAAGAAAGGCAGATAGTTAGCATTATGTTTTGGTAAGGAAACTTCTTTTGACAGATGTTATATAGTTACGGTGAGGGAAAAGATCGTGAGGAAACCTACCTGTTCCCCTAACAGGTAATAGTTAGTGCTTGTAAGTGGCGACAAGGTTTACCATCTATCACATTGACTACTGACTATCTGGTCAAGTCGTGCGTTCGAGGTGGTTTGAATTACTACCCTCGCAATGCGCAGATGGACATCTGAACCTCTGACTACACCGTAAATGTTAATGGTCGTGAACGCGTTTGTCTTTGTGTTATATATGTAGATGATATTTATGTACGTAGGTATACAAGTAATAGTCAAGTTATCATATGCAGTTCTGCAGAGAACATGCAAGTTTTTTCGCTGTATTTACCTCACAGAGTATCTGAGAGTAACTGAAGCTTTCTTCGCATCCATCGCTGATTAACTCTGTATCTGTGCTCTGGACTATTTCATACATCACTCGGCTGTCGTAGAGAAATCCTGGAGAGATCTTGGCTGATGGCATCCAGCCTTTGCTCGGGTATTCTGTTAGTAACTGGAATAATAAAAATATATACACATATACAAAGATATATACATATACTGCCCATACTCGAACACATATATAAAGATACATAGATGTGGCTACTACCATAACTGGAAAGTAAAATACTGAAAAATCTATGCGAAAACACTTTTTACTCATGCTTTTGTGTTCTTCACAAGATGCACACATGCCTTAATAAGATAAAAAGGAATGACTGGTTATACATATATACAGTATGTTTGCTTTTGTGCATACACATATATCATTCTTCCAGTTTCAGACAGCAGTAAGTAATTAACTCTCAATACTAGAATCGATCAGAATTTATACTTACGTTGTATCCTAGTGGATTTACAAATGGATATTTCCACGCAATATCCAGACTTCTAGCTCTCACATAAGCACTATTCTTACGCTTGCTGTAATAATAAAAATATTTATTAGTACTGTGCTCATGTGGGCTCAATTATAATACGATCAGAACTTCAATGGTTAAGCTGTAGGTTGACGAAGAAATTCTATTTTGACTCTAAAAATTATGAAAGTATATATTCTGAAACACATATACGTACTAAACGTCAATAATAAGAAAATACATACACATCACGCCTGATTCCCTGTAGAGGGGTAGGCAGAGATCACGAATTCCCATTTGTCCCGATCCTGACAGACCACTTTCGCTTCATTGACATTCATACATCTTCTCATACACTCTCGGTGGTTACAGATACTCCTAAAGTTTATACAAATATTATTTCAATATTTTCATGATACAAATTTGTTTGAATTGAGTATTGGATAAAAAAAAGACTTACCTGAACCTGGGACCAACGACACAGCAAACTCCGAACCTAGTTAAGTGCCTTTCTACAATCTTGTCACAATCCACATCTTCATCATCGATTTCGCAAAATATAGTCAAATCTGCACACTGTATTGGATTTTTTGATAACGCTTCTGAGTAACTTAGATTGTTATAATTTAGAATACTCTGTAGGATGTCTAACTGTTCAGGGTTTGGAACCCGGTTAGACAAAAGTTTGCTCAACGTGCCGTAGAGTTGAGTTTCGTACTTTGCTGGAGTATTTCTGAAAGTAATAATTACTGCAATAACGTAAACTACACTTTAAGACATATACTCGTATATTCTGAAGCAGAGAGATATTTTTTAACATTAGGCAAGTATCATACGAAAACCTTGCTATTTCTTGAAATAGTATAATCTCAGTATCTGTGCATGGCGACATGGTTTACCGCCTATCACATTGGATAATGATTATCAGGTAAAACGCGGTTATGTAGTGACCAAAGACAATCACAAAAAACTACACGTGTACCTCGGAAAGTATAATAATAATATTGTAGGACACTATTACACCAATTGAACTAGCCTCTCCCTAAGGAAATTTAAGACTTGTGTTAAGGATACTAGTCAACTTATATTTAAGAAATATATACTTATTTTAAATGGATGAATACATATATAGTGTAATCAACAACCCAGCTGGAAAGCAGAAGAAAAGCGTAGTTCTTAACTCTGCCTCAACCGGGAATTAAACCTTCACGATTAGCGTTCAGGTGGTTAACCAGTCTCTCCACGGAGGTCGTCTTAATGTATACATGTAGTACTTAAAAACCCACTCACATTTTCCGCAACAGATCCTCGGCGACAGCTGCAGGGGGGTAACAGACAGCCACAATAGGCATAGTGGCCACATCGGTCTGGTCTTGTAAGGCCAACAGAATGGGCATTTGGGCAAACCTGCTCCAGAGGACTGAGCAGAGAGCACACGCGCATAAAGTGGAGGCGGTACACGATATTGCCCAGAAGATGCTGTGGAAATAAGTGAAATTAGAGAGATATAAGTGGTATGGCGATGTGTAAGAAGTGAGAGTGGTTTTCAGGATATGGTCACGGTGTGGTGATTGTGTTAGATTTATTCCTGATAAAACTTTAGTATAGAACAATAAAGGAGTAAGTAAGAGGTCTAGTAAAGTGTCCCCAATATTCTTTATTGTAATAAAAAGTAAAAAATTGTGTGGTAACAAAGCAATATCTAACCATCACTAAATTAAAACAAGGATCATTAATTAAAAGTAATACATTCACTTTTAACTCATAATTAAAAAAATATAATAATAATATATGTCATTAAAGTTTATTTACTTGTTTTAAAGTAAACAGAATCTTTTGAATCATAATTCTATCTTGGTTGCATTCAGCATAATTATAAGTATGCATTTATGAAAGCTTCAAAAGCTAAGAATCTTACCGATCAGTATATTGTGGCGTAGTAAGATACTTGAATCCGTGTAGCGTTGTGAATGTTAGATACTTAATAATGGATTCAGTAAATGCATTATACTTCATTCTATGAGAAAACTTGTCCAGTTTTAAGTCGTTCCTGTAAGTATATTTACTTATAATAGTGATTGTAAAAAATTGAACAGCGATTTGTCAGAATCGTTCTAGATGGCGATCGATAGTATCTGCTGGTTCCCTTGGGGAAGTAGAGACGTGAAATTATGTATGTATTATGAAAATTATTCAAAATTCTAATATAATTAAATAATAATTGGCATTCCATATAAGTAAAGTAATAGAAAATTCATTGAATGTCAATATACTATAAAGTTCAGTAATAGAAAATTAATTGAACGTTAAGATATATTACCAAATGTATTGTAAGCACAAATTACGTATAAGAAAAATTAAGTATAGTTTAATAGATAATAATTATTATAATGAAGTTGAATGTTTAGGAGGCAATTAAAAAACTACGTTTAGAACAGTATGTATTAATAATTATTTTATATTAAGTAGTTAGTAGTTTCCAACATGAAATCCAAATATTTTATACGAAAGATTTTCTGGAGCTAAATTCTAAGTTAAATGTCTTTAGTTATACAATACAAATAATAAGCTGGATACACGATATCTGTTCTTACCGTAGAACTAATTTACTTTTCAGCTACATTGCTTTCATGCAATTCCTACTTATACAAGGCCTATTTTATCAATTACAAATCCATTATCCTAAACTTAAGCAACACTTTTTTCTATAATGATACAATATAATAAGAGAAGAAACCTCAGACATATTTATAACAAAAAGGTTGACTAACAAAAAGGTTGACTAGCACTTAAACCTTCGCTGCAGTACTGAACATTTTTCATTCAACAAACTCTGCCATTTATTATTCACAACAGCGCCATGTGTGGGCTTAATGACCACTTCGATTGATTTGATGAAAATGATTGTCAGTGTACTGCATTGCTACATACACATGACTATAATGTTGTAAGGGATAGACAATTGAGCTGATGAACTTTTGGGCATTTTTAGCATTTTAATATTTTGAGAGAATGGTGATTTTTATTCATGTTACAAGAAATAGGTCGAAAAGTCCCATTTTTCATATTGTTGAAGATGTTAAACATTAAGGTATGTTGAAAGAAAGAATGGAAAATTGTGTCCAGTCTATAGTTAAAAATATTTCAGAAGAATTAGGAAAAGATTTTTTTAGTATGACATGTTATTGCGATACATAAGGAACTTAATAGCATGACTTTTGTATGATGTATAGGTGTATGATACGTTTCTAACTTTGGTAAACAATCCAAAATTGTATCGTCTGTATACCCATATAAATGTTTTAGAAATACGCTTCACGACTTGTGTATACACACTCAATTTTTTACTGAGCCGGGGTAGTCAGAGGCTTGAGTGCCAATCTCCGAAATTATGTACGTAAATGGCCCACTTGACTACAGCTGCTTATTAGGCCGTGATGGTCAAGTGGCTAGGAAACTGCCTTGAGAATAAACGTTTTATTACATGTATAGTAAGTATGCTCGTGCATGTACCAACTATTCAAAGATAAAACCCATTGATAACAAATGCTTCGAAATCGTTTTTCAATGAAAATTTACTATTCGTTCGCCTTTAACCTCGTTCGATCGTCGACATTGAACTTGCTTCACCTATTCACATCCTACATTGCCGTTCAGGGTAGACACAGTTTCGGAGATATAATATCCATTCAATGGGATGCAATGCTATTAAGATGAAATATTGGTGACAGGTTGTTAGCCCATCGCCCAAATAAACGTTGGGTAAATATCTTTTACCCTTAGGCGGTGAGTCGCAATTATTTTTATCTTTGGAGCCGCGATCCCCCTTTGAATGCATGGATCCAATTAAAGTTGTGAATGGCTGTTTATCGCGATGCCGTTGCCTGCGATTTGGCGGAATTCATTTGTTATTTTATTAATGGCGTCACAATAATTTAGGCGGGAGTTTGTGTTGCTTTTGTTGGTAAAATAGATATTATGATATATACGCATTCAGGACCGTATAACATTTTTGAAGTAGTCAGAGTGTCCACTACCAAGTAGTTTTTTTTTCTGTGACAGTCTTTGGTCACTCGAAAGCCACGTTTTACCTTACATTATATCCAAAATGACAGGTGGTCAACGATGTTGCCGTATATAGAAACTGACTATGTCGAGAAATAAACACGTTTCCTCATGATTCCACACCGATATCTTACTTAACAGTTGTACATGAACAATCTAGTTGGTTACCCATCCAGATACTTCCCACACCCGAGTTTCTTAACTTGGGTGATTGAACGAGAACGGGAACATTAACGCAGCTACGGTCCCTGTTAGTATTATTACATGCATATACAATTATCAATATGACATAGATATAAAATCACGTTCCTTAATTCCTTTCGGGACGTACAGAACCTTGGAGAGATAATAACATCCTTGGTCACTTATTAGCACGAATATTGCGGCTGTGATGTCATATGGAACATTAGTGTCAGGTCGCTAGCCTATCGCCCAATATTATTAATACTGTTGTATAGTATAGTATTAGTATTTATAACACTATTACACCAATTGAACTAGCCCCTTTGGTAAGTTCATTTAAGACTTGTGTTAAGGGTACTAGTCAACGTATGTTTAAGAAATATATACTTATTATATATAGAAAAAAACCTTCATCGGGTATCGAATCCGAGACTTCATGATTAGCGTTCAGGTGCTTAACCAATCGCTTCACTGAGGTCGTCGTCGTTGTATTTTAATTGAACTATACATTGACTAAACCAGTATTGTTAGTAGATAAATGGACCAATGCAACGCTTGAATCATTGTAAGGTAAATAAGTAGGTTAAATGTGTCTATAAGTCAATTCCTACACACTTATAGCGGTAATGGACACTCAAGCTTTGAGTCACTGCATGGGATATAGATCTTAATGTTTACATACATACACATAAGGCCCGTTTCCCTGTAGAGAGGTAAACCGAGATCACGGATCCATCTGTCCCGATCCTGACAGTCTACGCTTCATTAACTTCCTCATACACACTCAGCAGTTATAGGTACTTCTAAGGTCACCCTTTTTCAATATGCTGTCTATCAGACTGTTATGTAATATTGGGTCAGCCCCTAAGTAACCGTCCTTCCACTTCAACCTCATATTTTTCTATTGTCGATCAACTATCATTTCTCTGCATAACATGTCCAAACCATCGAAATATATCCTTTTAAATCTTTAACCTTGTTTAATATGCAAATTGAATGATAGAACTAAAAATTGTGTGATAAGGGAATGTTGCGATTTGAAAGAAGCTGTAGTGACTAAGATTGAAAAGTGCATGCTTCGATGGTTTGGATATGTTATGCACATGAATGATAGTAGATTGACAAAACGAATATATGTATGTGAATGAACTGGAAGGGCGGTTATGAAGGGGCCGGCCCAATAACACATAATTATGACAGTCAGATAAAAGCTATATTTAAAAAGGGTGACGTTAGAAGTACTTATAACCGCCGAGTGTGTATGAGAATATGTGTGAGTGTTAATGAAGTGAAAGTGCACTGTCAGGATCGGGACAAATGGGGATCCGTGATCTCTACCTACCCCTCTACTGGGAATCAGGTGGGACGTTTATGTATGTAGGTATGTAACATGCGACTCGTTATGTGTAAACATAGGATCCTACTACCAAAATTTTCACTATCAATTAAATTGTATGCTGCTGATACATATTTGATCAAGTCAAGTTTGTATTAACACTAAAATGAATGCCCTCTTAATATAGCAAGATTCTTTCTTTAGATTACAATACAAGCATAAATACATGTATTTAGAAGTGTATATGCTAAGGGCAAGCTGAGCTGATTCCCAAATCAGAGCAGATCAGCTCAGCTGTCAAGTGCAAAGGGAATTGTCTCCCCGTCCAATTATCGGTCGCCATCTTTTTTGCCGGACTTACGTCAGTCAGCATGACGGGTGACATGGAAACTGTTGCCTCATTAAAAACGACTTTTGTAAATAAATAATTCAAAAGTGCTTGTTTTGTTTTTAGTATAAGAATTTTGTATTAAATGTTAGTTGGATTTTTTTATAGGATTTTAGTATTAATTGTAATAAAATGGAATGAAGATTAGTCTGGAATATGAAAAGGATGCTATCTGTTTTTACCTAATTGTGTATTAAGAGGAATCAAAAGGGTTGAGGATATTCATACGATTTTTTAGACTAACACTATCACAAACTAAAATTCAGATTGTCTCCAACTATGAAATTAATGAGACGATTTATACTAGATTCTTCTTAATGAATTACGAATATAAATATAATCATGAACGCACTTACCATTCAAAACATAAAATATATAGTCGTTTTTCTCATATCTACTTTAAATCACATAACCCATAACAATCGCGATACGTGTTTATTACCTTTATCTCTGAACAATTTGTATTAAATTACACCAAAATCCTTCCAACAGAACGGCCAAGAAGTTTGAACAAAGCCCCATAAAATCAGTACAAGCATTAAATTACGCAGCAGATAAAACTGAAAATGATTAATTAGCACATTATCTATTAGGCAGGCGATACTGACCTGTATTGTTAAGGTCAAAAGGCGCTTTTTTCCTTCAAACCCCCAATAGGTTTTAATTACACGTCGAAACAATAATTCATTAACCCATCGCGAGATTTCCTTAATTTATGGTCTTTTGTACAATTAGGGCGATTTTAATTAAAGCTTCGTTACCATCAACGTCCTTTCAACCCTTACAGGGAAAAAGGGTGTTATTATATCTTGAAGGTATTTGTTGCTACTATTTACTACTATTTAAAAATATATATTTTTTATGTAATTACAAAATAATGTCTCGTGCTAGCTAGGACGCAACATAATGTAAACTAGGTGTCGTTCTTCCCGACATGCCGTAGGAGGCGACTAAAGGACTCAGTGTCAATGGTTTCTGTTAGGCGATGGGCTAGTAACCTATCACCTGTATTCCATATGACATAACAACCTTAATATTCATGCTAAAGTAAGATATTATCGTCTGCGAGGTTGCTAGCCTATCGCCCAATAGACGCTGTTTATCCCTGGTCCGTTGGTCACCTCCTACAACATGGCGGGAATAACGGCAGCTGGTTAGCAATCTTTTTACGTCCCAGACTAGAACCAGTAGACTATTTTGCAAATTTATTTTCATAGGAACATGTATGGATTTGAACCTATACTAACCCTATACTAATCCTATACTAATACAGAGTCAAGCCCTCAATGACTTAGCAACAACGAATTTAAGTACCTACATATGTAATATGTGTAAAATATGTATGTCTAAAAGTTAATATTAAAGTATTAATGAATTCCCACTTATTCCAACTTCGTAACTCGTAACATATTAAGTTATTTCATTATTAACGAAGTTGTATGGCAACGTTTTCTTGACACGAGTACAATCTTTACGCTTCATTTATCCAATCAATCTTCAGTAAGTCTTATTAAATGCGATGACGTGGTCGTTTTCCTTCGCAGAATGTCCCTTTTCGGAGGAAAAAAGATATCTTTGGAACTAAATTACTACTAGCTAAAGAGAGGTTAGTATTAAACCTTTAAATTTATAACTTCAAAGAAAAAGCTGATGAAAAGAGTAAGAAAAAGTAGGCTTTTATCTGTAAAATTATTATTTTACAAGCTGATAATTCAGCTTCGCGATCTTGGCAGATTTATTGCTTTCCAAGTAAACCGTAATCATAAACACCCATCAATACATACATATGTATATTAATGATACATAATACATATATTAATCACAAAAAGCCATTATAAAAAAATGATGCTATAGATTTATAAAAATATATGTCTCTAGATAATCTGTGACGTAAAAAGAATTTTTCTTTCTGAAAAATCGTAGGACGCGAACAACTGGGAGTCAATGAAATATAAGTGATGAGCTAGAATCCTATCATAAACCATAACAATACCAATACAACATCGATACTTATGTTAAAAGCGACATAGAAGAAATTATGCCCCCTGAATTCTAATCGCAAACGAAATAGCTTTAAGAGAACAACTTATATTAATTTTATGTCCAACAAGAGGCAATAACAAACCATTCATGCCCTTTTTACTTCCTCTATACCATCGTTTCATAGGTACACAATTATATACGTACAGGCATACGTATAGGCAACGGCGTACACCGTAATGCCCGTTGTACTTGACAGCTGTCACAGATTACCATAGTCAAGCGCACTGCGGCTCAGAAATGTCAATCGCATTGAGTTTGAAGTTAATTTAACCCTTGATATAGGTGCCCTCGGGTTGAGGGATCGATTAATAATACATACGACATACTTACACTTAAATGAATGTATATACGTCTCAGAAGGGTAGACAGTGAGATAGATTCCAACTTGGACCACGCAGACATAACTCCCTCGTTTAATTAACATTACTTTTCATGCATTCTGTTGTTTTCATTACGTACATTTGACTAGAGTCACAGATATAAGAATACTACACTAGAACTAACCCGTAATTCGGACATGACAAGATTTCTCCAATTTGACCTGTTTAAGATCTTTTTCGCCTTTATTAAGTGGGATTCATGAATTCTATTCGTAATATGAAAAACGATAAATATTTTTTTCAAAAATATAATGGACAGTGCCCTAGTCTATTGTAATAATAAATTAATTTACAACATATCAGGACAAAAGTATACTTGCTTACAATATCTAGGCGATACTATCGTAAGGCCGTAAGGAAACTGACCTGCCGAATTAAAATTGTAAAAGAGTACCTATATTTATATGAGTATATACTGTAAGTACACACAGATATGAGTATATACTGTAAGTACAAACTCAACGTTACAAAACCGTTCTATCGAAAACACATTTCGATAGAAACAGAAGGGAGCGAAAGAATTCAATTGAGTTCTTTTCCGCCAACCGCCTACTAACGGCGCGGCGGAAATTGTACCCTCGCAGGGTTCGAACCGGAAGCCACCCATCCAGCCAATGTTCTCATTTGGGTTCGCAAAATGGAGAATTTAATGAGTAGACTGCTATTGACTTGGCTTATTAGGTTACGGTGAGGGGATGGTTTGCTTGAGGTAGCGAGGTGGGTAATCTTTAGGTTTTGGTTGAAAGGAGTTGTTTATCTTGTAAAGGGAGTCTGTGTTGGTTTTACGTGTAAATCTTTTAATAATAATATCTTTATTGAGACATCCACATCAATTACATACAATATTCAACATACAATAAAATTCAAAGAGAATAATTTTTCATTCAATTAAATTACATTCATACATTTACCATTAATGTAAAATTGCTTGAAGAATTACCTACTATAGTAACAAAAAAACGACATACGCGTTCACGACCATTAGCCCTTGCGGGGCAGTCAGAGGTTCAGGTTTCCATCTCCGCAATTGCGAAGGTAGTAATTCTATGGACACCTCGAAACCACGGGTTAGCCTGATAGTCAGTACTCAATGTGACAGGTAGTAAGCCATGTCTCCATTTACAAGCACTGACTATTACCTGCACGGGTAACAGGTAGGTTTCCTCACCGTAATGTTCGATGCATTCCGTAAAAGTATTAGTTAACAGTATATAATTATGTACGTCTAAATGTAAGTAATCTTAACAAATCTGTGTGTGGTGTGAGGGCCACTCCGTTAATCTCTTTGAAAATTTGCTAGGTTTCCTCACGATGTTTTCCCTCACCGTATAATTCAATATATTTCGTAAATGTATTTTTTTTTATTTCGAAAATGTACATAGAAATTCATTAAACTACATTTCCATTGGGCCATGCTCAGGCGGGAGTCACACCCTGTACCCTTTGATACAGAGTCAAGCCTAAACAACAGAGCTATTTCTAATTATATCATAACAATTATTGCTTTACTACTTCAATTCACTTTATGCATTCACGTCCTGAACTGAACAGGACAAATCCGAAAACCCTTTAATCAAATCATGCTTGTGTTAGGACATACTTAATTAAATAACTCAGGAATTCCTTTATTGTTAGCCTATTGCCCGAAAATCTCTGTTTATATACCCTTCGTCTCTTAGTTGCTTCTAACCACGTGTTGCTAAGAATATTATATATAACTTCACAATACCCTATGAACCCATAATCCTTCTCTATTATACATCTACACCACTCTACCTACTACCGAGACATGTTGATTACACCCCAAGTTAAAGTCGCCGTGTAAGTTGGCGTTTCCTCTTGGCATGGCGCGTAGATCGATGGAGCCCCGTGCCAGCAACTATCAGACTTATTCGTAAGCATTTCCTGCTACTACGCTAAAAAGGCGAAGATTTATAGTCTATGTCCGTATGCGATTGGTAGGTATTAAGAAGTGAATACATATGTGTGTGAATAAACATGTATACGTAATGGGTTCGTTGTAATATCTGCGTTACGATTGTGATAAACGCGTTTACTACCATTAATCCTTGCAGTAAGAGATTCAGCTGACCATATCCGCAATTGCGAAGGTAAAGATTCTATGGTCGCCTCGAACCCACGTTTGGACAAGATAGTCAGTACTCAATGGAACTAGTGGTAAGCCTTTTTGCCATTAATAAGCATTGTAAACTGACAATTCCCTGATGCGGAACTGGTAGCTTTGTTCACGATGTTTTCAATGCTTTTCTCAAATGTATGTTTATTATGAAAATGTACATAAAAAGTCAGAAAATTTCAATGCCATTGGTGCAAATAAAGTTAGATTTGATTTGATTTGCAATATCCGACGTTTGTACCCTGTACCCACTGATACAGAGTCAAGCCCCAACGACTGAGCTACGTCGAATTAGTTTATAAATATGTCTATGTATTATACGTATGACGGAGAAAAAAAACATATTTTTGAAGTGAAGTGTCAATGAGACGCATTTATAGCTGTATTGATTTCTGGGATGTCGTAGAAGGTGACTAAGGAGCTAGAAGTAATGGCAAAATCCGCAATTGGTTTGTACTTTCTTATTAACGCCATCAAACCCTAACGGATACAACATAAATGAAAAATGATATCTCTCAAATTCCATCCGCATTGAAAAATCTTTACTACTTACTTCATACCTATACATATATACTACTAACGGCCCTCTCCGACTTCGCATGGGTATAAAATATATAGCCTACTCCTCTATTTAATGGATGTTATTATACATATAAACCTTCCTCTTGAATCACTATATCTATTTTAAAAAATCGCATCAAAATCCGTTGCGTAGTTTCAAAGATTTAAGCATACAAAGGGACATAGGGACAGAGAAAGCGACTTTGTTTTATACTATGTAGTGATGGATCTACTGTCTCATACCTACTTCATCTCAGACACAGGACTAAATACCAGTACAGCATCCGTCTAAGTATTTAATGCCGCATCCCTAATTGAAGCCGGTAGGGAACGCTCCAAAACACTTGAAGAGCGAATTCAAATGTAGGGTAGTTGGTAATTACTGGCATTAGTCACGTGTTACTCACGCTTCGCTTGGCCTGCTCCGCTTGATCATTTCGGGACAATTTGTGAAGGAATGGGTATCCCTGCTTGTCTGGGATTTAAGTAGAAGGGTAACTAGGTATCTTTCTTAGTAAAAGTACTACAATACACGCATTTATATGAAGATTAAACCTTTCGGGTAGTAAGAGATACACATATGGATTTGCGAAGTCAATGATTAGTTAATTAGGTAATCTAATAGCCTGTAAGCTGTAATATAAATAGCTAAGTAAATAGCTATTTGTAGTAATATTTATGTAGTGTATGAATAAATAAATCTAAACTAAGATTAGTGTAACGTGAATATTGAAAATGAACTGAGTATGATCGTGATTTATAGTTTCTATACCTAGTTCTAGACATCGAGTTTGTCCTTAGTTCCTGACACTATCCCGTTAGTAGTTAATGTATCAGGCATATACAAAAGTCCTGTATATGAAGAAACCTATTAAATCTTTTTGACATATCGTAAATTCCCAGTACTATATTCTATTAACTATGTTAATAATAAATGAAGAAAAGGCTTAAAGAATCTTTCCTAACAAGGGATTTCAGAGCCGGCTAACCATGTTAGCAAATTGGATTTAAGTTTCGCTCAACAAGCCGAAGAAAGGAAAACAATAGTCACCCTCCGTGGGCTATTGGGCTTGATTGTAATAGCGTTTCGTTCTAACCAGGGCTCCAGTTGGTTGAATTAATTAAAACTTCGCATCTGCAGGCATCATTAAGATTTCGGTGGCATACCGCGAAGTTTCTCTTGTCTTTGGATCCCTTTAAAAACAAATCTGCCAATTACAAGGCGACTTAGAAAGGTTTGAGTCTCCAGTTTTGCTGGTTCTAATTGTTATAGGAATTATTTAATTTATGTACGATTCTTGCGGGGTAGCCAGAGGTTCGGGAGTCCATTCCCGCTATTGTAGAGAAGCTGTTTTTTAGTCTCCAGATAGTCATCTAACAAGAGACTTAGTGTTTTACGTCTTTGTATACAGGCCTTAAATATTACCTTTTTTGAAGAACATTCATGTAACCTTTAGGTATTTTGTATCATCGTAAAATTGTTGAGTTTCAATATAGCGAGACATTGAACATAGTATTTTTGAGAGATTCGCGATTTTGATTCATATTATACGAAAACAAAACGAGACATATCAACCGACCCGCAATGCCTTTGTAACATGACTGAAAAGTCAGGTAGCAAAAGTAATTCTTTGTTTATAAAATATACGCGAAAAATTTCTTTTCTTTGTTAAATGTAGTATCTTCGAATTCCAAATCTTTTATCCCAGAACTCGAAGCAACTCCCTCAGTCATGTCTAACGACCTGCCAGTGAACCGCGTAGTATAATTCTATTCACCATGATCATCTCAATTTACTTTTATAGTCACCGCCGCGTTATCTGGTTTCATCCCCGTGGCTGAAAATAAATAAAACAGGGGCTCGGGAGATGGGATCTTAAATAATAATAAAACTCCTCAATTCTTGCAGCACTGGGATGCTGGCTTCAATTCCATTAAATTTAATTCTTTGTAACGACATTGCAAGGGAGGCGTGAAAGTGATTGAAATGAAAAACAGGATATAATGGAACCTTTTTTCAATGAATTATTCTTGTATATCTTTCTTTGTGTATTTTGTTGGACTGAAACTCGGGCACGTGTCTCTTTGCTTCCGTGAAGCATTACTTTTGAAGTTCATAACGGCTTTATTGCGAATTATTGGTGATAGATGAGCAGCCCATCGCCTAAAAGATCAAATTTCAGAAAATGTCGGAAAATGACGGGATTGCTGCTACGCTATTTAACATTCTAATGAAACGTAAATCATTAGAAAAGAGTTAAGTGTTTCTCTCTAATGTAATGAAGTAAAATTGTAATAATTTTTATTGAATTGTTTTGAAAATGTTTCCAAATTGAATCTTCAATAACAAAGATCCTAAATAATATTTATTGATCACAAAGTCATAGTTATTGATCAAACAATTTATAATAACCTATAAAAACCATTAAAAGTAATATGAACAAAAACATAGAAGAAGATAATAGTAGAGAACCCACCCCTGACCCGAGATTGGCAACTTGGCAAAAATGGATAAACATCCGAAAGAGACAATCAAACATTCTGAGTCAAAACCTAAACCGTGCTCCAATAGACTTAGCTATGAATCTTCTAGAAAACACTAGACCTATAAAAGAAGAAAGGAAGGCTTTAGAGGAATGTGACTTAGAACCTAAACTCCGGACTTGCAGAGGAGCATATTGGGATCAGCCAGATAGGCTACGCCAATCAGGTCATCCTTGCGAACCTATTTATGAAGTGCATCGTACCCCTGCTGATCTAGGTAAAAAGAGTACTATTGAGCATGTTCAAGTACCAGATTATATCCTGACCACTGATAAAGGGATGACCGGGGTCCCGAAAAGGAAGAGGTTCGAAAGTAATACTTACAAGGAATATAAAGCGCTGAGAGAGAAGAAATGTGCCCAAAAATCGTCTGTTGCTTTTAAGTAAGTACATACATATATACACGTCACGACCTTTCAGTGTTGGCAGAGATCACGGATACCTTATTAACACTCATACTCGACTATATGTATAACTAGGGACTTTTAACATCACCCTTTTACAATATGGAGTCTATCTGACTTTTATATGATCTATTGGGCTGACCCCTACGTTATTGCCCTTCTACTTCAGCCGCATATGTTCCTTTTGTTAAGTAGGTATTTAGAGAAAATATTTAATTTAGCTTATAACATTGTACCTTGTGTGCGTTTGAGAGTTGATCAAGCTTTCATTTTGTATCGTACATCTTGGCTAAAGATTGGCTTGGTGTGTAGTGATAAAAAAATACCCTTAAATATATGTGTTTTTTTTTCGAATGAACAAGAAATATTTTTGAAAAAAGTAACAAAAGTAAAACATATTCTTTTTTCATTCCAGACCCAGGCTAAACGACCTTTTCGTATTGGGAATGAAGCCAAAGAAATTGCCTGTACCAATCGTTGTACCAGAGATAAAAGTTTCACCAGCTGACGACTCACCTAATTTAATTCTTGAGCATATTTACGCGTTGCGAATCAACAACACGGTTTTCTTCAAAGACGATCCTACCCAAGACTTAGAAGCTATACGGAGCATGCAAAACGAACCCTGGCACGAAGATACTTCTTCATGGAAATATTATTTCAACGTGAACAAGAAGAAAGCAGGTAGAAGCGTGATCTATTTTGAAAATATCGGTACTGTGACCATAAGGTTTTGTTGGAACAGATTGAAGGTAAAGGTTCCTTTTATCGTTGACAACGAATGTGAGCAAGTCTTCTTTTTTAACAAAACCGAACATGTGCTACCTCCAGGTCAAGTCAGGGAAATACCTATCACTTTCATATCTAACGTTATGGGTACCTATTATGAAGCTTGGCAAATTGTACCGTTTGAACCGTTTTATGACGAGATTAATCGCCTTCTCCTAATACATTTACACGCGGATTCTGTTGATACTGATTTAGATAAATTAGCAGCCGATGTTAAAGCACTTGAAAAGAAAATGACCACGAGAGTGATAGTATTAGCTGTTTTGGATATAATTAGAGAGATCTTCGACGCAGCAACAAGTATTCAAGTATCTCCAGCCCCGTATAAGACGGTGATATCGGAATGCGAAATATTCACTATGAAGAATTATTCGTGTCGATACCAACAATCTGCGGTTGAAGAACTAAAAGTGTATTACAAAGAAATGGTGCCAGATATAGAGTGGGACCTCAGCTTGAGAACATGGCGAAAAGCAATGGTGGCCTTGGAATATGAACACCGTATGAAGTATTACTCCATTTTGAAAGAGAAATATAGCAGTTTGACAAAATTCATACCTCGTCCAGACCTCTTAAGTTTAAGGAAACACAGAGCCGCTAACATGTTGCTGGGTAACCTAGCAGATAGGTTTGATAAAGTGTACAGGGACCTACATGGTAATGCTATTCGTTTGAAGACGGGAATCTTTGAAAAGGACCAAGATTTGGTGTCTCTTTCAGATGCTATGTTTACGCTAGAAGAAAAAGACTTGGATATTACTCGTAATATCTATTACATAAAAATGTTAGAATATGTTAGTGACTACTTAGAAAATCTTGCTGCAGTGCTTAGCAGTATAGATCAGGAACGGTGCATTGAATTAGACTTTTGCTTTTTTCCGTAGACAAATGTTTTGTGGTGCATTTTCGTTTTAACTTTTCAATTGTGTCTGATTAGGATAATATATTTTATAAATACATATAATGAAAATAATTTTTCCACAATTTTATATGTAGTTTCAAATATCATATTTATTTGTATAATATAAACGCAGACATTGTAATATGTTTTGTAAAAAAGGATGTGATTATATGTTGTGTGTATTTTTTTATTTATCCTTATCGTTGATATGTTCCTACTTTAAAAGCTTAGACTTTATCAATACAACCGATATAATGATAAAGTATAACTCCAAAACGAATCCTGTATCTTGGGATATGCTATAGATATGGCATTGATTAGCATGGATTAGATTGACCCTAATGCTCGTATTAGAATAATATAGAATTACATTTATTAACAGACAGAACGTATCTGTCAATAGGCTCTGGTTCAGCGCTATTCGCCTCCTACGACATGTCTGGAAGAACGGAAGCTAGTTCACATTGATTTTGAATTCTAAACTAGCACGAGATGGGTATGATGGTATTGGGATTCCTCAATAAAATATTTCTTCTCAAGGCGTACGAGAGGTATCGCTTCACGCTAAAATAAGTTTTATGTAACAGCTCTTACATCGGCGTCTGCTTGCAGCCGGTAATCAAATCGTACCTTAACTGAATGGATAATTTCTTAAACGGCACATGTCACTACTAAATACAATGTGACATGTGCCCTTGTAGAAATTACCGATTTGACTGTAGTAAGTGTATCAATAAAACAACATAAGTGTTGGTAAGAAAGGCATGTAATCTCAGAGCTTCGACTGGATTTGTTGGACGTGGATGACTGGGTGTCCCGGAGGGTATCTTTGGGTAGGCCTCACGTTGCGCTCGATCAGTACATTGTCTTCTGCTTCAAGTTGTCTGAACAGATCCAGCTGGAATGAATAAAAGTACACGTGTTAGTCTTAGGGTATTGAGTTGCAGCCATCTTGGTATCACTTCCAAGAGTTTAGATCTCTTATAACTCCATGAGTATTGAGTAGTTAAGTTTTTAAATTTCGCAAAATTTCATATCTTTCAAAACTACATGATTTTTAAGATAGCTAGAATTTAACGTTACAAAGTTGTGATTTCATCTGTTTGTATAGCTATCCTCACATTTTCTTTTTCCTTTCTAAACATTTGTTCTTAGATATATTTTAAAAGACAAAACAGATAAATAGAAATTTGCAAACTGTAGCTAAGCCCCAAAAGAAAAAAAGAAAAAAAACAGTACCTGTTCTTCCCCAATCCGTACGGGTTCAGTGTACAGGATCCACGTGACGCATTCGGTGAACGGGGGAGTGGTCAAGGAGCCGTTATAGGTCACGTAGTTGCCTCTTGTGTAGTCTTCTATCCAGGTTATGGAGTCTAAAATAGATACATACATAATAATATGAGAAAATTGGAAAACATCGCGAGGAAACCTCCCTCAGGATAGGTAAGTCAGTGCCTATATACGGCGATACGGTTCACTACCTATCACGTTGGTGCTGTCTATCTAGTGATACGCTTCGAATGACCCATACCTAACATGCGTTCGAAATTTTGGAGATGGGCATTCAAGCCTCTGACCACCCCGCCATAATAAAAAAGGGAGTGTGTATACACAAGTCGTGAAGCGTATGTATGTAAATTGGAATTTGCAATGTTTTTTTTTTAATTCTTTAATAAGCCATTCACCACTAAGGTTATGTCGGCTCAAGTACAAATACTGATGCCACGGCGTTTGCACTTTTTATTCCGTCGCCATGGTAACACCAACGCCGACAGCCGCTATAACCGAAGAAAAACGAAGTCGAATCCTCAATTCTTCTCTTCCTTGTTCTATGGTTCGTTCCAGTTGAGGATCGAAATACTATCCCAAAGCAAACATATTTAGCCAGCTTAGCATCACAATTGACTAAATATTCTGCCGAAAATAATTATTTGTATTTTCAAATTTCACTGAGCTGCTGACTTTGTTGACGAACCATGGAAAACTGAGTTTGCAATGTTAATTAAATTAACTTGCTATCTTTGGTTGTTAAAGAAATCTCAATACAGAATCATATCTTATCTCGTCATGGTAGAAGAAGTATTCTTTCATACAATGTCAGATTGGTAGTCCATCGCCATTCATTATATTTTATGCCTTGTAAATGACTGTACTGGAAGACACAGAACGTACCACCCATACACATTTGCTTTCTAATAACGGAGCCCAATACGTCAATCTCCGTCTGGTATTGTTTTAAAATTAAATGAAGGAGATTACTTTTCTTTAATTATTAATATGTATGTTTATTAAGCTCTTATTGCTAATTTTGACCTCTTGTTGGTTCTACCATAATATCAGCGTTGTGTTTGCCACCAAACGTAACTTACCCGGCTGAGTTAGAACCTTTTTGCTGCGACAATAACGTGCACAAGCTATACCCCCTAGTTTGTAAGATAGATTTGTAAAATATTTGTATTGTGTATGTTTTTATTGGTGTAAATAAATGCTTTATTGTTATTACTTACCAGCAGGCAACCGTACTTCTTGTCCCTTCTTCTTAATACCGTCTAGCCCTTCGCCTAACCTACTGAACTTAGGCAAAGCGGTCTCAGTGCATTCAAAGAGGAATCCCACTACTGCTAGACCATCAGCATGGTTAACAGCCTCGTCTATCGTTTGGTACTTCTTGTTGAAGTGGACGAAATGGCATTCTCCTGCGTATCTGTAATGGAAGAATATATATCTTTATTAACCAACAGACATATAACAGTCAAATAGACGCTATATTGAAAAAGGGTGACGTTAGGAGTACCTATAATAGCCGAGTCTGTATGAGAAAATGTATGAGTGTCAATGAAGGGAAAGTGGTCAGTCAGGATTGGGTCAAATGTAGTCCGTGATCTCTGCCTACCCCTCTACGAGGAATCAGACGTTAGGGTACTTCGCGAAGTGGGTGGAAGATGCTTCGGGGGAGGGCGAGGCAGCCGAAGATCTAAGCTCTCAAGCGGAACCCTGGAATTGATGCGGATTCGACGTGAATTGCCAGAGGGAGCTTCGTCAGATACCCAACGTCTCAACAAAACTATCCGAAAATCGGTGAGACGCGACCTCCGAAGCTACAATGCGCAATTAATTAAAGAGGCCATTGAGCAAAATCGGGGGTCGAAAGTCTTCTGTAAAAGAATGGGTACATCTAATCTGACGAAGCTGAAAACCTCAGAGGGCAGAACCGTCACTTCAATTCCGGGGATTCTTAAAGAGGTTGAGGGCTTTTACGGCCATCTATACGCCTCGCATGCCCCGAAGCCTCCACCCGATGCGAGGGACCCAAGAGCCACATTGGTGCGCCACTACACTGATGATCTCCCGCTCGTGGACGAAGACGAGATTGGGAGCGCTCTCAAGCAACTTCGTAATGGGAAGGCTCCCGGCGAAGACGGAATAACCTCCGAGCTTCTAAAGGCGGGAGGAGCTCCAGTCCTGCAGAAGCTCAAGCACCTATTTAATTCCGTCATAGCTAATGGGACTACCCCGAAGGCGTGGAGTGGGAGCGTGGTGGCCTTGTTCTTCAAAAAGGGAGACAAGGCCCTATTGAGGAATTATAGGCCTATCGCGCTCCTAAGCCACGTCTACAAGTTGTTCTCGAGAGTGCTCACAAATCGTCTGGCCTCAAGATTTGACGCCTTCCAGCCGCCGGAGCAGGCCGGATTTCGAAAAGGTTTCAGTACCGTAAACCACATCCACACAGTGCGGCAGGTTATACAGAAGTCTCATGGGTATAACCAGCCGCTGTGTCTTGCCTTTGTGGACTACGAGAAGGCCTTCGACTCCATCGAGATCTGGGCTGTTCTGGAATCCTTGCAGCGATGCCAGGTCGATTGGCGTTATGTACAGGTGTTGAGGAGCCTATACAGCGTGGCATCGATATCTGTTCAAGTCCAAAACCAAAAGACAAGTCCTATACAGTTGCTCAGAGGAGTGAGACAGGGGGATGTCATCTCCCCGAAACTGTTCACGAACGCACTGGAGGACGTCTTCAAAACTCTGGATTGGACTGGGATGGGTATCAATGTCAATGGCAGATGCCTCACGCACCTCCGTTTCGCTGACGACATTGTCATAATGGCGGGTTCGCTGCAGGATTTACAGGGAATGCTGCACAGTCTTAACGCTGCCTCACGGTCGGTCGGTCTCCGGATGAACTTGGACAAGACAAAGGTCATGTTCAATGAGCTCGTTGTCCCGGGGCCGATCACGATCAGTGGAGAGGCGCTCGAAGTGGTCCAGGAATATGTCTACCTGGGTCAGGTTCTACAAATGGGTAGGGACAGCTTCGAGCGTGAGATTTCCAGAAGGGTGCAGCTGGGCTGGGCAGCATTCGGGAAGTTGCGTCATATCTTCTCGTCGCCACTACCGCAGTGTCTTAAGTCCAGGGTATTTAATCAGTGCGTCCTACCTGTAATGACATACGGTGCCGAGACGTGGAACATGACAGTCGGGCTGGCTCACCGATTGCATGTCGCTCAGCGAGCAATGGAACGTTCGATGCTGGGTATCTCGTTAAGGGACAGAGTCCGGAACGAGATTATCCGGCAGAGAACCAATGTCGTAGACATTGTCTATCGATGTTGCAAGCTGAAGTGGCAGTGGGCCGGTCACGTCTGTCGCGGAACCGACGACCGTTGGAGCAAAGCGGTTCTCGAATGGCGACCGCGTCTCGGTAAACGTAATGTAGGACGCCCCCCTGCCAGATGGACTGATGACCTGAAAAAGGTCGCTGGTAGTGGTTGGCTGAGGGCCACGAGTGATCGTGTTTTGTGGCGTGACCTTGGGGAGGCCTACGTCCAGCAGTGGACTGTCATAGGCTGATTGATTGATTGATTGATTGATGTAACCAACAAATACATTAAAAGGTAGGGACAATTCCAGTGAAACATACATTGAAGCTTGTAGTTGAAAATAATTACGCTGTGAGAGTAATAGTACTTCAAGTGTAACGAAAAATAAAACGTAAACAGGAAGTAACAATTAGGATTTGTGAAAGGTGGATTTATCACTACCTGTCACGCTAAGTATTGGTGATAAATAGATTACTTTAATGTCAGTTTGTTAATAGAGTTAGTCACTGTAACTTCTATCTCAAAAATCAACTGCAATCAACAGAGATGAATTCAGAGTATTAATTTTTTTACGAGTCTTATTTTATTTAACAGCTACAGATTGATGCAAATTCAAACTTAATTAGTGCCGGCTATAGCTGTATTATATTTTTGACACCTAGAGTATATTGAAGCTAAATCTTTTGAAGGTCACATACCCATGTCCATCAACCACGTGCTCGCAACCAGTGTAGTCGTCAAAGGACCAGTGGAAGTGCATTTGGGCAAACACGTATTCGCCAACCAGAGGACCTCCACTCAGCCGGGGCAGCTCGGTGAGGTCACTGCTCTCGAATGTGAAGTAGGCTGGAAGTAGCAAGAATAGAGAAAAAAATAGCCTATAGGTTGTGGCAAAAGGTTTGAAAGAATAGGTACATGAGAGATCATGGAGATAGAGATCATCATTCACAAATTGTCCAATCCTTGTATGCCACATAACATACATACATACACATGCCTGATTCCCTGTAGAGGGGTAGGCGGAGATCACATATGCCACATAAGTAAATAAATTTATAAAATACATAATATAACATGTATATTATGTATTTAATATAAAAATTATTTACTAGTCTTGTTTATAAGTTAGAGACGGGGTAGATAGAAAAATGAGGATACGAACCAGGTTGAATTTTGTTTGGCGTAACGTTTTGTCTGTAATCAATTTATAAATACAATTAAAAATTCGTAAACCGCATCTTAACGTTTACTTTTAACATTAATTTTGGATTTGAATGACTTCAATATGGAAATAAATTATAATTCCCTCTCACGATATGCTACTGCTAATTACCAACTAATAAAGTACTTTTTACTACCCCGCAATAGTCAATGGTAGTGGAAGTGTCTGATCTGTTTATCACTTACCTGTTGATCCAGTATTAGTGATTTTGGCAGTATTCTTGTTGTCCCAGTAGGATTTGAACTGCAAGGGCTTCAAGGTGCTTAGAGAAGGGCATTTCTTCACGCAAATTGATATGGGAGACTGCGCGTGACGTAGCTTGGACAGATATTCCGCTGTGGATAGACAGATATATCAAATAAATAAACATACAAATATCTTTAAATTTTTTCTTCTATTCCGTATAGTTGCAATAATGAAACTACGTGTATAAATTTAATTTCCAGATTCCAAGTAATGTCACTGGAGAGACTTGTTTTGTCTAATTAGTTATGTTCCATTAATTTATCGACTTAATATATATGAAAATATTCTTATTGTGTTGCCTCCTTACCTAAATAAGCGTACATACGTTATGTAGTTAGTTACATAGGTTTTTACTCTTTACCTACTATTAATCTTCGAGAGCCCATTTTTCGGTATTGGGATATAAGGGTCAATTTGGATACTTATCATTTGGAGAAGTGTTAGTTCAATGTGGCCATAGACCACTTCAAATTCAATGAAAATAAGTTCTTAAGCATCTGATTACGGCGTAAAGCATGGTGAAATCATATCAAGAATAGGGCAGAAATCGGTTTCGAAAAACCAAAGGTTTCATTTGTCCTTAGGGACATGTAGAATAAAAGTAATTTTAATAATCTTAGTAAGTGAAGCGACCTAAAACTGATACCTAAGACTAACTTATGACAAATCGATATTTGTTCAGACAAAATAATCTTATATTTTCTAGTTATCAATGAAACTTGTCTATTTCATTGTTACATAACAAATCAATAGTCATATAATACTTTGCAAATTTTATCAAATATTTGGTATTTCCACGTCAATAAACATATATCAGTATTTCATAGATATGGTCTATAAAGTAGCCAAGTATTCGATGTCGTTTGGTGCGATTATCTCTGCTTATCTCTTTCAGTAACAAGGCATTGAAGAGCCATGTGTCAAAATTTTGATAAATGATGCAAATTATTAAAGAATGTTAGATAATGTTGTTTGTTTTCAAAGTACAGTACGTCACGTAGTTAGGGACACAAGGGATATTAAATAAAATAATATCCTTATTTAAAAAGGTGGTATATACACACATACTCGTACATACATATATAACATATTTCCATTGTCAGATTTCATATATCATAACTATCACCATCGGATATGTGAAGCCATTAATATGGGATATTTACACACATACACATCACGACCGTTCCCGTGTAGAGTGGTAGGCAGAAATCACTTACAGGTTATCATCCTATCACAAAAAATTCCACGATTGTCCTATTCCCTTTATTACCTCTTACGGAGATCTTATTTCACAGAACATGCCCATCTAAGGAATAATCAAAACTGCTTAATACTATCATAATAAAGGTGACCGAAAAGATGTAAGGTCCCTGATATTCTGTTTACCCCGAAAGGGATTGAAAGACGTTAGTGTATTATTCAATTATATCTAGGTGGTACATCATTAGAATCCTAACTACGACCTCACGACCTAAAAATAATGCTAAGTAGTTGCCGATCTTCTCAGCATGTAGAAGATGAGTGAAGGACTAGAATGTATCAAAATAGGGCAGCATTCTGTCGCCATGTAAATCGAATCTTCACCCCAATACATGTAAAAAAAAACCTGGGAGATATTATTATCTCTATCAGTTTCTAGTCACCCAAGAACAGATGAATGGTGAATGTGTGTAATAATTTCTCAAATTCTAAGTAAGTCACCGCCTAGTACCAGTACATTTCTCAAAAGAATAGTGCTGAAATTTGCACACTAACAAACGTTTGTTTATCCCTTTCTTAGTCTACAGAAACACAAAAACCATTTTTCAGTCATCTTTAGTTTAACTATATTAAGGATGCAAATTTGAGATTACCTAATAGATTCAGCTATAACTAATCCTTAAGGTCTATTGTACGCACTAAGTCGAAAGTTTAAAAAATTCGATATTTGCTAAAAACTAAAAATACCTAATAAATATTTCCGTTTACATTTCCTTATTGTTATATAACAACGAGTGCTGTCTAGTTAGTAAAATCACGTTTTAACAGCGACGGGGTCTCCACCTATGTTATTGGGTAAAATTAGAAAGGCACCGTAACCCTGTTAGGTATTCAAATCTTTGACTGAAGCGATGTTTAAAAGCTTATACTTAAGTTAGATGGGTATAAGCTTGAACTTATCAGATTGAAAAAATAAACTATTCTGTTATGGTTTGTAATTATAAACTATTTGCAGGTTGCGATGACTATCTCCTTAAAACTAAACGCAAATAAAAAAATAAATATAAACTAAAATTATTCTTCTGTCACAAAAGGGGATAACATTTCTTTCGTAATTTTAACAACATATAAATTAAGTATTAACGAAAGGATACTTTGCTATCGTTCAGTAGATACCATTAAATTTTACTCTTTAATTCACCTCGTATGTACATATATTCACGCCTCTACTTTCCTTACAGCACAGACTATTGATGGACAGTTATGTACTATCAATCGCTACGTTGAACGATCCCTCAAAATCTCTCTGGCGTCATTCTCACCCTTTAACCTTCTCACACATGATCTTTTCTTTTTCACGTAATGTCGGGAAATAGACAACCAATCTCATATTGAAATCTTATTATATTAAAGTTTTATATCAAAAAAGGTACTATTTATATTAGGTATTATTTTCCTTACTTTAGTAGGATACTAATAGGTGTGTATGTATTGAATCAAGTACCTACCGTCATCTAAATTAGCAGACTCTTTCGGCTTCACATTTAGGTGGCAACATGTATATTTACACTCCATTTTAAAACACAATTCACAAGATGTCCGCTCGCGAATTAGTCCTAACTATAAGTAAAAGCGATTTGGCGAAAGATATGGCATCTGGATTCGCTGCTAAATATCTATTATCAATGTTAATGATAAGATATGGTTATCCTGAATGTTATGGTAGGAAAACATCCAATAATCAGTAGGAAGACGTGAATTAGGAGATTTTGGGATCGTTATCGAACTCACGTGCTTGAAAATTGATATCAAGAATACGGAGTGGTCATTGTATATTGTAGCATTGCGGAGGATTTGGTTTCTTGTATAGTCACTGTCAGTGTTGTATAAGCGGTGCTTAGTAGGTGTTGTGTTTTGTGTAATTGTTTGTATATAATTAAAGATGACTAGTATTTAAAGAAGCGTCGAAATATACTGAATTGTACACTAGCATAATGCAGTCCGAAACCTAAGCTTTGCTGTATTTTTAGCTGTTTCGTTAGCTCTATTTTTGCTGTTTATTTCACAATTTCTTACGTGTGTTTAATTATTTTACATTAAAAAAAATATACATTTAAACTTTGACTTTTTAAACCGGTGACAGTGTAGCTGTTATCGAATTTATTCTTCATTTTATATAGTCCCTAACTTAAGCACATAAGGAAGTTCTATCTCACTATTACCTACTATTAAAATTAATGGATCAAAATCACCTCTCGGTGATATTTAACGGTTTAATAATTTCCATTTCATTTACATACTTTAATTAATTTAATAAGTTAGAAGTACCTATTTATCACCGAGGAGGTGTATAAATGACAATGAAGCGAAAGTGTTTAGTTGGAATAGAAATACGGTCCCGTGATCACTGCCAACCCCTCTGTAGGGAAACTAGCGTGATATGAATGTATGTCTTTATGTAGCTTTAATATTATCATCTATTTCAATATGCCGTCTATCTGACTGTCATATGTCTTATTTACTATACTGTACCTATAACCGCCGAGTGTATATAAGCGGAAGTGGTTTGTCGGCATCAGGACAAACAGGGATCCGTGATCTCACCTACCCCTCTGCTAGGATTTGCGCGTGATGTGTATGTATTTATATATGTATGTTAATATTATGCATTGCATAGAGATGAAACTAAATCAAGAACAGAGTATTAACACTTGTGTATTGATTTTTTTATTTTAAACCTAGACTACGATTTCTCTACAATTCTAGCAACAAGGATAGTTTCGACTTATTATGAATGAGATTGATAAAAGTTACTCGAAAGTAAACTCAGCGCAAAAAGTGCAGTCCCAGTAACTTTTTATAAGGTTTAAGGTTATAAGAACAAAAGACAATATTTTACATTCTAAAACTGGCGCCACTATGCATTGTCATGGCCACTATACGTTCGCGTGCTTCGAAATGATAAATATTGTCTTTCGTTCTTATAAACGTAAACCTATAATAAGTTACTGGGACTGCACTTTTAGCGTTGACTATACATAATTGTGAGGTGTAAAGACAGTTCCGTTTTTATTTACGTTAGTGTGAGTATTGTATCCAGTCGAGATATCCATCTGAAGTCTTGAACTGAAGTAAAGGTGCTTACATAAAAGTAATTATTCATAGCCGATACCTATCTTAGATGGTATCAATAGTTGCGGTATGAATGAGGATATAGTGACTAATCTTTTTTCAACACGTGACGTGACATATTCTTCAGAATTATTGCCCTTGAATGGTAGTCAGAGTTTTGTTTGTCTAGTTCTAGATTCGCGGAGTATATCATTTATGACTATTTTTCACCAGGTACTCTATAGGCTTTCCACAGTAAGCGATAATCATATTAGATCTTTTTCAAAATGACTACTGAATTGATCAGCTGATTGACGTATTTTTGTACGGGGATATATTATCTTTTTTATAGAAGATTTTTCATATTTTTTCTTGAGTAGGTTGCTGTACCTATACATTATCATTTCTATTTCGTTACTGTTTTGCCACTTGTTAAAAGGCCCCTATAATCTGCACCCTACGTTATAGTTGTCGATCAATGTCATCTCGTATACACCCATTGGTATGTGTCTAGATAGACGATCAGGGCCTAAGTTCTACTAATGCTTTATGCAAAATTGTAGTTGGATATCACTTCAGTAATAGTCTGAACTTGTTGACAATTTAAAGGCGTAATTTGACACTTTTGTTAATACACTAACAACTTCACACCATTACTAAAATGAATCTGAACTACAATTTTCCTAAAATACATAAGTAGACTTGAGTCCCTGATGACTTACACAAGTTATTATTATTATTACCCCTTGTAATTAACATTAAGTTCCGACAATATTGATCTATTTGTGCCTACCTCTTTAATAAAAACGCACGTGACGTTTGTGTCTAAGATAATAATCACTGTCACGCAGCAGACAGCATGTTAAACAAAGCATGTTATTAAATAAGAATCGATAAAAGTTATCGAATATCGAATGATATCTTTATCGATACGATTGTAATACACGCTTAATTTACACGATAAGGAGCAAAACTAAAAAGTCAAATGTATTCAGAAATATCCGGAACTATCGTGCTAACAATTACTATAGCCGCATTAATATATCAATTCTCATTGGTTCAACGAAGTTAAGCAACTGTGGTCGAAGTCAGTATATGGATGGGTGCTGTTTGTGCCGGCGAAAACATTGGAAGAAATCCTAATATTCCAACATTATATTATCTGTGACATAGGTAATAGTCTGTAACTAAGAATAAAGATAGACTTACCACTAGATACTTATATCTGTACCTTTAGTAGGTCATATTCGATTCAGGCTATCTGGTGTCCAAGTCCATGAATGCTACAGTAACAGTGTGAAATTGTTCCTAGAATGGTAAAAGTGACAAATTTCGACATTCTCAAGGCATCATTTTATATTTTTGTTAATCCATTACCTACGTCAGACTATTACCGTTGAACGCTAATCGTGAGGTCTCGGGTTCGATTCTCGATGGAGGTACAGTTAAGAATTACTCTTTTCCAATGTATATATTTCTTCAGTATACATTGATTAGTATCCTTAACACAAGTCTTAAATGTACTTTGTAAGAGGCTAGTTCAATTGGTGTAATACTGTCCTACAATACAGTATTATTATATTTAGTGGATACTGGATATCTGGTAATACTACTGGTTCTGATAAGTTTTTAATGCATATTAACATATTATGTATTTCTATTGTCATTAATTTCATAATAGCTTCTCTTTTATATTTAAACCATACACAAAAATAGAATAAGAATAAAAAATCCAAATAAAAATTGTAATACCTTTAATTATTTACAAATGCTGACAACAATGCAATGTCTTCGAATAACTACAGACTAGTTTAACAATAATTACATTTTATTTACATACAAATATAAAGTTACATTGTAATTACACTTTCTTACATATTCTAGTCACATACATTTTGGTCGATCATATATCATAATCATCAGTGTTTTTTTTACAGAATATAGATGTCACTATATAACTTTTTTAAGTATTAATACAAGTGGACGGATGGTGTTTTAAATCTCTATTGCTTGATCGGACAAAACCACAAATCTTTATTACACAAGTAAGCTGGATATATAACTATTTCGGATTGATTTTAAAATTTTGGCGCTGTTTACAATAGCGGAATTTCACGGAACTAACACAATAGACTAAAATACCTAATGTAAAATTTAGTTCCTAATAATAAGAAGAGGCTTGATTTTAATATATTTTTTCAAAAGATCAAGTAAAATAATGTTATGAGACAACTTAATAAAGGGTAAAGAGAATGTTATTGGTCCAGCAAGCTAACACTAATATTCTGTATCAATTCCATGCAATAGATACCCCATAGTAATTTTAAAAATAACCTATAGAAATAAGTGAGATTCAAAATTCTTGAGTATGTATGAACACCACCATACTTGTATAATCAGATCTAATAACCTTTGTTGATAAAACTGGAGCCAAGTCCACTAATGCTTTTTACACAATATCAATTCAACATCACTTCAGTAACAGTGTGAAATTGTTTGAGGAATAGCAAAGTTAACAATTTCACCATTTTAAATCCAAAATTTTATGTTTTTGCCATCATCAATAGTGAAATTTGTCGCTTTGCTAATCCAACCAACTTCACATTATCACCAAAGTATTATTCAACTACAATTGTGCTAAACCGCATTCCTACTTGTAGTCCCAGAAGACAAAAACCACAAAAAATCACACCTTCTCCCCGTCAACTTGCTGCAAATTATAATAGGAATGATCTGGGAAGTTATCCAGCTCTATATACTCGGTCTGAGTTCCTAGGAGTTTATCCAGCATGGCTATACATTCTGGGAAGTCGGGCCTGGCCGAGGGTTCGCCTTCCCAGCAGTAGTACATTATGTTGTACAGCTCCCGGCGACAATGCTCTGGCTTTTCCAGGCGGTAGCCGCTTCTGACCTGGAACGATATAAGTTATATTATGGTTATAGAAAATTTAGTTATCCATGATCTCTAGATTCACGACTTATATTCCCTTTCGAGGTGAACAGAACCTCGGAGATATAATTTCTCCTAGTTCACATTAGCATTAATATTGGGCTTGTAATAATAAGAAACATTGATGACAGGTTATTAGCCCATTCGATTCTATTTACCCTTAGTCCCTTACTTGAAACCTACGGTATGCCGACAAACGCCGACGTACAAAATAAAATATAAATGGATTGTTAATTTAACCAGCGTACCACCTAAACACAGTACTTAATACCAAGAAAGCACTAATGAGAATGAAAATGAATGTAATAAATGAATGAATGAAACGAATGAATGATGAGACATACCTTTTTCATGACGTCACTAGCCGATAGTCCAGGGTAAGGAGTGGAGCCAAGGGTCACGATCTCCCACAGCAGGATGCCGAAGCTCCAGATGTCTGACTTCACGCTGTAGATGTCGTCATATAGAGATTCTGGAGCCATCCACCTGGAAAGTGATATGGTGGTTATTAATTAGAATTAAAAAAATACATTTACGCAATGCATTGAACATTACGGTGAGGGAAAACATCGTGACAAAACATACCTGTTCCCCGAGCAGGTAATAGTTAGTGCTTGTAAATGGCGACATGGCTTACCACCTGTCACATTGAGTACTAACTATCTGGTTAACATGTGAGTTCAAGGTAGCCATAGAATTACTACCTACGAGATCGCGGAGATGGATACCTGAACCTCTGACTACCCCGCATGGGTTAATGGTCGTGAACGCGTTTTGTATTTGACATTTGTGTTCAGTATCTTGTAAATAGTCTTTTACATATACATAGACGTTCACGTCCGTTAATCCCTTTTGGGATGCACAAAACCTTGGAGACATGAAAACATTTTCGTGATCACTTATAAGCACAATATAAAGAAATCAAAAGAAAAGAAAGAAAAAAATAGTTCGCTTGGACTCTAACAAAACCTCGGAAATAAAATAACTTCGGCTGTAATCTGGGTTGTGATAACATTCTATGGAATATTGGTGACCAAATATAATGCGCACAAAAATCAGGTATTTAGAATTAAGGCTAGGTTAATTTTAATTATTTTCATAGTTACCGTATCGGTAGTCTCCCATCACTCTTCCTTTCATAAATGTGGACGCCTGACACGTCTCGAGCGAAGCCAAAATCTGCTACTTTACAGATCCTGTCTTCGGTAATGAGCACGTTACGAGCTGCCAAATCTCTGTGGATTATCTGGAATGATAGGGGGAAAAAATACATTTACTACTGATACTGCAAAGATTCAAAAAACATTTTACAAAATATAGCGTAAAGCATAACATACGTTGTGCTTGTACGACGACTTGTATATGCACATTCTCTTTTTTATCGCGTTCATGTTTATTGCTGGGTAGACAGAGGCTTGAGTGGCCATCTCCGAAAACCAGTTTGAGCCACTCAAAGCCCGCAATTCTCCAGATAGACAGTACCCAACGTGATAGGTAGTGACTAGAGTTCACGTAGAGGCGTAAATATATACATAATGTAATAAAAATAACAAAAAAATGAAATAAAGACCTTGAGTGAAAAAAAGGTAAAGAAGGATTTTTCGAGTAGCCCGCATTGAGATCTATCTATGGGTGCCAGGTTGTCAATTTTTTTACGACACACCTGTATACTATGGTTCTTTATACCCATGAAACCTCAAAGAACGTTTACCATACCGGATAGGATATGATTTTAAGACGTTCAATATTTACACACACCACTTACCCCTTTAGAAGTAAGGAAGTCCATCCCCTTGGCAACTTGGTAAGCAAACTTGGTCAAGTCCTCAGACGTGAGAAATTTGCTACCGGGAGTATTCCCGTAGTTCCTCTCTGCCCTTGAATCCCTCAGGAACTGCTGCAGTTTACCCAAACTCACGAATTCCATGATGACCAGAGTGGGTTCCTGAAAAGAGCATAGACAAAAGTAAAAATCAACTATAAACGAGGGTTAACTTGGTGAGTAGTATTTGTATTTAGGGGCATGGAACACTAATTAAAATTTTATTGGATCTATTTGATAACTATTGCTGATTAATAATCGTTAAATATTATTTCCAAAGTATACGAATTTCAGAGGCAGGCACAAACAACTCAACTTAAAACTTCCCAGAACATAGTAATATCAGAGGATCTATAACATCTGCTTTTCCCATCATAAAAACGGCCGTACATATTTATAAATAATCAATGTCTATCATTTTTAATGAATTCTATACTTAAAAATATCTCACCTTCTCAGTACAGCACCCAACCAGACGTACGACGTTTATATGCGTCCCTAGTCCCTTCATGACCTGCAACTCCTGTAGAAGATCTACCTTCTCCTTTTCAGAGGCATTCTCCTTCAGCGTTTTCACTGCGACCGTCATTTCTCCTTTTCTTCCTGAAAAAAGGAGAGTTACATGAGTTAGTACATTAGACAAATTGGTGTTAATGAAGGATATTTGGTCAACTAAGATGTTTTTTGACTTAATTGGCCAACTGCCTAGCTGCTATGCATATAGATTAGTAAAAGTTTGAGTTTTCTTATTTTAGACTTAAGACTGGACATCACTACTGGTATTCTTATATTTTTATGGGTAAATGTGATACAACAATGTGTGGAACTGTTGTTTCGTCCGATGCAAAAAAAGGATGAGCGTTAACATCACAATGCTTTAAACGAACTACACTCACAAGATTGTGCAACAAATTATAACCGGAGGTAGGCTGCTAATATTTCCCATAAGTTGTTGTTACCCCATCGCCTAATCGTATCTATCAATCCCTAGTTGCATATTCTACAATATGCCAATAACACAAACAAATTTACGAGACTAGACTAAACACACACATTACACCCGTCCGCTAAAGTTTACAAACATATACGGAGATGTATCTCCTAGGTCACTTTTTAGCATAATGTTGCGATGTCTTAATGGAACATTGGTGACAGGTTTCTAACCAATCACCCGATCGATTGTACCCCTAGTCACTTAATCGCCTCCTACGATATGTCCAGAAGAACGGCAGCCAGTTGGGATCCTTTTTACGTCCCAGACTAGCACGGCATAGTAGCTAAAGTTTAGTATAAGTAACAAAGGAATGTTATACACCAAATACAAGTCGTGATTTCTTATGTTACATACCATCTATATCTATGGCAGTGGCCCTCCATACTTGTCCAAAGGCACCTTCACCCACGATGTTGTATATCCTGAGACGGTGACGAGGGAACTCCCATTCATCTGGAGGTTTCTCCTTCTCGTCTATCGTTGTTTCATCTGTCATCTGGAAATGAGATAATATCTTCGTTATTGTATATAAATTTACAATATGGATATTTAATTGTAAATGTTTTGGGTGGAAATAAAGTGATAATAAGTTGCTGTCCAACTATGTAAAATTTTGGTAGTGACTAGGGGTTACGGGAATTCATTCAGTGATGGGCTAGCAAGGTGTCACCAGTATGGCAAAAATGGTTAAAGGACGTAAATTGGTATGTATATCATCGACATGAAGTAATTATGATGATGGCATTATCTAATGATATCATTTCAATGTTATACCCGGTTATTAATAAACATAAGTTTGTAAAGTCGGTTTGTTTTATAAAGTATGTAATGTTATAAAAATATAATTAAAATAGTTATTAGTGCAGAACAATGTTTCGTTATTTTATATACAAATATTTGTTAATATGTACGTGGGGTTATTGTGCTTATAATTGACTATAATGAATGTCTAAGATTATTCTATTAAAAAATCAATTTATACATAGATAGTGACAGAAAGAGTATTTATAAAAGAGCAAAAATAATGGAAAAGTTAGTAATTAATGGAACCTTCTCGTAAATATGTATTGAAACAATTTTATTAGCCAGCAAAAGAGAAGACACACCACTATATTAATGAAAATGAGTTGAGTTTTTAAAAATATGAATTAGGATTTGGTAATTGAATCTACAATGGACAATAAAGACAAGGAATTGAGATTAGAAACAATGGAATTGTTGGAACATGAAAAAGGTTTAAGTTTTAATGAACAGGATGTTTTAATGATAAGATTGATGAATTTGGTGCTTAGGGTTATTTCCCTTTGTTGATCATTTGGAAGAAGACTTTCTGCTACTAGTCTAGAAGGCTGTACTGGGTGAAAAAGAGCCTTTGACCTGCAAGTGAGGGTTGTCCCACGACTCGTAGCGATTGCAGAAGGTTTTCGATCGTTTCCAAAAGTTTGCAGACGAATCTTGCAACACAATACAACCGGGATCTTTGTTCTGTAACAGGAACAGATTTAGGAACTAAATGTTTGGTCTAGTTTTTGGTGTTTTGGGGTCTCACTGTGGGGTCTAGAATTCGGGAATTAATATATCTTCAAAACTCTATTTGTATGTGACTGCTGATTGGAAGTATCAAGCAAAATGTGTGAAAAAGATAAATAGCATATTGTATTTGGGAAGCAGTGTTTATATCAAGGCATAAATATACTATTCATGCTATAATTACGTAAATATTACACACAATAATTTAAGATATACTGATACTTAAATAAACAAAATAAACACAATTCTAAAGTAAATACATATAGATAGAAAATAGTGTGCGAATTAGTTTCAATACGAGAAAACATCCTAAGGAAACCTAACCTTCTCATCTAGATAGGAAGTCAACATAAATGAACAACGATGAACTTTTGTTCATTTTCTATCCATCGCCATCATGGACCATTATCCATTAAACGTCGAAAAACATATTTTAATGAGTGGCACTGGTTGTCTTACAACTATGACTCTACCGTTGGTTCGGAAGCCCTAGCTTGGAGACCAACAAAAAACTCCTGGTTCAGAGATTTTTTGCCCAGTGACAAATTACAAAATAAATAAATGAATTATTATTGACGTTGTTTATAACCACAAAACTATGTGCGTAATATTTTAATAAACTCACCATATCTTCCTTCTTCCTAGCAGCTTTATCAACCTTGTGTTTCTTCCACACGAACCCAATCACAGCGGCTGCTACAAACATCATCCCCGTAACAGCTACCACGGGTATAATTGTAAGATTAATATCACTAGGTACTTCACTATTGGCTACAGAGTTAGAAAAGTTCTTTTTCTCTCCAGAGTTATCAACAACTTCAGCTTTCTCTGTTGTATAGTCATTTGGTTTGTCTCTAGTTGTAGTTTCAGGTTTATTTGTAGTATTTTCATCTAGATTGTTTTTCTTAGTCGCTTTCTCTGTTGAAGTAGTTCTGACTTGATATGGTGGGTTGATAGTGCTCTTGGGAATGAGGCCAAGATTAGGGTTGAAGTTGAAAGGGTTAGGGAGAGGGAATGAAGGGCGAATGTAAGGTCTTTGGCCCCGTTTGTCGCTAATGGTTGCGTACACTTCCATCCTTTGGGGAATGCTGCCGTCGTTGGCTGTCACCCATAGTGAATAGGATTGGTTGTTCTGAAAAGTAACAAGGCATAGTAAGATATTTCACAGATTCATTTATGCATCACGAATTGAATCGTTCCTGTCTTACGAACAAATAAAACAATTTTTTTTCAATCCGATATTTAAGCTGTTGATATTACAAAGAATTAGCAAACATGAGGTTAAAACTGTACCTAAAGGTTGTTAACCGTTCGTGAAGGTGATGGTTTGAACATCTAGGTAAATACTATGGGATTGGAGTTCCTATTAGCAAAGACAACATTTATCACTTCAGCATCTGATTATTAGCACAGAGTGATGTTTTGAAAGTATTATTGTAATACTAATAAATGATAAGAATACTACTACATCAAACTACAGAATCATTATAAATATTATCATCTTAATAAAGACGAAACAGGTTTCTTGCATTCAATCAAGCTTCCCTTCATTTTAATCATAATTTAACACCTTTTGTATTTACGTTTTACCCCCTCCATATTTACCTTATCACTCAGCGTATCATTGACCGTGACCACACCACTGAGGGGGTCAATCTGAAAAGGCACTGGAGGCCCATCAGTCTCCAGACCGAAATGCACCTGGTTCCCTGTGCTGTCCTTGTGGACCCTCGTCACCACAGTACCCACTGGGTCAGATGGAGAGGCCACCCAATTGCGGTCCACCACCATTAAAGTGGGCAGGTGGAAACCTTGGGAGCTCACTGGAAGAGAAGATGATGGTTGTGTTATTTCTGTACTACCTCTCTGTAGGTTAGGTGTGTATGTTATACTGTTTCAAGAATCCTTTACATCTCTTAACATACACATTAATATACATTTACGATATTTGATATTCACGTTTAAACCGGTTCGGTTATAATATCTTCTCAGTCACTTTTAGCCTCCAAATTGGAGTTGTGATCACATTTATATGGACCTTTAGTGACATCGTTCAATAGATTCTATTTAACCCAAGTTTTCAACTTTGATTCGTCATACCGGAAATAATAACAGATAGTAAGCATACATATACAGTCCCAGCTAGCACGGACATACTTTAAAGATATATTATAATATTATCTCTTCGTAATTTAATTCTTTTAAGTTGGATTGTTACAAAATAACATAAGTATGGTATAAAATATTGGTGTCTGGTAGCCCATCGATACCATAAGATAGCAGAGAAAAAAGACATTTAGTTAATATCCTATTTACGTCCCAGTTAGCACGGGACTATATTATACTCATATCTACTAGAATCTAAACTCCCGTATCAACTGACTAATGTCTTTATGTATTTTCTTACAATATTCTTTGAGAGTACTTGATCCGTACCTATTAACATAACATTGTTAATGGAGTATAATAGACATGAAATGGTCAAAGCCGTTAATTTACATATTTATGGCAATTCTCTACATATCATATTGCTATGAGTCACGCTAACATTTAAATTTTTGAATAAAAGATCGATCGAAGAAAGATAGGAAACATACTTATACCTTTGGATAGGTAATAGTCAGTGTCTGTGAGTAGGTGATGGACTGACCACCTATCACGTGTATATCAATCGTCATACAAACATCCTACAATATATCATATACCTACACATCACGGCTCTTTCCCTACAAAGAAGTACGTAGAGATCACGTATCCCCATTTGCCTCGATTCTGCTTCATTGACGTCCTAAGACCTACTGATACACTCGTCGGCTATAGGTACTTCTTCTCATATTTATATACTTATTCTTAATACATACATTAACCTTCACACCCTTTATTCCCTTTCGAAGTGCAGAAAACCTCAAAAATATGACGCATCTCCTTAATCACTTTTTAGCATGAATATTGAGGTTGTGACATCATATGGAAAAGTGGTAACAGGTTTCTAACCCATTGCCTAATATATTAAATTAACCCCTTCTCTCTTAGTCACCTTACACGACATGCCAGGAATAACAGCAGTTAGTTAGCATACTTTTTACGTTTCAGAAAAGTTTGAGAACATTTTTTAATTCCTGATTTAACAGTCTATTTTTACTTACCTAAGGAAACACATCCCATACAAGCAGTCCATAGCCACAGAAGCAGAATCATCTTTAAGGACTCACAATACACCACTGGTCGTTATAGTCCTAAGTTTTCGTCGCTTCATTTGTAGGCGCTGTATAACGACTAAGCACTTTTAAAAGTCTGTTTATTTTCAATAACAGGTGGCGTTAGTAGTGCATTTGATAGGTGGTTGTCTGGAACAAAAAAAAACACACGTAAGCTTATGTGATTATATGAATGCGAAGCTCAGAAATATCAATTAATATTAAATATATTCTACAACATAATATCTAGTAATTAAGAAAACACCTACATCATGAAATAGCGGCATATTTTTAATATTCTATTGACCTTAAAAATTGATTGTGAGATATGGTAAAAGCTACCTACCAAATAAATAAAAAAACAAAATTAAAATAAAATTTACCAACCTCAATCTACATACTTCAATTAAGTTTAAAAAAATTGTCGCTGTAATTCAGGCGCACAGTGCAAATATAAATTAATATTTTAGTTAAGTCTTTATCATTTTATAAATTTGAATACAGTGAATCTAAGCTCAAAATATCAATTATAAACACTCGTATTCAACCTCAACACCTCACTTAGTCACCTCCCACCCAAATCCAAACACTAAACTATCATTGCGATGTACTAGCGACCGACACTAGTCCGGTTTCCCCTGGCCATTGCCCATGAAATGTATTTGAGGAGAAAGCTAAGACGAGTCACAGGCCGCCTCACAAGTGTTACGGCTGAGTTGAAGCATGCGGGTCTAGGATTTTGATGGGTAATCAGCTGGCTGTAAATGGGGAGTGAGGGATTTTTTGTGGTATGGTGGGTTGTGGAGTGTTTTGTTGTCTATGATTAGTATTGGTATAATAAGTAAATTGTAAAGGCTTTCTGTGTGGTTTACGTTGGGTAGAGATTAAATACATATTATTTTTAATACAGATCGTGTATTTGAAAATTATATGTAATTTAATTAATGGGTTAACAGAACAGTTGATATTTATTTAATTGTTACGTGACCAGAATTGTAAGCTAATCTAGTTTAGTCAACTCTCTTATAATGTTATAACCAGAGCTGTGAATGAATTATAATTATATTATATAACATTGATGGTAGAGTACAGATTTATTGATCAAACAAAATAAATTTATCCCAAGTAGTCACTATAGATAATGTTTTATGATGATGATGCATGATCAAGCCTCTTTGTCCTTAGGTTTGTTGTATCGAGAAGAAGGGCTGCTATTTAGTTTTGTATGAAGGTCCCAGATTAAGTTATTTTGTTTTATTAAAGTACTCGTATTTTCAAGCACTACCTTTCTTTATCATCTTATTAACTCGTCAACTCCAATAAAGTATCTCCTTCCTTTTACTACTTAGTTATACTTTCTAAACCACTACTTTATGTGTAAACAAAATCAACTTTACCATATGCAAAGCCAAACTTGAAATACCTAATATTTGCTTAGTGGCTCGGACCTTCGATTCAATACTTATTGACTTGTCTCCGCCAATAAAGTACTCGTATTTTCCTTCAGCTACCTGCCTTCCTAAGATACTATATATAAACAAAGGCAACTTCACAGTCCTGTGCTAGACTTAGACGTAAAAAGAATCCTAACTAGCTGCCGTTCTTCCCAGCATGTCGTAGGAGGAAGGGACTAGGGATATATTGTATGTATTGGGCGATAGGATAGCAACCTGTCACTAAAATTTCATATTACTTCAAGACCTTAATACACATGCTAAAAGTAAACAATAAGATCTTTTCATGTCCCTAAGGTTCTGACCACCCGAAAGGGATAAAAGGACGTGAATGTATCTAATATGTATAAGGGCAACTAGTTACAAACAGGTAATAGTTAGTGCTTGTAAATGGCGACATGACTTACCACCTGTCACATTGAGTACTGACTATCTGGTCAACACGTGGGTTCGAGGTGACGATAGAAAACTGAGCCTCTGACTACCCCGCAAGGGTTAATGGTCGTGAATGCGTTTGTTTTTGTTTTTTGCAACTTGTTACAATAACTCAGACCCCAAACTTGCACGATATTGGCTCAGTCGCTGGAGCTTTGGTTCACATCCTATTGGATTGCCCAAGGTCGTCCGGTTGTCGAGTGACGTCGACCAATCGAGAGGCTGTGTTGGAACATTGAACCTTTTTGATGACTACATCTCGAAGGCATGGATTTTGTATACGTTTAATGTTTACATATGTACATACTCGAATATGCGCTTAAACTTATGGTGTAGAGACAGGTTTAGATCTTCAAAGTGGTGGAAAAGTTGAGGGTTTTAAGTCAGTGTCAGACAAATGAATTTCAATGAATATAATATAATTGTACCTATGTATATTGAATAAAAACATTTAGCTTTGACTATCTAGTAAATGAAAATCTGCCTTGTTTTTTAAATACAATTAGTTTTTACTGTTACGCATTTTTATCGTTGCATTCGCGAAAGTAGTATTTTTATGGCTACCTCAAACCCACTTGTTAACTAGATAGTCAGTATCAAGGTGGTAAATCGTTAGGTTTCGCAAATATATATTACTTATTAAAATGCTCATAAAAAGCAGAAAATATGAATTCTGATTAAAAAGTAATCCATATACTAAATCTATATATTCCAAATTATAGTCGAAACTTCAATATCAAAATAAAAGGAACCAAATATCTGTTCGGTTCAAAGGGATAAATTTACTTAATTATTATGTTATTATTGTTATTTACTCGATCACACAGAACTTAACTATAACAACGATTTCTTTGTTCAAAATTGCACGTAGTTCTTATAAAACAATGAATGAACTTTTTGCTATCCACTAACTACTTAATAAAGACAACATAATGGAAAATATAGAGTATTTTTTTCCTCAATGATCAACAATTACAATAATCACGTGTTTGTTGATACGGTGGCTCTCTATAGACAGAATCCCTTATTAATAGGGTGCGATCTAAAGCTCATATCCACTTAAAAAACTAATTATTATCCTGCCATGCAATGTGGGATATAGCAATGCTAAACAACTGCTAGGAAGAACGCTAGTTTCCTTATACGTCCCTGACTAGCGCGGGAATAGTATTTCGTAGGAGGCGACTAAGGGACCGGGGTAAATGGATTCTATTGAGCGATGGGCTAACAACCTGTTATCATCGTTCCATATGACATCACGACTCCATATTCACGCTAAAAAGTAATCAAGGATATGTTTTCATATCTTCGAGGTTCTGTCCGCCCCGAAAAGGATTTAAGTACGCGAATGTATGTATGTAAAAAGCTACCTTGTATTAAGATATATAGACATGTAGCTATAGCTTGTATGGAATTGAATGAAGATGAGTTTGCGTCTTGGCTTCGATGTTACGTATAAATGACATTACAAAACTGATATTCACGCTTAAGGTGATCAAGAATATGACAATGAAAAAGACACGGAAGCAGACGTATTTAATATTTATTTGGGCGATAGACTAGCAAATTCATATCAATTCCTTAGTTTCTTTAAAGGAAAATTATTCAGTCGTCTACTACAAAATCATTACGTTTATTTTCACGTGATGACATTTATGAATTTTTAAATTAGACTACGGGAAAATACCCTATAGAAACCAGCTTATTTCGTTAATGTTATTTTGTTAGTGCCCTTACATAGCGATTTGGTTTGCCAGTTGTATTTGTCTTATTGACTACTGGGTTAAAAACGCAAAAGACCATCGCGAAACTCGGCAGATAGTCATCCTCAACTTAACCTGTAAAAACTCTAAAAAGGAATTCAGTCTTGATGTATGTGGTACATAAATGTATATATAACATATTCTTAATATTGATTAATTTATTTCCATTGTGTTTTATGAATATTTGTCTGCGCATTGACATTACTCTTAAGGCGGGTATATGCAGCGTGAAGAACGTGTATGAGAAGACAGTCTCTGCCTAACTCGTTAAAATGTATAATTATCTTTTGAGAATATTTATAATGTTCGTTACATTGTAAAGATCAACTTTAAAAGTATATAATCTTGCTAAATTGCATTGGAAACAAGTTTTTCAAAATCATGTTCCAACCTTGTTTATATAACATGTTTAATAATACTCCTTTGCAGTCTGGGTATTTATCGAAGGATGGGCTAGCAACCTGTCATAATTAATTCATAATAATGTCATCGCAGTATCCTATATCAGTTAGGACATATAAAATACAAAGTAAATGCCTTTCGTCCGAGCATGTTGTAGTAAGGATTAATGGAATCTATTGGGCAATAGGCTAGCAACTTATTCTTTTTTACGACTTTCAATAAGTAATAATCATGTCCCATTATCGTTAATATTCTATATCAAAAGACAAACACAAACGCGTTCACGACCATTAACCCTTGCGGGGTAGTCAGAGGTTCAGGTGTCCATCTCCGCAATTGCGAAGGTAGTAATTCCATGGCCACCTCAACACCACGTGTTGACCAAATAGTCAGTACTCAATGTGACAAGCTAAGCTATGTCGCCATTTATAAGCACTCACTATTACCTGTTTGGGGAACAGGTAGGTTTCCTCACGATGTTTTCCCTCACTGTACTATTCGACGCATTTCGTAAATGTATTTTTATTATTCTATATCACTACCCTCACAGCCCCTATAATTATACAAAAACTAACCAAAAGACCTAATTCCAAAGCTCTATTTACCCCAAAGGGTTAAAAGGACGTGAGTATACGGATGATCATTA
This sequence comes from Leucoptera coffeella, assembly GCA_030578115.1. Taxonomy (NCBI): domain Eukaryota; kingdom Metazoa; phylum Arthropoda; class Insecta; order Lepidoptera; family Lyonetiidae; genus Leucoptera; species Leucoptera coffeella. Next base: position 172,421 of record JAMBLF010000127.1, on the reverse strand, counting down.
TGCTAATAAAATTTCGCTTCACTTACGTCACGGTTGGGTAACGAACAAAAGTTTTGAACTTTCACATTTCATAATGTATTCTTTGGACCAGTATAACATATACGTCACTTCGTTTCCTCACAGGTAGACAAACCTGACACTTTTGTTATATTACCTTCCATACACCTCTGTATATGTATTTAATGTTATATGTGCTTCTAACGTCATTTTTTTTAAATAACTATATCGTCTATTTGAACATCATAAGTAAGTCAGTAGTCTTTTGTTTTATATGTTAAATAGTCAAATAGTCACATTGAATTTACGTTACATCAGATAACTAGTCAGTATCCATCGTGACAGGTGGTGGTGTCGCCGTATACAGCTTTCTATAATATCAAGCAATAGACAGGCTATCTCACGATGTGTTCTATCATTTCGCAAAGTTTCTGGCAATTTAAAAGTACAAGTCAGAGATTGAACCCGGTACTTATTAAACTGAGATACAAAAGTTCATTAATACTTTAATTGTTATCTAACAGGAATTTTATTAGTTACAACTATTAATAAGTTTGTAATTACAATTAGTAACGAGTTTGTTAATTTAAACTTGGTAGACGTGACTACTATAACATATATACACGACTGTTTACCTTTTGTTGTAGATAGCATTTAAAAAACTCAATTACATATGTATAATACCTGTCGCTATTTACATGTAAAGAAAGAGGACAACTTGTAACATTCCATTCACGACACAGACTACCTAAGCAAGACTAATGTATCAAACGTAAATAAATAAAAAGTGTTAATTAATTCTGCTCCAACTTGAGGCCACGTTTCAACTCAACTTATACTTAAAATCAAATTAATTACTAAAGAAAACTACCATTTAATTTTAAGTTACATTTCAACTTACATCATTTTTAGTGTACGCCAGAAAAGCCACTATTTCAATCACCTGCACTTTCACTCCGTATAGAAAGTTTTCAATCACTCGCGAAACACGTCTAGTGTCAACAGAGGTTGACGAGAAACTCTTGAGTCTCGATGACGTATTATCCCCCCTCCCCTCCGAAGCGAGAGGCAGGTGGAAAACTCAAAGGAAAATAGACTTTGTTTTTAAGTAGATAAGAACTAAATTGGTATGGTGGGGCTATTGGAAAATACACAGCTTAATAGGTGCGGTTAAGGTATCACGGATATACTGTAAATTGTTTGGGTTTTTAATAAAGTTGCGTATGAACTTATGAACAAGAGTTATTTGTATTGGAGGATGTGAATTTGTTCTAAATATTTTGTTCCAGTACTAGTCTGGTTATCTTGGGAACTAGAGATCGCAGGACTGGTAACCTCCGTCAGAATATCAGTCTGGCAATCTAGAGGGGAGTGCTAGTGGCGTGGGAATATGTATCTTAGTTTTGTTGAACTAAGCTGTTTTATAATTTATAATAAACTCTGAACATGTATAAACGTATTAATATAGTTAGAGACCGGAGATTGTAAACTAGTAATATCTTTTTTGGTTATGCTGATGAATGATATAAGATATACAGATTGACAAAAGCAATATATGTTGGTAAAGTGGAAGGGTGGTTACGTAGGGGCCGGCCCAACAGGACACATGAGAGTAAGATAGACGCCATATTGAAAAAGGGTAACGTTAGAAATACCTATAACCGCCGAGTGTATATAAGAAGGTGTATGAGTGTCAATGAAGCGAAAGTGGTTTGTCAGGATCGTGACAGATGGGGATCCGTGATCTGCCTACCCCTCTACAGAAATTCAGACGTGATGTAATATCTTTTCATACTATATATCGGCAAAAATAAGCAGGACCAAATATGTTTCATCAATACAGAGTATAAAAATTACATAATATTATGAGTTAAATGTTCCACTCTATCAACGAAATAAAATATCGTAAAAATAAAAAAATAGCTTGGTTTTGTACATCAAAATTATTATATTGGATTTTCATTTCATTTTGATAGAATTTTAGGCTTACTAAATACAATTATTTTATTGCAATGCCATAATGTGATGCTCAGTAATAATATAAAACTAAATAAAAATACCATAAAAAAAACTTACGTGAATGATAACAAATAACTATATTACAGTCTGGATGGTACGAAACCATAATAATATTTCAATTTCATAACAAAATGTTCATACATCTTGAAAGAACATAAAAATAGGTAAGCAGAATGTGTTGAGTTATAATAAAGTAGTAATATTTTTTCAGTGTAAGTATTTATACGTGTATGAGTGTAAATGAAGCGAAAGTGGTTTGTCAGTATCCGTATAAATGGGGATTTGTGATCCCTGCCTACCCCTATACATGGAATCAGGCATGATGCATACAATTCTAATTTATAATAGAACCATATACAGCTAAATTCCATTTAATAGGTGTAAAGTAGAACTAAGGGGGTCAAACCGAAGTATCACGAAATATTATGTGTATTTCATAATAAATTCGACGTAGCTCAGGTGTTTGAGGTTTCACTGTATCAGTGGGTACAGGGTTTAAATTCCACATTAAATAAATCAGGATGCTATTGGAAACTATATGTTCTGTCCACCCTATCTGAAATAACTGCCGTGACTTACAAAGTATAACATTGATAGTGTTTCAATGAGCAATCATGCCATGTCATAGTGAATCTAGATCAATTAATTAGACTACAATTTAACGTACGTATAACGTACAACTCACACTCATAGCCCTGTGTTAGTCTGGGACTAAAATAGAATGATAACTAGCTGTCTTTCTTCCTTGTTGTAAGAAGCTACTATGGGTCTTGGGGTAAATTGAATCTGTTCGGCGATCCACAATATTAACCACTATCTCATAACAAAATCAATAGACATTTATTTGGCTAAACGAAAGATGGTAATAAAAATACATTTACGAAATGCGTCGAATACTACGGTGAGGGAAAACATCGTGAGGAACCCAACTTGTTCCTCGAACAGACAGTTAGTACTTGTTAATGGCGACATGGCTTACCACCTGTCACATTGAGTATTGACTATCTGGTCAACACGTGGGTTCGAGGTGGCCATGGAATTAGTACCAATTGCTGAGATGGACACCTGAATCTCTGACTACCCCGCAATAGTTAATGGTAGTGAACGCGTTTGTTTTTTTTTTGAGTAGATAGTATATGCACAGATAATATAATACTATACGTATATGTATGGCTTTGTCCACCCTGTCTGGGATTAAAGGACATGAGTTTACAAGTATGTTGCACTCATTTCATTTAAAAAGAGACAGTTAAGGCTAACCGAAAACAGGTCTAACATAACTTGTTCTGAATTTTTGACAACTCGTCAGGGAAAAGGTTTCTGTATGAAATGTATTTATAGCTTGAATTGATCATTTACCAAATTGGTTAATTCGGGACTGGAATACGAGTACAGTTTAAACAGCTTGCTTTTCTTTCTAGACGTTATGTAGGTTGTGGTTAAGATGAGAATATCATATATCTATATTATAGTAGTTCAGTTCTAAGGGAATATGAAGTATTCTAAAGATATAATTCTTTATAGGATAATAATGTAATGTATTTTGTTATTATCTTGTCAAAAAGCTTACATGAATCATCATAGAAACTTACACTTCCTTGACATCCATCTAGTCGTTATGTGCCTTTAAAATTAGATAGGATCGATAGATAGAACCTAATACCTTTAGTTTAGAAAACCAAAATCCCAAGTAAATGACGACATCCTCGTACTTTTTTTTCCTGTTTTTGAGTTTTCTTTATTCAATGAATCATAATTCTAAACTGTTTACGTATAAATGTTCCAGTAAAGCAATCCAAATTCCATAATGAATGCGGAGAAAAATGAGACATCCGAATCGGAAGGGATAACCACCTACGAGACCAGTTCTTCAGGCTTACTCCAAGTCTTCAACTCCTTAGGAACCGACACCGAAGGTTCAGTGGACAACACCGTCATATCAGACAAAACGAGCGACTTAAAACTCTACAAAGACTTACGAAGAAAACTCTTACGGAACGGCACAAGTAACAAAGTTCGAAAATCCGTCAGGTACTACTACAAGAACAGAGGTACCCAATCCGTGAAGAAACGGTACGTCCTCATGGGTACAAGCACGACAAAAGCCTGCCACAACAAAGCCACCAGCTGTTATAAAACAGAGGCGTATGAGCTTGGAGACTCCAGTTGTATCTGCCGGATTTGTCATGGGAGTCACATGTGTTCGAGGGAGTCTGGGCGTATGATTTCCGCCTGTTCGTGCAGGGGTACGATCGGGAATGTCCACATCAAGTGTCTGGAGAAATGGCTGACTGAATCCGAGAAGTCGAGGTGTGAGCTCTGTGATACTAGGTACTGCACTCGAAGGGTACATAAATACGGGTTCGCCAAGTCCGTACTCATGTGGTTGATGAGTGATAATATTAAAGCGGTGAGAACTTTTATATATACATACATACATACATAAATACATACACATCACGCCTGATTCCCTGTAGAGGGGTAGGCAGAGATCACGGATCCTCATTTGTCCCGATCTTGAAAGACCACTTTCGCTTTATTGACATTCCTACATCCTCTCATACACTCACGGCGGTTATAGGTGCTCCTAAAGTCACCTTTTTTCAATATAGCGTCTATCTGACTGTTATGTCTTATTAGGCCGGCCCCTACGTAACCGCCCTTCCACTGCAGGTTACTTTATATATACGTTTAAGTTAATCCCTTTCGGGGTGGACAGAAGCTTGGAGATGTGAAAACATCTCCTTGGTCACTTATAATAATATATATGGACATTATAACACCAGTTGAATTAGCGCCTTGTTAAATTCATTTCAGACTTGTGTTAAGGGCACTAGTCAACGTATGTTTAAGAAATATATACATATTATGTATAAATAAATACATTTATAATCAAGGAACAGACTAGAAAGCAGTATAAAAGCGTAGTTCTTAACTCTTTCCCCACCGGGAATCAATCCCAGGACCTCACGATTAGCGTTCAGGCAGCTAACCGATCGCACTACGGAGGTCATCAAAAGTAAATAAGTATATTGTGGTTGTGATGTCGTATGGAATAATGGTTGTAGGTTGCTAGCCCGCTGCCCAATACATTCCATTGACCCCTATTCCCTCAGTCGCCTCCTACGACATGCAGAGAAGAACTGCAACTAGTTAGTATTCTTTTTAAATCTCAGACTAGCATGGGATAACTTGAGAACTTTCACTTTGTTCCTTGTAACTCTATTTGTAGTATTAGAAATCGATTTGCCCTGAGGATAAATGTTAGTACCATACGTTACATGACCTTATCAAAAGTGAGCATGATCATAGTTACTATAGCAGGTAAATGCTATATATATATATATAGGTAACAGCTTTTCTCCAGATGATCAACAAATCAACATGTGTGATGTTTTCCCTTACCGTAGAACTAAACTAGAAACATGTCATGTCGTTCAATACTTTTCTTGATCAATCTCAAGGATCTACTACTGATCAATGTAGCGTATAGTTTTATATTACATCTTTAAAACTATCGACTTTACGATATCTTTAATGTAGAGTAAAAGGCACAGGCTTTTAGCCCATTACTCCAATAGTTTCTATTTACCTCTAGTACCTTTTGCCTTCTACATTAAACCACGTAATAACAGCTATCGCCTTTACCGGATATTTTAGGCATACCTTTGATTTAGTTTTCAAAATTAATAGTTATATGTTTCATGCAGTGAATATAAGTTTCAATTTCGAAATGCTAAGTTTTCGATTGACGATTGACCCTGAGCATACATATTCAACTTTATTACACAAATTGCTACTTTTATAAGAAGATCAAAACGTATAATAACCTCGTAATGTATCAATCAGATCTATCATGTCTTCTTTCCAGCTATTAGTAGACTTGGTTGGCATACTTCTAATGACTCCGTTGGCGTTAGTGGCACTGTGGTTAAGCGGCCGGACCTTGAGCGGGCTGTTCCGGGATCCCTTCAAGTCGACACCTTGGCCTCTGGTCTCAACCTTCATCCTGTCTTCTATGACCTTGGTGAGCACGGCAACACTGGCTACCCTTTAAGGGTAATGGTCGTGAAAAAGTGTTAATTTGGTTAATTGCAAGGATAGTAGTTCTACAGCCAATACCCACGTGTTAACCAGGTAGTCAGTAGTTTATCGACTAAGGTAGTAAAAAGTGGTAAATTGAATTTATTGCGTGATATGCCAGAAATCTTTTTCAAATATTGAATGTTAAACCGTGACCGAAGAGATTCTATGTATCCCCATATGATTTTGAGTCTCTGTGTCTACCAGGGAACCAAGTCCACTAATGCTCTATGCAAAATATAAGTTCAACATCAGATCAGTAAGTGAAGTTAGTAGTGGATTAACTAAAGTGACAAATCTCGCCATTTTGAAAGCAAAATTTGACACTTTTGTTGATATCAATAGTGAAATTTGACACTTTTACTAATCCACTATCAACTTCTCACTATTACTGATCTGATTGAACTGCGTTTGTACTAAAAGTTAAAACACATTAGCTGACTTGAACCCCAGGCATATGGGAAGCCTCTATGAATATATGACATATGTGGCAATGCCATTTTGAGGTATTCAGAGACTTGATAGACCACATTTAACCAGATAGACACTATCTAAACTAAAAAGGTATGACCTACTCTGACCTGATAGTTGATAAGAGATATTTTATTTTTTCTTACGGTATTACAGGAATATACATCATTACTGTTTAGCATATTAAAACTAATTATTTATTATTTATATAGCGTGCTAGCTGGCATGTAAAATAAATGCTAACTAGCTGCCGTTCTTCCTGGCATATCATTAGGGACTGGGGTATATGTCAATTGGGCGATGGGCTAACAATTTGTCACTAATGTTCCATGTAACATCACAACCCCAATATTCATGCTACAAAATAACTTAGGGAATATTATAGCTCTAATGTTCTGTCCACCCCAAAAGGGTAAGAACATGAATATATATGTATGTAAGTTCATAAGAGACATCGTATTTAATATTTTCTTTTTGTTGCCAACAGTAATTTTAAACTTTTTTTACATTTTAGAATAGGTATATACTTTTTTATTTAATTTTAGTATGTGAGACCGGCCCTTACTCCACTTATTCATTTTAGCCCAATATTACTTTAGTATCGATACTGTGGCACTTCAGTGGCCGTAATTTGACACTTTTGGCACTCCACTAACAAATTTTGGCCACTGAGGGGCTATCGAACTACATCTGCGTCTGAAGTACAAAAAAGCTATTCCACTAACCAAACGTCAGTCAACGTCAGTTCAATATCCTTATATTTCGTACACCACTATTGACATTTCCATACTTGAGTGGCCACTGAAGTGTCACTGAAGCACCACTGACGCGCTATTGAGGCACAAGTGTGGCTGTAAAAATATTAGTAGAGTGCCACTTTTACAGCCGAGACGCAGAAGTATCGCAATAGCGACGCAGTTGAGTGGCTGTCAAAATTAATTAGTGGAGTAAGAGCCCGGGTCATATCACAATTAATTCATAATTCACAAATACTTTTATTTCACCCGACGTTTCGATCCAGTTGCATAGGCCGTGGACAGGGAAAGACTCGCATACGGTGTAACATATAAAATAAAAATAACTTTGTATCTACTTTTTTATATGCTAAAAGTGACTAAAATGTGATGTCCTAGGTCTGTTACTACTGCTGGATAGTAGCGGCGGTGACGAGACATGTTCTAGCTTGGTGGATGTGGTATAAAGCACAGTACGAAGTGAAGCTGTTAACAGAAAACTATGTAGATTGAGTCCCGAACTAGCAAAAGTAAAGTATGTAAAAAGTTACAAGTGGAATTGGACTTTAGTGCACAAGGAATAATGTTGAATATTATATAGCAAATTTATTACCTATTAGCATTGTCTATGTTCATGTTAAATTCAGTAATTATATCAAAATAAGAAGGTTTGTGATACAAAATTTTGTAATATTTGTTATTTTTATATAAACTATTGAAATAAAATAAATAGCATAAATGGCAATTTTTCGTTTTATTAAATTACACACTTTTAATACAATATAAAATAATATTTCGAATTTAATTTACAGAAAAAAACAATCTAAGATAAAATAATTAATCATAAAAAGGTCAATGAACATGCTTTAGAATGTATTTTATTATTTCGAATCTAAAGCCATCGCTCCGATAGCCGTGATCGTCTAGTGGTTAGGACCCTACGTTGTGGCCGTAGTAACCCAGGTTCGAATCCTGGTCACGGCAGTGTATAACACTGTCATGGCGGAGTATTCTTTTTGTTTTTTTAATATTTTTTTACAGTTGTTCTTTGGTTAATTTTATGTAATTTTGGTATAAAAATACATTTTAAAAATGATTATTCGCATGTTTTACTTCAATTTCAAAATTTTAACATGAATTTAAGTAGCCTAGCTCCCTTTTTTCAGTGATAACCAGTACAGTATCTTTACAAACTGATCAGATTATGGTTTATTCTTAAAATTCCTGAACATATAGCATTTGTAAGTTAGTCTAAATTGTCACAGTTAGGTATTTATAAACCCAATGTTTCCGTCTCCCATTTCTAAATAATGGTCGCAATACATACAAGTTGATTTGATCTTTCTCTCTTTATTTCCAAATAGTCCTTAGCGTCATCTAGTTTACATATACAAAATTAATTAGTACACAATTATAATCATAGATGGCGTTGTTTATTTGCGATCTAATTCTTTACACTGCACTGAATAGATGAGATACGCCACTTACTTAATTGCCCTTGTTTAGTAAAGTATTCTTATATCTGTACCCTTGTGGAGTAGTTAGATCTTAGGTGACTATTGGCACTACTCCGACGATGGTCGTTGACTATTTGTAAGTTAAACGTGACAAGGTTGTGAGTCCACCGGCATCCGCTATTTGAATAGTTTTTAATAATTCCTCTTATGCCATAAACAAGATGTTTTTCTTAACTATAAAAGTAAATAATACATAAAGATTGTAAATAAAAATAAGTTTTCAATAAAATAACACTTTATTTCCTTACAAACAATCATTTACCTATCTGTATTAGCGAAACAGTAGTGCTGGCGACAAAAATGATCAAACTACCAAAGAGACTCATATTCAAATCAAAGCAGTTGTAGACATTAATACTCAGTGGCGCCACCTTGACTAGATACAAGAAAGATTTCGCTTGAACCCTAGTCACCCTCGGTAGACCATAGTCTGATTCTACTAAGCTTAATAAAATCGCCATTTCCTTCTTTCTAGACGCAAGCCTATCTGATATAAGACACATATACAAAAATACAGGATAAACTGGCCCAAAAATCTTCAACATACCCAAGTAAAAATTTAGTACATCATAAAAAGTATAGGTGGCGCCAGCAGTCATTTGAACTTGCGTACTGATAATACGAAAGAATCCTAAGCTGTACACGAATTTCGAGATCAAAGAGAATAGGAGAAAGGGATTGAAAGTGAGATTGAATCGCTCGATAGTTTCACTAATAAGACTATAGGTTACTGCTAAATGCTTTATATTTATTCCGCTTGAACTAGGTATATTGTTCAAAATGTCGACGTTTGAGAAATCTTTCGCGATCACATTTGAAGTGGGCTTTAACCTGCTTTTTATGAACTTAACTAAATATTCCTCTATAATCATAATCCGAAATTCTACCCATAAAATGAATAGGCTAAAATATGCCGATTGCAAATCTACATTGCTGAATAAAAATATATTAAAATAAACTACCATGGGACTATCAAGGTCAATCGTTGTCGATACAGATAAAACGATTAAAACTACGTATATGATACCGAAATAACTCTTGCTGCGAATGTAATCGAAAAAGTAATGGCTATCAACAATTTTGAGTCGAACATCAATAATAGATAATCTATTAAATATTATTTTATTCTCTTCAAACCCACTCGCTCGCCACATGTAGTAAAAATAGAGAATATTGTTAATCATTTGTATTTTCACAATTAACGGCGTTTCATTATGCTTTTTATAATCCAAATAAACACAAATTAAGAACAATATGAATAAAATAAACGGTAGTATTCTATAAAATACACAAGATGGCGTAATTATTCCATTTTTGTACTTGAACCTTTTGATTGAATTTGCTTCAATGGTCAACAATGGCTGAAATGAATGAATTACTTTGTTTAAAGCCCTTTTCGTTTCGGACTCTTCAGAAATACTTAGTAATAAAGGCATAGCCTACACGTCTGCAAAGCTTTCTTAAAAAACACTGTTGCTTAAAATATGCCGAATGTATCAAAAATAACCATGTTATTACACTTGAGTTTTATGACAGGTTTTAAGGCTGATTACTAACTAAGGTAGTAATTATTTCCAGGTCTGATGCAGGCAATTGTTTTTAATAACTGTAATATAGGCTTTTTATAATAGAGACCGATGGATAATCGGACATAGCCAAATATTTTAAACATTTGAATAGTAAATAGAAAATTTAGCCTGACAAAATACATACATACAAATCACAATTGATTCCTTGTAGAGGGGTAGGCAGAGATCACGGATCCTCGTTTCTCAATTACCATACATTTCCCGCCTATTATCGCTTACAATTTAGTAGGAGGCTCACAGCTCCTCAATCGTGGAATAAGTTATACATATATTTACCACTACACCAGCCCGTTTACTCCAATGGCCATCGGTTCGACGACAGACGTGACTATTTCAGCTAGCAACATCGATAGACTATTTCTACTTTGGTTATTTCCCGGATAATGTCGTTCAAATCTCTATCTCTTAAATATTACGGTATTATCCTTATCTGAAGATTGTCACTGACACTGACTGGATGAGGACCTTGACACTGGCTGATTGAGGACCTGGAGTGATCGGCTATGATGTCTAGTAGGGGAATATCTGAATAGACAAGAGATAGAGAGACCTTTGTATATAAAAAGTAAAAAGTCCCGTTCTCTTGTAAAATGAATAAATATCTGATTAATTTAAAGTGTATACATTTGTATATAAGTTTTAAGTATTTGTACATAAGTGTATATATTTATGTTGTTTTCTAAAAAACATAAAAATTTAAAACTATTTTTATAAAGACAAAAGTCAAACGCGTTCACGACCATTAACCCTTGCGGGGCAGTCAGTGGTTCAGGCGTCCATCTCCGCAATTGCGAAGGTAGTAATTCTACTATCACTACTACTATTTTTATAACTTGCCAAAAAAACAGTCTGGTATCAAACTCACAACCGCAAGTCTAAATATGTACCTTACGTAAGCCGTCAATCCATCGTACCACAATCAGCAAATACCGTTGATAACCGATGTTTGTATGTGTAACTAAAGGTAATGATAAAATACTTGCTTTGTCATTATCTAGGATTTGTTCCAGCTTCAAAGTTCTGTCTACCTTGAATGGAAACACTTATTTCTATCCGATTGAAGAATGTGAATGTATTTTGTAAACAAATAACTAACTAGTGTATGAATATAGGCACATGATTTGTACAATGATGCTTTTAAAAATAATAGATTGATTACCAGTTGGTTACTGGCTGACTATTTGGTTAAATAATAATAATAATAATAATAATATCTTTATTGAGACAACCACATCAATTATTACATACAATATTCAACATTTACAATAAAATTCAAAGACAATAATTAGATTACATAACACACAACACATAAAATTACATTTCATTCAATTAAATTACATTTCAAATATGGTATTACACAGCTAGTTGTGGTAATCTCAAAAGGAGTCCAGCTCGGCGGTTGTCTATAGAGCGCTTAAGGCTCCACAGAGCCGCCGATTTTCAGCTGGCAGCCCACAGAGGGTAGATTTATAATTTTACGTAAAATAAACATACTTGCGATAATGAAAATAAAAGCGAAATATTAAAATGTATATAAGAGTGAATAAGTGAGAAGTGTGAATATTACATGAAATAAGTACATAAATAGAGTAGTAGTGTTAGAGTGTAGTAGTAGTGTTAAAAGTACTTGGATTTCAAGATTAGACACATTACTCCACAATTGTGGAGATCGACACGTTATAAAGGATAATACTGACATGCATGACACGTATATATACGATTAAGCACTGATACTTCAGAGAGGAAAAAATTGTGTCATACAATGACTTGCTAAAATAATTCAACATGTTGCGTCATATTTTTTTCTACTATCAAATAAGTTAACCCACTGAGCCGATATCATTTATATGATTGTACGGCTAAAAATATTTACTTCGTGTAACTCTATGTAGAATGGTTCTCCCACCACACGTTACCTCACCAAATTGTTTAATAAATATTAGAGTGATACGTCGATGATACTCAGACCCGGTCATTAGTTCGCTGATACCGTGCGTGACGTTACACGTTTTATGTGTTTTTTTATAGTTGAACTTTAATCAATTTATATCTTTAATAAATAATTTTAACCTTGTTTTATAATTACCAAAGATTATAGACTATATTTTATTAATAATTAATAAAAATGAGTACAAAAGTAGCGGTGGTGACCGGCGCCAACAAGGGCATCGGCTTCGCGATAGTGCGCGGCCTGTGCAAGCGGTTCCCCGGGGCGGTGTACCTGACGTCCCGCGACGAGGCGAGGGGCCGCAGCGCAGTGGCCGCCCTGCAGCAGGAGGGCCTCTCGCCCCTCTTCCACCAGCTGGACGTCACCGACGAGGAGAGCGTGCAGCGGTTCCGCGACCACGTGCAGGCGGCGCACGGGGGCATCGACGTGCTGGTGAACAACGCGGCCATCGCCTTCAAGCAGAGCGCCCCGGAGCCCCCCGCCGAGCAGGCCAGGGAGACCCTGCGCGTCAACTACTTCAGCCTGGTGCGCACCTGCGAGATCCTGGTGCCCGTGGTGCGCAGCGGCGGCAGGGTGGTGCTGCTGTCCAGCTGGTGCGGCCTGCTGCTGCAGATCCCCAGCGAGGCCCTCAGGCAGCGGCTGGGGGACCCACACCTCACGCTGGGGGAGCTCAACACGCTCATGCAGAGGTACGTGGACGAGGTCCAGAAGGGAACCCATGAGGCTGAGTGGGGGAATAACTCCTACTATGTGTCCAAAGTGGGAGTCTCCGCGTACAATGAAATATTGCAGAAAATGGTCAACGATAGAGGTAAGTGAATTTTAATACAGTTTATATTTTATCTGGGTTAAGGTAGTAAACATAAACAAAACATCAAAAGTCAGTGGTAGTGTAGTTTTTTTATAAAGAGTCGCTAACGTTCAGTTTATGATTGAATTATGTTTCATTACTAATAGAGTTAACTGTTTTATTGCATATCTTTGGTTAGTGATGTTTGCTTGAGATTTTTAAAGTAAAAATTTGGTTGATCCTCATAAGGACTATAATAAAAAAAAAATCGCACTCGGTAGCTCTTCATTTCATTTGAATTCACACTCTTCCTTACCCTTAACATAGAAGTTAGTGGTTTGAGCCACCACCAAGGTTACTGCCTATGTCTTTTGCCACTCAAAGCCCTTAATTAACCTGGTAATGAACATGTTAATACAATACTGTAGGATATGTGTAAATAATAAATGTTCCGTAGCTTAAAAACATACTTTGACCTTGAACTAGTTTGACCTTGAATTCAATATTCGTATAACATGTCTAACAAATGAATGAGTCAAAAATTATAAAACCGCAATGTAAATGAATATTAAAATGTCATGTTTTATGGTTATTTCAAATGTACATTCAAGACCTATTGTTCGTTTATGAGTAGTCAGAGTTCATAAGTAATTTCGATCTAACTCTAGTCACCTTTAGCGTAACTAAAAAGGCATTAGTGTGGCACTTTATACGACATTCTCTGAATAAAGACAATAATTGTATTTACTCCGTGTAAATCACTAAATCAAGGAGGTTACGGGTTCGATTCCCGATGAAGGCAAAGTTAAGAACTACGCTTTTCTTCTGCTTCGCAATATGGTCGTTGATTATATATGCTATATATGTATTTCTCTATCTGTAATAAATGTTTATTTCGGAACTAAGTACAAGTTTAAGGGGCTAGTTCAATTGGTATAAAAACTTTTTTTTCCTATTCCAGATATAAAAGTAAACGCTGTACACCCCGGCTACGTTGACACAGACTTGAACTCGCATACAGGCACAATGAGCATAGACAGGGGTGCGGTAGCCGCGCTCTTCTGCGCTCTGGACGCCCCAGACAGTCTTAGAGGCGCGTTCCTGTGGGATGACGCCTCCGTCACAGATTGGAGGACACGCCCACTTTTCTAAACTTACTAAAACATAAGTTAATGTATTTATTTAATCCCTTTCGGGGTAGTCAGAAAAGTGGAGACATAAAAGTCTTTGGTCAAAAAGAGCATATGTAATGATGTGAGGTCATCGATATGGATTTGTGTATTTATGATCCCTTTCGGGGTGGACAGAGTTAAGGAGATGTGACACTCCTCGGTCAGATATGTTCGAACTCTTGTGATGTAGTTGATTATAGTGATAAGTTGCTAGCTCATCGTCCAATAGGTTCTATTGACTTAGTCATCTCTTACGACATATCGGGAAGATCCTGTAAGACAGTTAGTTTGTATTCTATGAACTTTCCAGTAACGGACTAAAATAAATTTTATTACGATCCATATTGTATTTGATTTATATAATATTAACAGGTTCAAAGTCCACATATGGTCTGCAGACCAAAAGCACTATAAGTCCACAGACCACATGTGGTCTTTTTGTCCATACAGTTTTAAGGCTTTCTAGAGCTGTGGACGTAGGAAGAACGATGTTTATTAGGCATGGACTTGACAGGACACATGCTACAGAACACAAAAAGTGATGGGACATACAGAAGATGCATATATTTTTTTGTAATTTTTCAATTTAATTTTTTTACTGTATACTGGATGCAGTATTTTAGTACTACAACATAATATAACCAGACTAAGGATTAAAAAGTTACTCTGAGTTAGGATTGATGTGTAAAACGATAAATTTAATTTTTTTTTCACTCCACACATATTTTTTTTACCAAAGTAGATATGATCTGTGGACTTCGGAGGATTTTTTATGTAGATTACGTCCTAGTGAGTCCACAGACCGTATATGGTATGTTTAAAAAAAACTATTTTCCCCTTATGTATGTAAATAATATTAATTATACTTATTTACCCCTCAAATATCGATTTCAAAAAAACAATTGGACTTGGGGGGTTGTTTCTGTTCTGTACCTTGGACAGTGAACCTGTTAGCGACAAAAAAAACGACAAACGCGTTCACGACCATTAATCCTTGCGGGGTAGTCCACTGATACAGAGTCAAGCCTCAAACAACTGAGCTACGTCGAATAAAAAAAAAGTAAAATGTTTATTGGAAAAAACCTTAACATTATACATAAGAACAAACCCCCTAAAAAAGGGCAAAGCTCTGTAGCTTACGATGGGTAAGCTCAACCCAAATAAATGCACATTGTTAATTATAAGGAATTGTAGTGAGGTAAAACAGCAGTTGGTACATAAGAACTAACATAAAACATGTTTAAATGATGGGTTTTAACAATGCTTCAGTATGCTCATATGTGAGGGATTATTGTACGGTGAAAATATATATGAGTGAAGTGGAATGGCGGTTACGTAGGGGCCGGCCTAATAAGACATATAACAGTCAGATAGACGCTATATTGAAAAAGGTGACGTTAGGAGTACCTATAACCGCCGAGTGTATGAGAGGATGTATGAATGTCAATAAAGCGAAAGTGGTCTGTCAGGATCGGGACAAATGGGGATCCGTTATCTCTGCCTACACCTCAACAGGGAATCAGGCGTGATGTGTATGTATGTATGTATTGTACGGTGTATTATTAATGGAGTTGGTATGATGGTGAGAAAAAAAGCCTACTCCGTGGAATTAGCAATAGTCAGCGTCTCTGTTGGAATTGAAAAAGACCTTACACATTGGGTCTTGACAATATAAAGACAAACGCATTTACGACCATTAACCCTTGCTGGGTAATCAGAATTTCAGGTTTCCATCTCTGCAATTGCGAAGGTAGTAATTCTACGGCCACCCCGAACCCACGTGTTGACAAAGTCAGTAATCAATGTGACAGGTGGTAAGCCATGTCGTCATTAACAAGCACTAACTATTACCTGTTCGGGGAACAGGTAGGTTTCTTCGGGATGTTTTTCCTCACCGTAGATTTATAATAAACAACAGCGCAAATAAAGAGTTTGAGTCGACTACTGACTACCTTACAAGAAATAATGAACGTAAAGTTTATATTATGTCGAAATGTCATATTTTTGTTATTAATTGGTCGACCTAGTATGAAGTATTTATCTTATATCCTGTCTCGCTCTATCAAACTGCACAGTGATTGGTGTAAAAGAGGTGCATGTTGTTTGTCTTATCAGTTCAAATTGGTGTGTTATCAATGATAAGCAGTAAATAGGCAACATTTAATTAAATCAAATACGATAAACAATTAGTTATCTAACACATACATAGATGTAAATGTTCACGACTTTTCCCTTTCGGGATGGACAGGACTTCGGAGATATAATATCTCCTTAGACGTACTGAATATTTTTGCTAGTCTATCGCTTATAGATTATATATACCCCAAGACTTTTAGTCGCCTCCTACATCAGTATGAATGGCAGTTAGTAAGTAATTTATTTAAGTTGTACTTGCAATAATTAGGTAATTTTAATAATATAGTAGGTTTTTTGTCTAATAAGGATACTTTTTAATTTTTTGACATCTGCAGCAACGTGGTTCTCGAATGGCGGCCGCGTCTCGGTAAACGTAGTGTAGGCGCCCCCCTGCCAGATAGACCGATGACCTGACAAATGTCGCTGGTAGTGATTCGCTGAGGGCCACAAGTGATCGTCTTTTTTGGTGTTCCCTTGGGAAGGCCTACGTCCAGCAGTGGACTGACATAGGCTGATTGATTGTGTAGCCTAGTATCTACAGTACAGTTTTTTAAATTTTTATTACCTATTCAAGCTTTCTATTATCTCGGCAAAAGTACATACACTGATACTAAGACAGTCGCACTTCTTGATATTGCGTCGCCATTGCTACATAGTCTATATCTTCTTTTCCTTATTTTTTGAAGTTGAAGATCCTAATATTATCACAAAGCGAACATATTTAGCCAGTTTGGCATCATGACTAAATATCCTGCCGAACTTTGACTGAGATGCTGACTTTGTTGACAAACCATAGACAGTAGAATTTAATGCAGGAAAACAATAAAAAAACACACATACACATTATATATCTATACATTTACAAAGGCCGAGTTTTCCAGTCAGTGACCGTAGCGTCTGACCATACGAAGCCTCCTTTAAGGCTGTCGGGGGCGTCCAGAGCGCAGAAGAGCGCCGACACAGCTCCTTCGTCTATGGACAGGTTGCCCTTATGGGAGGTCATGTCTGTGTCTACGTAACCAGGGTGGACAGCGTTTACCTTTATGTCTGGAAAAGAAAAATAAGATTAATATATGTACATAGTTTTTGGATCCTTTTTATGAATGTAAAGAAATGATGTGAACGTAAAAAAGTGATATCATAGAATATATGTGAAAATTCTCTAATATTTTAGTGAGAATCTTGGATTATTAGTAAAGCAAAGTCAAAGTCAAATGTTTTTATTCAACATAAGTACATATACAGTACATTCATTGAAAGTCAAAACATTTGCCTGACACTGCTTGTCTCTTATCATTGAAATTCTACCGTTGGTCCGGAAGCCCTGGCTCGGAGAAGAACCAACAAGAACTCCGGCTTTCAGGATTTTTTGCCCAGTGCCAGTTACAAAAACAAATTATAAAGAAACATAATTATCTATGCATATATATGTAGCTTAGATGCACTCATTGCCAACCCTGAGCATCGACAAGGTAGTCCCCGACCGCGTAATAAGCGCCCCGGACTAGTCGGCCTCTAACTATAGTCTTAAATTTAGGTAAGGGCAAACGCGTAATCCAGTCCGGTAAATGATTATAAAAACACACGGAATTTCCAACAAACGATTTCTTGACCTTTTGAAGCCTCGAGGGCGCCACATACAGCTTATGTTTGTTCCTAGTATTAATTTTATGAACATCACTTATGCTAGTATATGTTCAATGAGGTATATTCTTGCCTGGAAATGGGTAAAAGGACGCGTGTGTATGCAATAAGTGAAACGATACGTAATACGCCAAAAGAAGCAGATATACAGAAAAAAGGGTGTCTTTAGAAGACGACAAAACTGACAGCTGTTTGGGTTTCTAAAGAGCAATATGTTGCGAAATTAACAATACGGGCATTCATTTTTTATCAACAACATTCCGTTGCTATGCGACCAAATAACAAACGCAAAGATAACAACAGATAAAATAAAGATGTCTGGTGTGTGTTCAGAGAAGGTGCCATCAAGAGAGACTATAGTATGATTCTGAATTTATAATGTATGTATACTCAATTATTCACCCTAAGTTTATTCCATTGCATTACTTTGTGAATTAAATAGTTTTATGAGTATGAATAATTGCAATGCAAATCAATAAGATTCGTATTGACAGACTAATTTTTGGTATGTTGTAACTAAGATAAAACTAACTGAAGGTACTAATATTACTTAAAATCTTATTAAATTATAATTACCTCTATCATTAACCATTCTCTGCAACAAGTCACTGTAAGCGGAGACTCCGACCTTGGAGACGGCGTACGAAGACTTCCCCCACTCAGCCTCATGGGTTCCCTTCTGCGCCTCGTCCACGTACCTCTGCATGAGCTTGTTGAGCTCCTGGAGCGTGAGGTGTGGGTCCCCCAGCCGCTGCCTGAGGGCCTCGCTGGGGATCTGCAGCAGCAGGCCGCACCAGCTGGAGAGCAGCACCACCCTGCCGCCGCTGCGCACCACGGGCACCAGGATCTCGCAGGTGCGCACCAGGCTGAAGTAGTTGACGCGCAGGGTCTCCCTGGCCTGCTCGGCGGGGGGCTCCGGGGCGCTCTGCTTGAAGGCGATGGCCGCGTTGTTCACCAGCACGTCGATGCCCCCGTGCGCCGCCTGCACGTGGTCGCGGAACCGCTGCACGCTCTCCTCGTCGGTGACGTCCAGCTGGTGGAAGAGGGGCGAGAGGCCCTCCTGCTGCAGGGCGGCCACTGCGCTGCGGCCCCTCGCCTCGTCGCGGGACGTCAGGTACACCGCCCCGGGGAACCGCTTGCACAGGCCACGCACTATCGCGAAGCCGATGCCCTTGTTGGCGCCGGTCACCACCGCTACTTTTGTACTCATTTTGATGAAATAATGCTAAAAATCACAGTTTATATACGTAAACTAAACACTTGAACGATAAGGTATATAAATTTAACAAAGATAAAGATAAATAAACAAGTTCAAGTGGCTGACACTCAGGTTATACCGTCACGCACGGTGCCTATAAACAAGTGACTGCCGACTAAGCATCACTCAATTATTTATACACACTTGAGTCGAGTGAAGTGTGGCGGGGGAACTTTATCCTAGTACTTGAACAATATTACTATTTCATTACCATGAAATTTATAGTTCTTAAATTAAAATTTGTTTTTATTTTTATTTGTAAGTAATAAATTTACTACACTTTAGGAAACTTTAGTGTCAGTAAATTAGTTAATCTTATTAGTTGAATAATTGAAGTGTCCAACTATGACACAATATTTGTCAGTCTAGGATAATCATTGCGTAATAATATTTAAGATGTCTGTATATTGTGTAGAAAAATTATTCTTTCCGATAGTCATACCAATTTAGCACACTGTTTATAATTTTAATATATTCTACATATATATCGACTTCTTTTCCCGTTTATGACACCATTATCACACCACAGAAAAATTGCAAAGGTCATTGGGCATAATCTGACCCGGTTTTCGAAATATTTGCTATAGTCTGGCTAACGAAAGTAGATACTGAAAAAGCGCGGCAAATTTAAAAAATATTAGCATTGCAACCCTAAAATAAAAAGGAAAGTCGGAACAACTCACTTTGATACTTTGACATTTATTTTTATTTTACTAGTAGATGCTTCCAATTTTGTCCGCGTTATGACATGATTAAAAGTAGCTTATATAACTTGTTATCTCTTTATTAACTCCATACCAAACATCACACGGGTACGTCACTCCATTGTAGCGTATTAAAGGAACAAAAAGAACAAACAAAAAATAACTAATACGAATTTGTACTTAATTAATTAAAATAAAAAAATATCAAGACATTTCTATACGCAAGTCAACCATAAAGAAACATCAACAACACGCCAACTTCGGCGTCAGAAATAGGAATACCATACACTGATTCTGATTTTACCAAATTTTTCGGAAAACAGATACAAATTAATTTTCTTTAAAATAAAATTGCCAAGTTTTTCTCTACCTAATTAGTGTACCTAATTACTTAAGCTATTTATTAGACCAACGTAAGGCTTAGTGTAGCTCTTGAAATGATCCAACACGTACATACGATACTTATTTTCGATTAACACAATTTTAGCACACGTACAAATTTTTAAAACTCATTTTAACAAAATGTTTAAAATGAGTTCGTTTTAAAAATGCCTTTTTGGCATTAATTGTTCCTAAGTACTTTACGCTTAAAATACCCCAATTGTAGGGTAAATATCCGATGGTAGGAACACTTTAGTGTTGTCATATAAAAAGTTTGCAAAAGAAGCCAGTATCTACTTTCGTTAGCCAGACTATACAAAAATCAAATTATTGGTAAATTATTGAGGGCTAGCCTATATTTCATTTTGTGATGTTAAAAAAAAAAACCGCGGGGTTGGTCTGAAATACAACTATTGAAATTGAACTATTGGCTTTCGGGACTCAATCTCCTCTATTCAAGAATTTGGCTATAATCCTCAGATGCCACCATCCAGATCTAGAGGAGAGCAACTTACAACCGAAGATGCGAACAAGTCTAGACTTATAACAATGTGCCGGTGGGTTGTCGACACAATGAACGGTCGTTTCAAAAAAGATTACAAGCTGTTCCGACACACATATTTTAATGTTTCTTTGTCTAACATGATGGCGGATTTCCGAATCACTGCAGCGATCATTAACGCTGGGGCAAACACCAAGAACAAATAGATGCGCCAGCCATGTTCTTGGACAACACTATTGTGCCTGTTGACATAGATTATGTTGAATAAAAACTGTTTGATTTAAACACACATTTGTTTGATTTAAAAATGCATCAGATTATTCCTATCGTAATAGTTCATTACCTATCAATTCAATGCAAATAGTCGAAAATGTCTTATCATTACCGTATATCACTTACATTTATTTTTTTCAATTTTTGGGCAAATTCCCATACTCTACATTGATGCGACATGTATATTCGTAAACTAGGGACGTTTATCTAAACATCCATACCAATTTTGTCTCTGTAGGCCGTGGGTATAGTTTTCATAGTAAGTTGCCCAGTGACCTTTGGTGCAATAAAATTTCTGTAGCTGACTGTACAGGAATAAATCGTTAATTAGATTCTCAAATTAATTTTAACATTTAAGTAAACTTGGACAGTTTTCTTTTTATTAGCAGTTTTAGGACTTATAATAATAATAATTTATTGAATCCTATAGCCAGAATATATCCATACCACGCCTGTTTTCTACAGATTGGAAGGCAGATTTCAAGAATACTAGAGATCCCGCCACATAAGGTGGCAGTTGGAGGCGTCGCCACAGTCGCGTAATTCAGTGTTACCAGTAAACACGCCAAAACTAGCACTCACTGTGCCATACGGCTCGATACATTATAGGTTTCATTTGTAACGGTCTTTGGTTGCAGAGCTATAAACTCAAATAAAACAAATTAATATATCAAAGTCAAAATATGTTTATTAAACTATTTCAAACATGATTAATAATTAACGGGACTTATCCTTCTTATTATATATTACATATATTATGTGTTCCTTCACTCTGTCCGCAATAGACCGTTTAGTGTGTTCGACGTAGGATTTCCCACAGCTGCAATCAATCTTATACACACCCTTATATCTTATATCATGAGTATAAATCGCGAATCTCTTAAAACTATTATTTCAAACATGGCACTGAGCATTGTCTTTACATATTTTTTACCGAGGTTAGATCAGCGGAGACCCTAGCTTGGAGAAGAACTAACAAGAAACTCCGGAAATCAATTTATTATAATCACCCTTAACAAACATAAAAATTACAAAGAGTGGGCAAAAAACACAACGCTGGTAATACTAAATTTACCTTTCATACAAAATAACACGCAATGGCGGTAACGTCAAATTTAGTTCCAAGTTTGGCTACTGCCACCTTATGTGGTGGGATCTCTATTTTTTACCGATTCTAGCAAAACAAATGTCACTTTATAAACATCCATAAATTATCTCATAGACACATGACGGTTACAGGTCTATAACCCTTGTTCATGGATGTGTATGCGTACGTATTTCCTCATTATAATACCTACATCTTGTTAAGCCGACCCTTACGTAACATCATTACAACTAATACTGGCATCCCACCTCCGAAACATAATTAAATCTCTTATCAATATACTATCATACTACTGCATAACATGTTCAAACCATAGAAGCATGATCTTTTCAATACTAGTCACCACATCTTCTTCCAAACCTTAACCTTCTCTTGTCACGACATTATCTGCAGAACCGCAACCTTCCCTTATCAACTTATCACACTATATTCTTGTTGTCTAGGTTTAGTGTTCAATGTTTTTTGTGTTATTTCAGTGTAAATGTTTTTTAGTAAATTGTTTATGTATATTGTATTATCAATGATACCGTATTGGGAAACCTGTGATGGTGTTATTGTGAAAAATGTAAATAAGTAAATAAAATAAATAAATTTTTACTACTATCATTTCATGACTCTTGAAACATACTTCTTAATGACTGCAATTATAGGTACTGATTCTAATTTTATGCCTATTTAATACACATTACGAGGCAAGACATCGTGAGAAAATCTGAGACAGTCAGTGCTTCTAAATGGCGACACGGCTGACACCTGTCACATTAAGTACTGACTGTCTGGTCAACACGTAGGTTCGAGATGGCCATAATATATTTACTCGTCCGCAATTGCAGATACACCCGAATCTGAGTGGGTATACGTAAGGGTCCGTAGTCGTGAATACCTTTCGCTATATTCATACCTAGGTTTTACTATCATAGGTCAATATTGGAACCAGAATAGCCCAATGAAAAGCTATGTATGCCAATTAATAAACCTATCTTGTTACATTGCTACCATATGTCTATCTTCCCAGCATGTCTTAAAAGATGATTGAGTCTAGACACTCATATGTAATTCTTTTATAGGCTAAAGATACTCGTATGTTAACGCTCCTAAAACCTTCCTAGTTACGCTTAGCTAAAATATGTTATTAAAAATTACTCATACTCATGACTTGTTGCTAATCACACACGTACAGGCGTCCCTTTATTCAATTACCAAGGTATCTCTTCGCGGAATTGTCATAGCATTGTGCACTGATTTATATGACTGAGTAAAGAACGTTAAAGTAATACACATTTATCTAGATTCATCTCATTTATTCCTTCAACTCTCAGGGTCTTCTATTCAGGGTGAGTTGAACCACAAAGACCCCAAAAATTCCGTGAGCACTATTATATATACATACATTCGCTTCACGACTTGTGTATACACACTCCCTTTTTTATTATGGCGGGGTAGTCCGAGGCTTGAATGCCCATCTCCGAAATTTCGAAGGCATGTTAGGTATGGGTCATTCGAAGCCCGTCACTATTATAATTGACACGATATTCTGCTGCGATGTTCTTATTTCATCGTATTATGCATTTTAATGACCCCATAGTTCCTTAGTCACCTCCTACGACATGTGGGGACAAGAGGCAGCTGGTTAGCATTCTATATACGTCCGAGCTAGCACAGGACGCGTTTATTATTATGTATTGTAGTGTTTATTATTATAGTGACCGCGAGATCAAATACCTAGTATCACTAGAGCCGTATAATTTGCTTTCTACATAAATAAGTTAGTAGTCGACTAAGCGTGTATGAGAAAAGACGTGTTAGGTTTTAAGAAAAAGTATACGTAACTTATATTTACGGTGAATTTATGTGTGTATTCCTGTTAAGGATTGCATTTGGAGTTTACAATGTCTAAATTAAAGGTAAGTTTAGGATATTAAAATAATTATAAATATGTATTGTTTGGGTGAATAATTATAGCTTTTAGAAAATAATAAATTGTATGATCAATTCGTAATTAAAATCGTTATTAATATTCAGAATCTAGAGTTCCTGGGTTTATCTAGTCAAAGGATATGTTAATAGAAATATTATTGTTACACATACACATCACGCCTGATTCCCTGTAGAGGGAAACAAATAAAAAGAAACTGTGCACTATTGCGAAATGTATAACTTCCAATGAAGGAAGAAGACAATACATACCCGGGTTCCGAATAAAGCAATAACAAGTGCTTACACTCTACTTTAGTCTATATTACAAGAATATCACTTGTCACATTGAATGCTAGCTACTTATATTATAGTTTTAAGAGATTCGCGATTTATACTCATGATTAATAACAAACGGGACTTATCGCGTAAGTTTTTATATAATAAAGTTACCTTTACTTATATGTTAAAAAGTGGGTTTTAAGTGAACATGCACAATGAATACTAGGATATTAACATGTACGAGTATTTCTGTTTACTCCGCAAGGAATTTCTATATGTCTATGTTTTGTTGTTTTATGAAACCATAGCCGACTAAAATGTGTATCCTAAATTATTGTTAACAAATACAGAAACCAGTTTATCTGTAGGATAGACAGATATCAGTGACTCAATATTTCATAATTTTACCCAAAAAAAAACACTTGTATACGAAATACATTTTCAATGTTCCCTATGATATCATAACCCCAATATTCATGCTAAAAAGTCATCTAGAAGATACTATCAAGTCTCTGAAGTTTAGTCTACCCCGAAAGGGATTAAAGAACGTCAATGTATAAAATATATTTACTTTCTGCAGTTTGGCCTAAAATAACAATCAGACTGCACTTGTTACATTACAGATTTATGGAAGGGTATATGATTGTACTACTGTGGCTATAAATAATGTTAACTAGCTACCTATCCTATTTTGTCTTATAATAACGATGTCGCTAACGGTGAGGGAAAAACATCGTGAGGAAACCTTCCTATCCCTCAGGATAGGAAATAGTCAGTGCCTATATACGGCGATACGGTTCACTACCTATCACGA
The DNA here is from genome assembly GCA_030578115.1 of Leucoptera coffeella. Lineage (NCBI taxonomy): Eukaryota > Metazoa > Arthropoda > Insecta > Lepidoptera > Lyonetiidae > Leucoptera > Leucoptera coffeella. The sequence goes on along the minus strand of JAMBLF010000127.1, from coordinate 147,088 downwards.
TGGGTGCTGTCTATCAAGTGATACGCGGGCTTTGAATGACCCATACCTAACATGCCTTCGAAATTTCGGAGATAGGCATTCAAGCTTCTGACTACCCCGCCATAATAAAAAAGGGAGTGTGTAGACACAAGTCGTGAAGCGTATGTATGTAATAACGATGACTAATTATGATGAATGAGAAGGTTGAGAAGTCAATTGAATTTCTTAGGATTGATAATAGTCTTGACACAAGAGCTGTAATGTTAGCAACGTTCTATCAACCCCAAAAATATAAAGGTACCAGAAATACCCTATTGGCCATATAGTCATCACCCAACCATATAGTGCATCCACCGAGAACCGAACCCGGAACCTCAACCTTACCGTTTGCGATTAACCACAGTGCCACAGAGATGTACTTGTTACGATAGGTGACCAGTCAATCACCATTACAGTCACACTTGGCATAAATCACCCATATCCTGTCTAATATCTATCAACACATCTTACTTGCTACTATATGACCTATTTATAACATATATTGAAGGAGGCGACTAAGGGACTAGGGGTTAGTGGAATCTAGTGGGTGATGGAGTAGCAACCTGATACAAATAAGTCATTTTCATTCCATAACAATCAATATAGTGATAGATGGTTTTTGTTTTTTAATTGCTGTATCACTATCACTACATAGTATAAAACAAAGTCGCTTTCTCTGTCCCTATGTCACTTTGTCGGCTTAAATCTTTGAAACTACGCAACGGATTTTTATGCGGTTTTTTTAATAGATAGAGTGATTCAAGAGGAAGGTTTATATGCATAATAACATCCATTAAATAGTGGAGTAGGCTATTTTTTATATATATACATATATATATACACACTGATATAACATATACTGAAAGAGGCGACTAAGGGACTAGGGGTTCATAGAGTCTATTAGGCGATGGACTAGCAACCTGATTGTAATAAGTCACATTAATACCATAATAATCAAGATAGTGATACATGGTTTTTGCTTTTTAATTGCTGAATTTAGTATATTTTAGTAATCTTCGAATGGCCTATACCTAACATGGCTTCGAATTTTCGGATATGGACACTCAAACCTCTGACAACCCTGTCACAATAAAAAAGGGAATGTTTATACAGAACTCGTGAAGCGTATTTATATATCTTTATTTTATTTTACTTCATCAACGGTTTGACGACCTCCGTGGCGCGATGGGTTAAACATCTGAACGCTAATCGTGGGGTCCCGGGTTCGATTCCCAGTGGAGGCAGAGTTGAGAACAATGCTTTTCTACTGCTTTCCAGTCTAGTTGTTGATTACATATGCTATATATGTATTTATCTATGTATAATATGTATACATTTCTTAAATATACGTTGTCTAGTACCCTTAACACAAGTCTTAAATGTACTTACCAAGGGGCTAATTCAATTGGTGTTATAATGTCCAAATATTATTATTATTATTAATGGTCCTGTGCAAAGCACGGATCTGAATAAAATGCAATCAGCTTGCATAATCCTAGCTTTTCATAAGAGGCGACTGTTCATACAATTTAGAATAAGAAATAGGCGTTTAATCGTAAATAAAAGTAAAGACAAACAGTTTCTTAATTAGATATTGACGACTTAATTGAATTACGAATCATTGTTTTCTTACATACAGGGCACTTACTCCACTAATAAACTTTGACAGCCACACAACTGCGTCGCTACTGCGTTACTTCTGCGTCTCGGTTATAAAAGTGGCACTGTGCTAATATTTTGATCTGCCACAGTTGTGCCTCAATAGCGAGTCAGTGGCGCTTCAGTGGTGCTTCAGTAGCAACTCAAGTATAGAAATGTCAATAGTGAAATACCAAATATAAGGCTATTGAACTGATATTGACGGACATTTGGTTAGTGGAGTAGCTTTTTTATACTTCAGACGCAGAAGTAAGTACTTCAGATGTAGTCCGATAGCGCTTCAGTGGCCTAAATTTGTTAGTGGAGTGCCAAAAGTGTCAAATTACGGCTACTGAAGTATTACAGTATCGATATTGAAGTAATATTGTGGCTAAAATTACCTATCCTGAAGGATAGATTTTCTTACAATGTTTCCCTTACCTTAACAATTCAGGTATCTGTTATCTTCTCATGTCCTTCAATCCCTTTCGAAGTGGACAGACACTCGGACATATTATCTCTACTCAGATACCTTTAGCATTCCTATCGAGCTTGTGTTAACATTGCTTTAGAATATCAGTAACAGGTTGCTAGCCCATCATCCAATAGATTCAATGAATCCGTAAACCTTCAGTAGTCTCCTACAACCACGACATCCGTGGCGCGATTGGTTGACCACCTGAACGCTAATTTTGAGGTCCCAGGTTCGATTCCCGGTGGAGGCAGAGTTAAAAACTACGCTTTTCTTCTGCTTTTCAGTCAGGTTGTTGATTAATTATGCTATATATGTATTTATCCATATACAGGGTTATTTGAAAAACATCAACAACCTCGCACGACTAGATAGCTAAAATCATAAACAACAACATTTGTTCTACGAGTTTTATCATAACTCAATACATTAATTAATAATGATTTTTCAAGCGCATAGAGTTAAGAACATTCAAACGTAAAATTAAATTGATATTTATTTTTGTATGAAAGTAAAATGTGTCAAATTATCAAAAGTCGTAGAACAAATGTTGTTGTTCACGATGATAGCTACCTGGTCTTGCGAGGTTGTTGATGTTTTACAAATAACCCTGTATAATATGTATACATTTCTTAAATATACGTTGACTAGTACCCTTAGCACAAGTCTTAAATGAACTTACCAAGGGGCTAGTTCAATTGGTGTAGTGTTTTAAATATTATTACAATATTATTATTACAACAAAGAAAGAAAGACAGCTGCTTAGTATTCTTACATCCCAGACCAGATATGACATGACCATGAAACCATACCATACAAATATGTATGTTCGTAGATAAACATATTCATCTGTCATGTTTGTATGAGATTGCACGACATAGTTGTAATTTAGGTTCTAACGTGTATCATTATCTTTATAATGGCCGTGGTACACGATAACAGATGCACCAATACATGTTATTGTCACCAGTTACATAAATACTATGAAATGTAAAAATTATTTATAAAGGCTGTCTGAAACTGTGATAATATAAACATAACATACGCTTCACTACTTGTGTATACACACTGCCGTTTTTATTATGGCGGGGTAGTCGAGTGTCCATCTCCGAAATTTCGAAGACATGTTAGGTATGGGTCACTCAATCAAAACGTGATAATATGCACTTATTTATGAAAAAATTTCGCAGTCTCAGAGATGGAAACTTAAGCCTCTGAAAACGCAGTAAGAGTTATTGTTCGTGAATGTTTTTATGAGCAAACTAGCTGTATTCTTCCTGGCAAGTGGTAGCAGGCTTCTTAATGGCTATAAATATAGTTTTATTATCAAAAAGCTAATCTGGAATCTCTATCTATAGTAATAGGTGTCACTTTGGTGTGTCCTAAACTAGCATTTTACTAAATCATTATTTATTAGCATTGCAAATAATTGCATTAATAAACATCACGCCTGATTCCCTGTAGAGAGGTAGACAGAGATCCATCCCGATCTGCACAAACCACTTTCGCTTCATTGACACTCATACATGCTGAGCAATAAAAAATGCTTTAAAATATACACATTGATAGCAATTATGACCTCAAAATGTAGTTGATAGAAGAATATGTAAACAAAAATTTTTCAAAGTTGTTCTGAAAATGTATGTGATGAAATTAGATGTTGAGGAAATTAATACAATTAGTATATTTGCGCCTGCAAAACACAAATAGCAATTTGTGAACGCTTGCTAAATGTATGCATTACGTATTGAATAGGGGTTTTATTGTACTTTATTAGCAAAGTAATAAGAATGGTGAAGATTATATTATTATTGTGAAGGCGAAACATGTCACTTCTATGGCGAATGAAAACATCGGAAAACCCACCAATTGTTAAGAATATGTAATAAATAGTCCCCTTAGGGTAGGATGTTGCACTCACGTGGTTTACTAGTCTTTACGTTACGTTAGTTTTTTTTTTTCGTAAATATTGCATGAAACTAATATGAAATAATCTTTAGGCGCACATCATTTTAATTTCCTTCGTACTAACAAACGTTGGTTAACTACTCTGAATGACATAGTACACGTTTCACGCTATTTAATATTCTGTGTTAACCTGGAATATACAAACAATGTAGCCATCTAGATTAAAAATATAATAAAACCAGGTGTTTGCTTTTTTTTATCACATATTATCCTGTCCACTACAAAGGTTGTAGGTTTTCTCAGAAACACGTTGGGCCTTAATAATAATATTCCTGTAAGTAACTCTTACATGTTTATGCCCAAAAACATGCTAAAATCTGTTTGTTCTTTAGAATTCTGCGTACTCTTTCGGAAATTATAGCCGTGTGAGCCCAGTCATTGTCGGAGCCTTCCCATGGGTGGTTGGGTCAAGTTGGATTGCGTGTGCACATCAATCGAGTTGCGATTTGTAGTATCAGTGTTGCCATGGGTGAGAGATTTGCCCGGGTTGTGGGGAATTTTGTATTGGGATTAGACTTGTGATGAATGTAATGTAACATTACGTAAATACTTGTGTAGTTAGTTATTAACGAAATTTGGTTTTGGTAGTAGTCCTGTACATAAAAGAAAATAATAGCAAGTGAATATTTATTTTTTATAAAAACTAAACTTTCATTGAATGTATGTTTTTTAGATATTTGTTATATGTCCTCAAACTTATATACCATCTTATATTATCGAGTATATTATCAATGCCTGTGAAATACAGTATGACTTCACTGGAAAACATTAGAAATGCCAAAACCCTAATTGTAAAAACCCTAGCACCGACCAACTAACAATCTAAAATTTCCCAAAAGCATTATTACATTTCATCTGAATATTCATAAACACAATCCCAAGTTAAATATCTTGTAAGCCATTTTCCCCTATTGCCCTGGCAACACTCGATGGCTTTTACAAAGGCGATTATGGAGTTGTGTGACGCACAGTAGGCCGGCTGCGGTCGGCGCAATGGTACTGGCCGCTCACAAATAAGTTTGCGTTCCTATATCGGATTAATTCAACCTCCTTGGTACAACCTCAAAGGGAAACAAGGTAAATTTTATAAGTAAATAATAAAGATATTTATATACATGTTTCTAAATAGATAGTTAATGTTTATGCTTCGTAATGTGAAGTTTAATTGTACGTAATGAATAGTTTTTAGTTAAATGTAATTGACGAATCATCGTACTATTCATGATCTGTTTTATTATGAATGCAGTTTTCATTGTTGAAACTTTGACAGGTAGTTTTGTTGATGATGGGCTGGTTACTTCTATTTAAAGTCTTTGATATTAACATTAATTTATCTATATGTTTTATGTACCCGATGGTTGTTTGTACTAAAGAACAATTAACTTCCCAGTCAGTATTTCATATGTATCAAAAACATATGTAATAAAACTCATATGTAAATAGCAACAATATTTTACACGTATGTTTTCTTTTTGTATATATGTATGTACGTACATTATTTTAAAACCCAAGATCCATGATTTGTACTAATTGAATTTAAATTCTTTACTTTCCCGGGTATTTAGAAATATACAACATACACAGTCAAATGATATTATTTAGTGTTTATGACACAGGTTTCTGAAACTAAATGTTTTTAGTACCATTTTCAAAGTAGCAATTGTCGATTCCCTTTGTAGTATAATATTATAATTTTTTGCTTTTGTAGAATTTCGACAAATTATGTTGTAGTTTTCTTTGTATGGGTTTACAATATAACTTATTGATCTATTTGAAATTAACAAGTTAAAAGCTTTATTTATTAGTAGATATATTTGTCGTCCCACTTTCGTTTATTACGTTTCTTAAATTTTTCGTTCATTCATATCCTTAAGACATGTGCATTTCTTACATACAACTTAATGTGCCACCCTTAAAATCATGTTATACAATAAACAATTGAATAAGACATTTCTTTTGCTACTATGAGCAATTAGTAAAAACGAGAAGAAGTTAATTTGTCACACACAAGTTTATATTCACGATAAGTACCGTAAGATAATCGAATCCTCGACAACTTGCAGATATGGATAAACTATAACTAACTTCCTATCTTCTCGGTATATCAACCTATTAGCAATATTTCAGAAATAAGCTAATCAATAACGACTTAGTGACTATTATTGCTTAAACACACACATATTACGTACACACTCATATTACGTACATAATTCTCAAAAGATTAAACACTATAGTCACTACACAATATATGACAGTAAGGTTACTTAGAAGCTTAGAGTTTTTTGGTACCTAAATTGTGGTTAATATTAATAAATTATAGCAAAAAGCGTCCGACCCCTAACAAGCTTAATCGGTCGAACTTATCGAGCAGAAATACAGCTATATAAGCGCTATTTTAGTCTTAGGTGCATACTACATGAATATTTTAAGGTCTGATCTCAATATAGTTTTTATGTGATCATTGATAGTTTTTGCAATCGTTAAATCATAATAGTTTTTAATACTCGTTAAATAATTCTGTGAATTGTGTCAAGGCATAATAGGTAAAATATTACATACAATTCACGACCATTATCTTTTGTGGCGTAGTCAGAGTCGCGTTTTCGTACCTGCAAGTGAAAAGTAGGTTTATAAATACTCATACACTTAATAATCCTTTCAAGAATTAATCAGCATCCAACGTGACAACGTATATTGTTTGTCATGACATCTTTAAACAAGTTTTGAATATGGACTAAAAGTGAAGTATTTCTTAAAAATATTTTGGAAGACGTCAAAAAGTACCAAAAGCAGGAAACGAAACCTTTTCTTCTGCAACAATTAATCTCTAACTACCTAAGAAAGGCATAATCGTCGTGAAGAGTATATATGTATAAATCTTCCTTATGAATCAAAGTCATTGATCTCTTACAGTTCAAAGTCCTTAGAAAATATAAAATGCGAATAAAACGAGATATTTTACGTAAAAACGATCGAATTTTATATACAGTAACTTAAACCATCATTATACAATGCAACTTTAACTAACAAGCGATATTAAGTTTCATTACAAAACTATCAATGTATCACATTAACACTGCAATAATTGTTGGAAATTTGGTGTCGAAATATACATTGACGGTTTCCAAGGGTTGACCATACAAAAGTTTTATTAAAATCGGCAATGTATCTCAATTTAACTTGTAGTATCAAAAGCCTCTTCGTATCTTTCGCGATATAAAACCTGTTTGGTGTGTATGTAATGTGAATTTCTGTACAATGACTCACGATGGACTAACGGTTTTGTTTTATAAACTCGCCACGGAGATGTAATCCAAATAGTTTGATTAACAAGGAAAAAGTATAAAAATATTATTGCATATTAATTTAAACACTGCTTACCTATATTAATATTTTTATTAAATATTGTATGTATGTTCTATATTCTCATGATTAATGGATCAACGATCCAGTTTTGTTTTGCAAATTGGATTATAATTCTTCCATATTTATTCTACACAATATGTAAAATGTGGGTTATTCCACAAATTAATCAATTTCTCAAGGTATACGCAGCGTGAAGAACAGAAGGTGATTTATGAGAAGGTTAATTAGATAAGTGAGACAAGGGTGGTTTGCCAGAATCGTTCCTGGTGGCGATCGAGAGTCTCTGCCTATCCCCTTAGGACGTAGAGGCGTAATATGTATGTATTACTTATATATATGACTAATACTGTCATATGTTAGTCAGTTTTTTTTTCAATATAAACTAAACTAACTAAATAGAATATATGACGGTCAAATAGACGCCATATTGAAAAAGGGTGACGTTAGAAGTATCTATACCCGCAAAATGTATGAGTGTACAGGATTAACAAAATGTGAACCCGAAATTGGATCTCGGTTTACCACTAAAGGGTAGTCCATGTATGTATAAAAACACAAATCTTTTCTATCGTCTTGCTTGTAAAGCTACATGTGTTAGAACGTGTGTAACATTTGCTAATATCTCTAAATGTTTATTTATTCTGTTATGATAAAGGTGATAACTTTTGAACTAATTTGTGACGAAAGAATTGTACGTACCGAGTTGACTATGTGACTAAATCTATTTTTATATTCATAAGGTGATGGCTTAGTAGTTCATACGAAGTATTTGGACACCAAAGGTTCTAGGTTTAATCGGCACCGAAGCATGTACCTTTTGAGTCTTATTTTTTATTTGTAATGTAATTTCAATACAAATGTGTAAAGTGAAAAAATGAGAGAGGTCCTTACTAAATTATAAAGAGAGACTCGTAAACCATTGTCTGTCTCGTAAGGGATTGAGGTGCGTATGGCACGCCATACCTTGCCAGGGCCTTGCATCAATCTACAGTATAGTAATACATAAGCTGATAATGTAACATTGCCTTAACGTATCAATGAGAAATATAAACTTTAGTAATTCGTGAAATTATTATAAATCTATTCTTATCGTGTTTAGTAAGTTAAGGCTTCCTCACGATATTTTCCCTTGTCGTAAAAGTAAGTATACATAAATTATTTCACTGTATTTTTCCATTCACTATTGGGATCAAATCCGAAACTTTACTAAATAGGTTACAAATTTTTAAAAAAACTACTGGTAATTCCACACAGTTCTGCGAATAGACAGAAAAGTTACGAAGAAAAAGATCCATGTACTAGTACATGTATCGAACAATTGTCTATCTATATTGTTTCACTCATTTATTTATTATCTTAACATACACCATACGTATTATATTATCTGTGACCATACATTCTTAAGATTAAGTCGATTTTTTGGCAAACGAAAGCTATGCATTCATGTAATTATACATGAAATTCGTAATTGGCTTCATTTCCAGTTAGTTTTTGATAACATAAGCTTAAATTTACCAGCTTGTTTTCTATTACCCAAATAAATAAATAAGATACCACGATAAAAAGTATAGGTTTATTTAAAGTGAAGCATGGATGAGTAAATACTATCAATGATATTAAATGTGCATCAACCTATTAGACAGCTAGCCTCTTAGTCATGGTTGACAAAATCTCTTGTTCACCAACTGGAAAGGTTAAGGCGTCTAAGCTAAACGTCTATTGTATGGCCTATTAAAGACTTATTATGTCATCATATTTCTTTACGGGTTAAATGGACCTTGGATACTGCTTTTTTAGGTTATCAAAACATCAAGTACCTATAGATGTATTTTTGAGATATTGTCTGTTCTAAAAGGGATACCGGGAGATGATTATTTACATATAAAATACTTTTTACGGTATTACTTACAGAATACCCAGTGTATGGATTATTCATATAAACATACATATACATTCACATTCTTTAATCCCTTTCGGGATGAACAGAACTTTGAAGACATAAAAATATCTTGATGACTTATTAGCATGCTTATTAGTATTTAGAAATATTTTTAGATTAGGAATATTGGTGATAGGTTGCTAAGCTATAGCCCAGGAGATTCCATACACCATAATCCCTTAGTCACCTCCTACAACATGCCAGGAAGTACGGCAGCTAGTTATCATTCTTTTTAGCTACCATCACGGGATTCATCATCACTACACAGTATAAAACAAAGTCGCTTTCTCTGTCCCTATGTCCCTTTGTATACTTAAATCTTTGAAACTACGCAACGGATTTTGATGCGGTTTTTTTCAATAGATAAAGCGATGCAAGAGGAAGGTTTATATGTTTAATAACATCCATTAAATAGTGGAGTAGGCTATATATTTCATACCCATGCGAAGCCGGAGCGGGTCGCTAGTATATAATAAAATAATCCATCCATTTTCTTTCTCTTTTTTCAATAGACAATAATGCAGTTCGGAGGCGGCGCATTACTTATAGCGGCCATTATAGCTGTCTTCATCCTGGCTACCCAAGGAAGGGATCCAGACTTAGAAGCTCTAGAACATGAGGGCAGGGAATACATTGTACAGCTGGACAGGGCAGCTGGTATTCGACGTATGAAGTCTGCGCTGGCTGAATGGGCCTACGCCTCTAATATTACTAAGGAAAATGAGGAGAAGAAGGTATGTCTTAAAATGTATTGAAGGGTGAATAGAATTGTTATCAGTGAATGGGACATTAAGCTCTAACCTAGACTTAGTTTTCACCTCTTACGATACACCTGTTAAGAAGACAGATGTTTAACATGGTGTTTGCTTCTCAAGTAGCTTGAATCATTATATACGAGTATATACATGTAGACAAAGTAAGAGAATCAGTATAATAAATAATTCTTCGAATGACCCATACCTAACATGCCTTCGAAATTTCGGAGATGGGCATTCAAACCTCTGACTACCCCGCCATAATAAAAAAGGGATAGCGTATAATAATACACAAGTCGTGAAGCGTATGTTATGTTTTAATAATAAATAACAAATATCTGCTCCACGATAATCGCATTAAACGCATGGTGTAAATATTTTTTTTGTAATTTGCATTACAATTGGTCCAAAAACAAACAAACGCATTCACGACCATTAACCCTTGCGGGGTAGTCAGAGGTTCAGGTGTCCATCTCCGCAATTGCGAAGGTAGTAATTCTATGGACACCTCGAACACACGTGTTAACCAGATAGTCAGTACTCAATGTGACAGGTGGTCAGCCATGCCGCCATTTACAAGGACTAACTATTATCTGTTCGACGAACAGGTAGGTTTCCTCACGATGTTTTCCCTCACCGTATAAATCAACGCATTTCGTAAATGTGTTTTTATTACAATTGGTCCATGGTGCTAAAATGTGAAAAAAATATATAATAACTACTTATGTACCACATTTGCAGCATCAAATCTTTTTATTTCATAACAACGCCATCTAGTGCAAAGCAAAGAAACTAATTTCGTACTAATTTACTTGATTTTCTTTCTAGCTTCAGGTACAAGTAGAACTTTCAAAAGAAGAGAAAACAGCTTGGGAGGAAACCAAAATGTATAAGTGGCAGGACTTTCAAGACTACACCCTAAGGCGGATGTTCAAGAAATACACCCAGCTCGGCTTTTCAGCGCTTCCTGATGATAAATTCCAGCGGTTCATCAAGACTATATCTGATATGGAGTCTAATTATGCTATGGCGAAGATACCTGAGTTCAAGAATGAGAGTCGGGAGATTTCTTTGGAACCAGGTATGTGTATACCTTTTATATGTAGTATGTATGTGTAATAGTTTTAAGAGATTTGCCATTTATACTCATGATTAATAACTAACGGGACTTTTTATTATTTCGTTTTTTTTATAATAAAGTTACCTTTCAACTAAGACCAAGGCTGCTGCAACGTAGCCGAAACGGCTCGGGTTAATAATGAAGGTAACTTTATTATATAAAAACATACGCGATAAGTCCCGTTAGTTATTAATCATGAGTATGTATATACATAGGTATTTAATCCCTTTAGAGGTATTCGGGGTTATATGATAAATTTATTAAATGTTTATATCAATTGTATTGTGTTATATCATTGTACCGATTGTGAATAGAGGTATGAGTGTCAATGAAACGAAAGAGGTTTGTCAAGATCGGCACACGCCGGGATATGAGATCTCTGCCTACTCATCTACAGGGAATCGGGCCTGATATGTATGTACATATATGTTGGTATGTTATCAATTGAATTTGGTGACGGCATTTCAGAAAACTATTTGTCACAAGACAGTCATCAACATGATAGGTGATACAATGACTTTTAGAAGAGCCTGTATTAATAAGCATCCTATCGATATACATATTTCCTGAATGCCTCTTGCTGATCAGCAACATAAACTTAATGTAAACTAGCAGTCTTTTTTCCTAGCATGTACGAAAAAAGAAGCAATTATACGAAGCCACGAAATTACGAAAATAAACGACAAAAAAATTGGCACTCATGATATCAATCCGCAATTAATTAATATGATAGATGAGTATATACTTAATATGTCTCTCCTTCTTAACATTCCAGAGATAACAGACATCTTCATGAAGAGCCAGGACCCCGAGGAACTGAAGCACACGTGGGTAGCGTGGCACAAGGCGGCCGGAGCCCCCGTCCGGAGCAACTTCACCCAGTACGTCAATATTGGGAACGAAGCTGCTAAGCTTAATAGTTAGTATCATACATACAAAAACGCATTCACGACCATTAACCCTTGCGGGCTAGTCAGAGGTTCAGGTTTCCATCTCCGCAATTGAGAAGGTAGTAATTCTATGGACACCTCGAACCCACGTGTTAACCAGATAGTCAGTACTCAATGTGACAGGTGGTCAGCCATGTCGCCATTTACAAGCACTAACTATTATCTGTTCGACGAACAGATAGGTTTCCTCACGATGTTTTCCCTCACCGTATAATTCGATGTATTTCGTAAAAGTGTTTTTATTACGAAAATGTACATAGAAATTCATTAAACTTCATTTCCATTGGTACATGCTCAAACGGGATTTGAACCCTGTACCCACTGATACAGAGCCAAGCCCCAAACAACTGAGCTACTTCGAATGTCGAATTAGTATCATACATATATTTATATGTCATGACATATGAGTAGAATAGAGTAAGCTCATACATACGTATGTCATGTACTATCAAGAATAATATTTAACTGATCTTCCTCTTTTGACATGCCGGGAATTAGATATTATTCTTTTTACACACACAGCACAGGATCTTACAAGACATTCTTGTTGTGTAAACAAAATATATACAAAATATATAAATATATCATTGCTTGAGTCCTTCTCAAGCTTTATCATCACGAATCTCTATTATTTCTATTATATTCCATAATAATGCCTTGTACTAGTTTGGGAAGTAAAATAATGCTAACTAGCAGCCATTCTTGCCTGCATGTCCACGAAGGCGACTAAGAGACTAGGGCTCACTAAAATCCACTATGTGACGGGCTACCAACCTGTCACCAATGACAAGAAAAAGTTAACTAAGAGAAACAATTATGTCTTCGAGTTTGCCGAAAGGAATTGAAGGACGTGAATAGTATATGTACCCTAATTTTTCCAGATTTCAATAACCTAGCCGAATGGTGGCTCTCAGAGTATGAAGTGCCAGATTTTGAAGCGCAAATCGCTAAGCTATGGGAAGACATCAAGCCCCTGTACCAACAAATTCACGCCTATGTTAGGAAAAGACTGAGGGACAAGTATGGAGACCACATTGTATCTGCTAAGGGACCTATTCCTGCTCATTTACTGGGTAAGTAACTGTTTTGGTGCTGGGATGAGCATGTAAAAGGTATTAGATTAACGTTAAACAAGTCACTTTACTCACACAGGTTTTGTATCAACATGACTATATTCATCATAATACGATACAAGGATGTGAATAAACGTATGCTTCTGTTGTTAATGAGGAAATTTGGTATAATCGTACTCTTTTTTTCAAATAATTATTACATTCATTAACTAAAAAACTGTTCTAGCCTATTTTGCATTTGAATTTGATTTTAAGAATCCTGTTAAGAATGTTGATCTGGAACTTAAACAATATGTTAGTCGCACTTTCCTGACATATTTTCATACACTTATTTTATTCTACTTAGGACTGGAAAAACAAATCATTATCCTTCTTCTAGGCATATCTAACAGATAGTACATATTTGAAAACGATCAAAATTCACATATAACAAACTAATTATCAAATATCCTAAACCCATTTTTCAGGCAACATGTGGGCCCAAACCTGGTCCAACATAGAAACTTTTACACGCCCCTACCCCGACAAAAAAGAAGTAGACATCACCGAGGCCTTGATCAACCAGAACTACACAGTCCTGGGAATGTTCCAGAAGGCTGATGAGTTCTTCCAGTCTCTAAACTTGACAGCCATGCCTCCTGAATTCTGGCAGAATTCTATCCTGGAAAAACCTGTTGATAGGGACATTGTGTGTCACGCTTCGGCTTGGGACTTTTATAATGGGAGTGACTTCAGGTAGGTTACATACATATGATCAGGGTCTTTTATCCGGGTTGTCCAAAACCTCAGATACACAATTGTGAAAAAATTATGAAGTGAATTTTTTATTGAACTTTTTAATGAAATATGGTGTCTGGGCTAACATTGATATGAAATATTGGTGTTAGGTTGTTAGTTCTAGGCTGCTAGCTCGGTAAATGTATCTAGTACTCCGTAGCGCATTTGTCAACTTCTAGAATATGCCAAGTAGAAAGGCAAATAGATAGCATTCATCTACATCACAGTTTAAAATAGCACTTAATCTTTGACTAATCAGACTTTCAAAGAAGCTACAGTGATCGCCCAAGCTTTTCTAACTACCCCACAACTCATTTGAACCGTAAACTTTTTTCTTTCAGGATAAAGCAATGTACCACAGTAGACTCAGAGTACTTTCAAACCACCCATCACGAGATGGGCCACATCCAGTACTTCTTGCAGTACAAACACCAACCTGTGATATTTCGTGAAGGAGCCAACCCAGGTAGGTGAAGAGATGACAACCTATCACTAGGTGTAATCCATTTTATATGCTGAACGTTACTTACGTTATTAATTAAGAACAAATGGAATCTTCAGACCCAAGAACTAGTAATGTAGTGCCAATGCTGTTGATATGGGTTTAAGTAAAAAAAATAAAACAAAACATACGCTTCACGACTTTTGTATACGCACTCCCTTTTTTATTGTGGCGGGGTAGTCAGAGGCTTCATTGCCCATCTTTGAATTTTTGAAGGCATGTTAGGTATGGATCACTCGAAGCCTGCGAATCAAACAGTCAATCAGAATTGAATCGTCATCAATCATTTCTGCTTGTATTATTTTACGATTTATTTTCACGAATAAGAAGGGTATTTATAAAGTCATTGAAATTTAAAAAATAAAGTATAAAAAATAAAATGAAATTTAAATAAATTTTTATTATTATTATTGAAAAAAATAAATAGCATTAGTAATCTATCTTCCCAAATTGGTTAAAATTAGTATCTATGAACGACCGCGGACTCACCACCCATCTTGTGTGTACAAGAATATTGTATATTTAAAAGGCCATAGTTTCTATAAATTAATGTTACATACTTGTCCCATTTTTCCAGGCTTCCACGAGGCAGTTGGTGACACGGTAGCTCTCTCAGTATCCTCGTCGAAGCACCTTCGCCGAATAGGCCTCAGTCTGGGAGAAACTGAAGATGACCAGACCGAAATCAACCAGCTTTATAAGATGGTACGATATTTATTTATATATACATACTTGTCCCCTGTGTTATATACTTACTATATATATATACTTACGTTCTTCACCCTTTTTCGAGATGTACAGAATTGTCTGACAAGGGATATAACATCAGCTTGTTCTTTGTCATAATTACTAACGGAATTATTATAGCACTGATATTGAAAATATTTGTGAGAGGGTGTCGAACAATCTATTAATAAACTCAGTTGTGAAAAAATCCCTCAGTCCACATGACATGTTCGAAAGAAAATTAATTAATAATCATGCCAATCACTTTCAATTTTATTTACCCTATTCCCGTAGTAAACGGCAACTAGTAAATATCCCATTCACATCCCAATACGAGTATTTAATTACACTCGCATTAACCATTTGATACAACAGGAAGAAAAGCAGCTAATAGACACTCATTTTACATCTCAGACCAGTACTAAATTAACACTTGTTTCACCATTCCAGGGTCTAGAAAAGATAGTGTTCCTTCCCTTCGCCTACGTACTAGACTTGTTCCGCTACGGGGTGTTCAGAGGCACCACGTCACCTGATGACTACAACTGCCACTATTGGCACTTGAGAGAGGTTCTGCAGGGGGTGGAGCCTCCGGTCAATAGGACGGAGGAAGATTTCGACCCGGCTGCTAAGTATCATGTTTCGGCGCATGTGGAGTATGCTAGGTATGAGGTTTTGTACAGACTTTATTTAGGTGTACTTTATATATTGACCTTTATTAGTTTAATCTTTTCTAGTTTAAGTTACCCGAGGTCTTCGAAATTGGAGAGTTAGTAATTATATGGCCAGGTTATAATCGGTATTCAATGTGACAGGTAGTATGCAGTGTCGCCATTTACAAGCATCGAACTGTTCCGAAGAACATGTAGGTTTTTATTGAGTGTTTTCTCTCACCGTAGTTGGTGTATATTGCAAAAATATATGCTCTTTTATTTTGTATACAAGTGAACCTTGCTTTCTTAAACTCCTTGCTATTTGCACACAAACATTAGTATAACGGTATTTCATTATATCGGTATAACGTTAATTTTCACTAAACAATGTACCTATGTCATTTACCAGAAAAAATAAAGAAACTTTCGTAACACTATCTATTGTACGTTCTTCTTTGCCTTTATTGTTGTTTTTGAAGAATATTATTGTCATTTATGAATAAAGACTTATTATTCTTACTATCCCGACTTTACTTTACTATTTTATTTACTATGAGAGACCGGGTCATATCACGATAAATTAATAAAGATATCTGATTACCTTTATTTTTGCCCGACGTTTCGACCCAGTTGCATAGGCCGTGGTCGCGGGAAGACTAGCTAGTTAGCTAGTTTAAAAATAACTATTTACTTTACTACTTACTAGAACACCTAACCTCCTTATTCCAGGTACTACGTGTCCTTCATAATCCAGTTCCAGTTCCACAGAGCCCTGTGCCAGTTGGCAGGGGAGTACGTGGCAGAAGATCCTACTAAGAAACTGGTGGACTGCGACATCTACCAGAGCGTTGCTGCTGGGAATGCCTTGGCGTGAGTTACATACATACATATATGAGATGATGATTTTAGTCCACATAGGGAGTGACGACTACTGCATAGCGTACTTTCACGAGTACCCTTGGGTAATTGTTTAACCCGGAGTTGGTTTGAAAATTTCGGTCGCATGCGGTGCAATAGAAATGAAATGAAATAAATTAGTCCTTATTTAACGTTACACAAATCACCTTAATTTTCTGGTTAAAACTCTTAGGTCTGATATGTGCAATCGTATTTAATCACTCAAAGTCCACGCTGCACCGGATATCCGGTACAATTAATTTGTACGACCATACTTCATCATTAATAACCTACATCAACATTTCATATAAAATATAATCACTAAAACCCTACCTTCCTTTCCAGGAACATGCTCCGAATGGGTTCCTCTAAACCCTGGCCTGAGGCCATGGAGGCTCTCACGGGGCAGCGGGAGATGAAGGCTGATGGCATCTTGGAGTACTTCCGGCCTCTGCAGGACTGGCTGACCTTGGAGAACCAGAGGACTGGCGAGTACATTGGCTGGGAGCCTAGCAAGATGCGTGAGTTGGATTGAACTGGCTTCTAGATATAAGTACCTTGCTTTACAGAGGATAAAAGAGTTTGATTATCTTTTTTCTTTCGTTTTCCATGACTAAATTTAGAATATTGAACAGTTTTAAACCCCGTTTTTTCTCCTGAACCAGTTTTTAGGCGATTTTGTCGCCATTTGCAACATAGTAAACAAAGTTCAACTTCCAAATTAAAGGTTTTTAAATAAGCTCAGCCCTGAGTTATTTTAATATGATACTGAAGAGATTGTAACCAAAGTTTAGTTTCCAGATATGATACTTTTTTTTGAGCGTATTTTTTAGAAATGAGATGATTCTTTTTATCCTTATGGATAAATAATAGGTACTATGTGTATATAGTACCGTGGCATATATGCTTTAAGTTGTATGTTTGCTAATGTTAATGCATTAAAAAGAAAGTAATAAAACTTTTATTTGTTCCAGAATATTGTACGGATTCCCAGAAAGCAGCGTTAGAAGCTAAAAACACCAACACAACTCACCAGCCAGAACTCAACTCGACTCAAACGAGCTCATGACATGCCCACTCATGCTCACTTTCGTACTTATAGTGTCCAAATAAGAACATAGGTTCAAAAATCATACATATACGCTTCGTTTAACTAGAGGGTGGATGAAATCTCAGAGGCGTTATATCTCATGTAATAATAAATAATTTGTGAAGGTTGTTAAAATATGAATTTGCAATAATTATGAAAGGTTGTTAGAATTTGTCTTTTACTTTCTTTTTATGTGAGGTCAGAAAAAGTAAAGACAAATACGTATTGTTTATAATTTCATATAAATTTATTCCATCAAATAGTATGTAGTTGTTTCATATAAGTACATACTTTCATAAGAAGCTCAGAATAAAAATAAATTTAAAAGGTTTTGTCATATTTTTTGATAACGTGAGTCAAGCTTCAAGTATCCTAAGCCTTAAAAGGCCGTAAGATTTAATAAAAATTAAAATCATTTTTTACAACCGTTAAAACATGCAAAGGTAACGCTCATATTATGTTAAAACCACTAGAAAATTTAGCTCCAAGAACACAAACAATATATATTCTAGTCCCAGTAAAGACCCTATAAATTAAATTATTTAGAAGAATAATTGTCAAGGGCTGTTTGAGAATAAAACCAGTTCTTATTTGGACAAATGTAATTTATAATAAAATAGCTTAAGAAGACTGTAAGTATTCACATTAAATGTATTGTAAATTAAATTTTGTGTGTTATTCCCTAAATTTTGTAGATAAAAACATATTCTTCACGACTTGTTTGCACATTCCCTTTTCTATTATGGCGGGGTAGTCAGAGGCTTAAGTGCCCACATCCAAAATTTCGAAGGTATGTTGGTATGCTAGGTATGGGTCACTGGAAGCCCGCGTTAATCTAGACAGACGGCACCTAACGTGATAGGTAGTAAACTGTATATAGGCACTGGCTATTACCTATCCCGAGGGATAGACAAGTTTCTTTACGAAGTTTTTCCGAACCGTTACTGACTGTAAATTATGTGTGTAAATGAAAAACACATATCTAAATATCATTCATTGGTACATGCCAGGGCCGGGATTCGAACCAGAACTCCTAAGTAAGTCCGACGTCATACCAACTGGGCTGCAGCCGCTCTAAATTTAATATTACAAGTGTCATATAGAGAGATATATCATTATTTAAATGGTATAAAGAGCTGATGCAAATATGCGTAAGTATGAGAGTGTTCAATATTACTTTACATTGATAAATGATACAGTTCGAGTATGTACAAGCTGTATATTTTAAGCATGTTTGAAGCAATATAATCGAAAGTTAAATAATAAATAAGATAACTCATTGTTTATCAAAGAGGAAGGTGAAACATTGTAGATACACATATATCAGTAACGCCGGTGTTATTTCAAGGGGGTAGGCAGATATCACGGATTTGTTATCCTCTTCATGACATACCGCGTTTTGTTTCATTTATAATATTCAAGCTTCCACGCAATGCATACCTATAGTCCTTTATTAATAGTTCGTCTAATTGGACTATTTTGAACAATACTATGTGAGGGCATTTGAAGTCATCATCATCACTATCAGCATGTATCAATCCACTGTTGGACATAGGCCTCCCCCAAATGACCCCACTTCTCCCTGTCAATGGCCGTTCGTATCCATTCGATGCCGGCCAAATGTATGTAAAAACTTAATTTGAATTATAGCGATAACGTTTGTTGAATTACGACTAATAAAAAAATAATAAAAATGTGTATATTTGATTTAAGCGTTCAATCATGATTAATTCTTAAAATATTAATCAATAAAGTAATGACTTCATAAAATAATAGATGTAAAAATAGTTTAGGCCGATATTTGTTACTATATTTGAAACAATTCAGAATGTAATACAAAAGAATTGATTGAAAGGAAAACGTTAGAAGCAGTATCTAGTGTAGTCTAGTAAGCAGTCTAGTGATTCTGTAACGGTTTGGCAGTTACATACTTTTGGCACATAAAGTATACGTTATTAACTTCAATAACTATTCATAGGCGCTTCTGACCTATTCTATCTAATAACATACAAGCAGAAACTATCTTCGATTAATAGAAAGCTAACTAGCTGTTTTTCTTTTCCATGTGTCGTGGAAAATGACTTAAGGATTAGTAGTAGTTGGTATTTAACATTGTAACCAATTATTTTTTTATTCAGCACGAACAATAATAACGCATCTTATCCTTATAAAAAATGCTTATATTTTTTTATCACAAAGGAACACTGTCCCGTGCTAATCTGGGACGTAAAAAGAATGCTAACTAGCTGCCGTTCTTCCCGGCATGTCGTAGGAGGTTACCAAGGGACTAGAGCTCAAAAAGATCAATTAGACGATGAATTGGCAACCTCTCTCTAATGTTCTATATGACATCAGAACCCCAATATTTGCTAAAAAAGTGTCCTTGGAGATATCATCTTCTCCAAGGTTCTGTCCACCCCAAAAGGGATTAAAGGACGTGAATTTATATATATATATGTATGAACAAAGGCTTGATACACCCTAAAAGTGATAATAGCCGTGAAGAAAACCTTATGATAAGCCTATTGGTCACACTTGATCATTGAAGTGATAAGTCAAACCAACAATGTTCGTCGTTAACTTTTTGTTGAAACACAATAACTGTTGATTCGATAAAACTATAAAAGTATCAGAATCATAACATTATTAAGTGGTCGACCGTTAAGCCGAGTTCAGTGAGCAACGAGCAGCTAAGCTACACACACGGTGAGTGTAGGTTTGCTTTGATATAATTAGAAAAATAGTCAGATAGACACTATATTGAACAAAAGGTGTCGTTAGGAGTACATATAACCGCCGAGAGTATATGAAAAGATGTATGAGTGTCAATGAAGCGAAAGTGGTCTGTCAGGATCGGGACAAATGGGGATTCGGAATCAGGCGTGATGTGTATGTATGTATAATTTGAAAAATTAAGCATCTCAGATTTTGCATTACTATTCTGCTTAGCAAATATATTGATTCGAAATGTGTATAGACTGGGACGAAAAAAAAAGCTTGCTGCCATTCATCTTAACTTGTAGATATAAGTAACTGAGGGACTAGGGGTCAATTAGTTTATGTAGGGAATTGAATGATCAAGAGGCTACCAACAATATTCTGTATCAATGCCAATATGACCCTGATAATTTTGCTAATGTCATTGTAGCAGATATTATATTTTAATGTTTCCGTCCATCCCAAATTGGATTATGGGACGTGAATAGAGTGTTAAGTAGCGATGGATTAATATTCGAGTACGAAATTTCTGGTGGGGGCTGAGTTAAGAACTACGCTTTTCTTCTGCTTTCCAGTCTGGTTGTTGATTTTATATACTATATAGTTACCCAAGTCTTAAATGAACTTACCAAGGGGCTAGTTTAATTGGTGTAACAGTGTCCTAAATATTATTATTATTAAGAATTCAACTAATCTTATCTCGACATATTGTTAGAGCTGACTAAGGAACTTATTCGGTGTGGTACAGTCGTTAGAGGCTTAATTCAGAAACAGTGAGTTCAGGGTTCAAATCGCGCTTGACACATAACTAACTAATAGTTATGAAGTTTTGGGATTTTGTATCTAGATTTTCGGTATAAGAATAGTTTAGTTAAAGACACCGGAACTACAGAGAGGAAAAATATCGTTATATCGCAAACTTTCCTATACATCGGATCAGGTAGTATGCAGTGCTCGTAAATAGCGACTCAGCTTACTATATATTACATTGAATACTGCATATCTGGTTAACATGTGAGTTTTGGTAGGCAACACTACCTACGGAGATTTTGCATAGATTGACACAAACCTTTGAATACCCATAAGGCTTTAAGGTTGTGAAAATGTGTAACTAGAAGTACGATTTCTATTGGACACGACTTGTGTATACACACTCCCTTTTTTAATGTGGCAGGGTAGTCAGACGCTTGATCGCCATTCTCCAAAATTTCGGCAGGTAGCCTGGTAGATATGAGTCACTTGAAGCCCAAGTTTCACTAGCACAGCAGCCAACGTGATAGGTAGTGAACCGTATTGCCGTATTTAAGCACTGGCTATTACCTATCCCGAGGAATAGGCAGGTTTTCTCGCGATGTTTTCCCTCACCAATAGCGATTGCAACCAAAGGCATATTAATCTAGAATTTCATGCTTAGAGTAACCAAAATGGTATTACAGAAGTTCTATCTACCTGAAAGGGATTTAAATACGTAAATATAGGTATACATGTACTTGTATATGTGTTTTCCAACTATTTACAAGATGCACAAAGACTTAAATAAACCATAAAAAGAAGCATCAACATCGTTTGTTGATCTCATACTATTGTTCAAAACATTTTCATTCATGATGCACTGAGCAAAACAAATTGGTTTGTAAGGATCGAAATAACATAATATAACCATTTTCAATCTTGGCATACAACTAAATACATCTTTGTTTTATTGTGATATTAAATTGTGTTATAGTGAAGAATACTTTTGTGTTAAAATATAAAGATGTGGTGTTATTGTCTAAAGATACTTTAATGTTGTTTAAGTAACTGTGAATATATATGTACATTACAGTGTAATCGTAAAAAATATCTACAACTAACATTTATAATACAATTTTGATGGTTTATCAGTAACTATGTATGTTTAAATAAAAACGCTTTATTGAAATATATATATTTATTGAAATAAGTTATTCAATAATATTTGTATGTAGAAATAGAAATAACATTTTCATAATTTAAATATTTATAATTCAATTTTGCAATGCCCTGTGGTTATTGTACTGACTCTACAAAAAGGACTATTCTGGTGCGTATACCTAATATATATTGAGATATAAATGTACATATATACACAAAATATTACCTACTACCGACCCTGGTTTACCCTAAAATATAATAAACTTGTCACAGTAAATCAATCATTCCGACTTGACTATTTGACTATGGTACACAGACAACGCTATTCAAATAGCAACAAACAAACAAGTTCACGACCATTCCGCAATTGCGAAGGTAGTAATTCTATGGCTACCTCGAACCCACATATTGACCAGATAGTCAGTACTTAATGTAACAAGTGGCCAGCCATGTCACCATTTACAAGCACTGACTATTACCTGTTCAGGAAACAAGTACATAAATTTCATCACGATGTGTTCCTTCAACGTAGCATTTGGTGCATTTCGCAAATGTATTCTATTACAAAAATGTACAAAGAAATTCAATAAACTTCATTTCTATTGGTGATATGCTCAGGTTGAATTTAACTGCGAAATACATAAAAAATACATAATAAAAACTGAAAATTTTATTTCCACTCAAATAAATAAGCAGTTCTGTCACGTGACGGTATTTCCTCAACTGTTAAATGGATTTCGAGACACCTTTAGAGGTAGACAAAACCTCAGTGATAAGATATTTTCCCACTAATTTATTATTATTACCACTATGATGGCATTGATATGAATAATTATTCGTTACTCTTAATTATTAAATTATTAATTATTTATTCAATCTACGAAGAAAGGCTACTATAATATAGTTAAAATATCATTTACGTCGCCTTCACTCAGAGAATGGGACATATAACTATAGTTTTATATATTTCAGTACTATTAATCCTGTGCCAATTGAGACTAAAAATTTGTTTGAGGCTATTAAGGTACTAGACTAGGGCATAATAGAGTGACCTAGAAATATTATCATGGTTTTTTCCAGTGTTCCTTTTATTCTTTGGCTACTTTTAAAGCGACGCGGGTCTGCAAACGATATGGCTACATACTCTTCACGACTTATTGCACACTGCCTTTTTTAATTTATTTCCGAAATTTCGATTTTATGTATATGGATATACCTTCAAATTAACATAATTATTTACAACATATACATCTTTAGTTGCCCAGCGGGATGGGCAAAGACTCCCATTGAATTCATCATCACTTTGAATGTGTATGTTATATATTACAGATGGTCCTAAAAATATCAGGAGAGTTAGCCCTTTTGGGTGCCATAGCCTCGGTTTTCGTGGTAGCAGCTCAAACCTGGAGGACCGAAAAGCAAGCAGAAGAGGCTGCGGGCCGAGAGTATATGGAGAGGCTAAACGGCATCGACGCTCGCAATACACACGAGCTGCAAATAGCTGCGTGGAACAATGATGTGAACTTGACGAAGGAAAATGAGGATGAAATGGTTCGTTATAAATACATATATACATATTTATTTGCGTCCTTTAATCCATGTTGGGGTTGATCGAACATCGGAGACATGAAAACATCTTAATGGTCATAAGTGTTTTGGTTTATTGTTTAGTGGGACAAGTACAGAATGAACATTAATTAATTATTTGAAACAAGGAAACGTAACTTAATCACGTCTGCTTCACTACGTACTAATTTATATTTTACAAAGACATATCTTGTATGTAGGCTAAGCCAAAACATTGTAAGGAATCGTATCTTGCATAGGTGTATGTAACATTAAGTATTTGTGAACGGCAAAGGTCTGAACACTTTTAATGTAAGGTAATGACTTACTGATGATTTATGAGCTACGGTTATCGTAGTGACAAATAAACCTCTACATGGTCATTGTATACAACTCCCTTAGAGTTAATAAGTGTGAGTATGGCAACGAAGATTTATTAGATACAAGTGACCCGCTCCGGCTTCGCACGGGTATAAAATATATAGCCTACTCCACTATTTATTGGATGTTATTATACATATAAACCTTCCTCTTGAATCACTCTATCTATTTATAAAAACCGCATCAAAATCCGTTGCGTAGTTTCAAAGATTTAAGCATACAAAGGGACATAGGGACAGAGAGAGTGACTTTGTTTTATACTATGTAGTGATGTTATAAAGTCGGGTATATATGTATATATATATATATATATATATATATATTACATGTATAAATTTGAAGCTTTATCTCTCTACACCTTTTTCAGACCCGCGTCGCTTTAAAAGTAGCCAAAGAAGAAAAGGAAAACTGGAAGGAAACCATGACATACGCCTGGAGAAACTTCCAAGATGCAGACCTAAGAAGAATGTTCGAGAAGTACTCTAAATTGGGTACCTCTGCCCTTCCAGAAGACTTGAATGAACGACTTATTCACGCAACGAGTGGGATGGAGTCCAACTATGCTAAGGCCACGATTTGTGACTATAGGAATAGGACGAAGTGCGATCTTCATGTTGAACCTGGTAAGACATCACTACATAGTATAAAACAAAGTCGCTTTCTCTGTCCTTATGTCCCTTTGTATGCTTAAATCTTTGAAACTACACAACGGATTTTGATGCGGTTTTTTTACTAGATAGAGTCATTTACGAGGAAGGTTTATATGTATAATAACATCCATTAAATAGTGAAGTAGGCTGTATATTTTATACCCGTGCGAAGCCGGAGCGGGTCACTACTTTTATATAAGATAGTCTGTACGTATAGATGTGGTTTATAATTACCGCCGTGTGTATAAAAAATTGGTAGATAAATATTCTTAATTTGATTTATTATACAATAGATTAACACGTGAAACTCTGACAATACTAGAGATAATTGTCAAAAAGGGTATGAACCATCATATTTAAATAGTACATCAACACATATCTCTTGTTAGTTTCATGAATGTATCGAATATTCGATCGCTATTTTTCGAACAAGTCGTAGGAGGCGACTAAAACTCTAGAATTAATTGTATTGAAGAGAGTATATAATATTAGTGATACACTATTACAATAGATTTTATTTCCACCCTTAGTAGCCTCTTATGACTTAACAACCGAAATTGCACACCTCTCTATTAAACTAGCACATACATTTAAATACCTGTGGCTTCTTATTAGAGATCCTAGGTTCGAACCCCGGCTCTGGCGTGTACTAATGAAGGAAATTTAATAATGTGTTTTACATTTACGTACATAATTTGCAGTCAATAACAGTGATGAAAACGATCGCGAGGAAACCTGCTTATCCCTCGCGATAGGTAATAGCCAGTGCCTGTATATGGCGATAAGGTTCACTATCACGTTGGGCGCTGTCTATTTAATGAAACGCAAGCTGATTTTGGAGATGGGCGCTCAAACCTTTGAAAGAATAAAAGAAAAGGGAGTGTGTATACGCAAGTCGTGAAGCGTACATTATTGTTATTTATCTGTGTGTTTCAGATGTAACAGACATATTCACAAAGAGCCGAGATCCAGAAGAACTGAAATACACCTGGCTGGAATGGCACAGGTCAGCTGGAAGGGTTTCCAAGGACCAGTTCAAGGAATACGTCACTCTGTACAATGAAGCTGCGAAGCTTAATGGTAAAAGGGATTTTAATATTGTAATCAGCTGTTTGCCTTTAGTTGGAGGCTAAAGTTGTTGGTTGTTGTTGGGGGTGAATGGACTTTATTTGGTAATGAAAGGGTTAGTGAAAAATATTCTTTATAATGGTACACGATTGCAGTAATAGTCATGTATATATACAATAAAATACATGCAATAGTCATAGATATGAATAGGAGATTTAAATTTAATTTTTAATTCTGAGGTTCGGTTAACCTTAAAGGGAATAAAAGGGTGTGCTGACTAAGGGATTAGGGATCAATGGGATCTATTAACCGATGAGATAGCAATTTGCTTCAATAGTCACATATGTCTTCACGCTAATATGTCTAAGAATAGAAGTTACCTAGGAGATATTATTGTTTCAAAAATTCTGTCCACCCCGAAAGGAATTAAAGAAAGTGAATGTATATGCATAAGTAAGTTATGAGAATAACTTAATTTTTCCCTAATGAATAAAAAAATTAATTAATAAATCTCTACCAACAGATGGCGTAAATAATTAATTACAAATTATTATTGTTTCATTATATCCATCGATAAGAAGAGGTGGAACTGCACAACTGCATTTAATTTCTTTAATTACGATTATTTTATAATTTTTTATTGTGGTTGCTTTTACAATCACACTAGATTTTAATCAACGTATGTAAGAAACTATTTATTTATACAATGGAGATATTAATACGCCATCTTAATATTTATAAACACATTGACAACATGAATCCCCGACTAGGTATACAAGAAATTAGGTTCCTAAGAAGAAGTAAGTCCGTAACTCAATCCTATACAATTAGACTACTATTCCTTTATCTTTTTGCCATTTGTCTAAACCCCGAAACTACGTTATTTATCAAACACCAGTAATTTCTAAATATACATTCACTTTCTATTCAATCAATTTTTGATTTTTCGGATTCAACCCTCGGAGACATGACATTATATTATTCTTAGTTAATTTCAGCGTGAATATTGTGATGTATTATGGAACAATGGTAACGACATGCGACATCGGGAAGAACGGCAGCTAGTTAGCATTTTGTTTACGCCCTAGTACCAAACAATCTTAAATCTTGTTCTAGATTTTGACAATGCTGCAGATTGGTGGCTATCTGAATACGAAGATAGCGAGATAGAATCCCAATTTGCAACTCTATGGAGTCAAATAAAGCCTTTGTACGACCAACTCCATGCTTACGTCCGCTTCCGGCTGAGAAAACAATATGGCGATGAAGTCGTTTCCGCTGACGGACCGATTCCCGCCCATTTGCTTGGCAACATATGGGGGCAGATTTGGCTGTTGGATTTTAAACCTTATCCCGAGAACAATAGTGTTGATATTACTGAAGCTTTGGTGGCTCAAGTAAGTGTCAGAATTTATTACCATTTTTAATGGTTTAAGATTCGAGAGTAATCATCTATGCCGATATCTCTTTATAGAGATACGAACGTGATATATGAATATAATTCTCTTGTCTGTATTTTGCTAATGGCACACCCTATGCAAATTAGCATGAGATAAATAGAGAATGAGCCCATTCTCAGCGACAATAGAAGACAACGAAAAAAATATTATTGTTAATCCTTGTTTATCCCGTCAATGTTCAGTAAATTCTTGTACTTTTGTGTTATGCATTGTCTCTGTGAATAAAGACATTCAATTCATTACATACACCACAGGGCTACACACCATTAAAGCTGTTTAAGACAGCCGAAGACTTCTTCGTCTCCCTGAACCTGAGTGCCATGCCACCCCTCTTCTGGGAGAGGTCCGTCCTGCAGAAGCCTGATGACGTAAGGGATATGGTCTGCCATGCTTCTGCCTGGGACTTTTATGATGGAGAAGATTTCAGGTAAAGATTAAAGGCACTAAAGCTTTAAGGACAATGTTGTTCAGGATGTTACAACCTTTTCAGGATAGTCGTCAGATAAGACGTAGTAGAACAACGTTTTCTTTGAACTTCCTTTTTTTGAACTCATGTTGTTATATCTAATGTCACAGGTGGTAACCATGTAACCGTACACAGTTACTGACTGAGAACGTCTTAAACTAGCAATAGGTTAGTTAAGTTAGGTAAGACGTGAATAGAACGTTAACAGATGTCTTATTTCAAAGTTACGTGAGAGACAACTATCTTTTTAATTACAATTTGAATTGTAAACGTCATGTTATGTTAATGTAGTGATTAAGATTGAACAGGGCTTGCTTCGATGATCTGGATAAATTATGCGAAGTAATGGTAATACATTGACAACAGGTATATGTGGGTGAGCTAAAAGAGCGGTAACATTGAGGTCGGCTGACTTTTTACATCTCATCTGGGACCCTAATCTTAGCACAGAATTAACTCAAAGAAAATATAATAGAGGTAAATATGCATGTATGATTAAATATTTCAGAATAAAACAATGTACGACCCTTACCGGTGAATTCTTCCAAACAACTCACCACGAGATGGGCCATATTCAGTACTACTTGCAGTATAAGGACCAACCTGCTATATACAGAAATGGAGCTAACCCTGGTAAGTCGATACATCTTCATTCTTCTCTCATAGTAGTCTAATACGTTACTGCAATGCATATTACCGTGTGCAATGAACTAAATAGTAGGTATTATTATTGGCGATGATTCAATAATATGTAACAAATAGATATAATAACAACGTTGTGGAAGTGTCCAGTGTGTCGACAAGGGTGGCGTATATCGTCCTTAAGCTATCGGATCGATACTCGCTAAAAATGATCCAGGTGTACGCCCCCACATCGGCACACTCAGACCAAGAGGTAGAGGCCCTATACGATGATATCGAACGGGCCTTGCATCATACCACGTCCGCTCACTACAACGTTGTGATGGGGGACTTCAACGCTAAAGTTGGTCAAAGGGAGAGTGGTGAATCGAGGATGGGGCCACACGGCATTGGCAGTCGGAATTCCAGGGGACACATGTTGGTCCACTTTCTTGAATCGCAGGGGCTGTATCTTATGAACACCTATAAGAAAAAGCCCCAACGAAAGTGGACCTGGAAAAGTCCCGACGGAAAACACTTTAATGAGATTGACTTCATCATGGCGGATAAAAAGCACATATTCAGGGATGTCTCCGTGATCAACAGGTTTAACACCGGAAGTGATCACCGCATGGTAAGAGGCACCCTGAATATCAACTATAAGCTAGAAAGGATGGGCATGATGAAGTCCACGCTCCGACCTACCCGACTGCAAATGGCCGCTGGTTCAACCAAGTTCCAATTGGAACTCCAGAATCGCTTTGCCATTCTTGACACCGCGACCAATGTTGACGAGGACCTTGAAAATGTGACCAAAATAATTGGAGAGGAAGGGAGCCGGTTCTGCAGGGCTCGAGCTGGGAGCCGTAGGTCGGATCTCTCGGACGAGACTTTGGTCCTTATGAGGTTAAGACGAGAAACTCCACAGACATCTCCTTTGCAAACAGCTACGCTAAACAAACAGATAAAGAAGGCAATACGACGTGACCTACGTAAGGCTAATGCTCTCCTCATAAAAGAGTTGATCGAGCAAAACCGTGGGATGCGCGTATTCGCCCGAAAACTGGGACGTAGCCACATGACGAAGTTGAGGACAGCTCGTGGAGACATAGTCACCTCTAAGCCAGAGATCTTGTCTGAGATTGAAGATTTTTACGGCCAGTTATACCGCTCGCACTGCCGAAGTCCTGTTCCCGACCCCTCCGATTCGAGGGCCACATTAACACGCCACTTCACAGAGGACATGCCCGAAATAGATATGGATGAGCTTGAGATGGCTTTAAAACAGCTTAAAAATGGAAAAGCTCCGGGAGAGGATGGAATAACCTCTGAGCTCCTGAAATCTGCTGGAAGACCGGTTCTGAGGGAGCTCCAGAGAATCTTAAACAGCGTCATCTTCTCCGGAAGAACTCCGAAATGTTGGGGCAGAGGTGTGGCTGTTTTGTTCTTTAAGAAGGGAGATAGGACCCTCTTAAAGAACTACAGGCCGATAACACTTCTGAGCCACATCTATAAGCTGTTCTCGAGGGTCATCTCCAATAGAATCTCAGCCAGGCTAGATAGCTTTCAGCCACCAGAACAGGCCGGGTTTCGGCGGGGTTTTAGCACCATAGACCACATTCACACGCTGAGGCAAGTTATACAGAAAACTGAAGAGTATAACCAGCCACTTTGCCTCGCGTTTGTGGACTATGAGAAAGCTTTTGACTCGGTCGAGACCTGGGCAGTCATAGAATCCTTGCAGCGATCTCAAGTCGATTGGCGATATGTGAGTGTGCTGAGACATATTTATGATTCCGCCATGATGATCGTTCAACTCCAAAGCCACGACACGAAACCTATCCAGTTGCAGAGAGGTGTAAGACAGGGGGATGTTATATCCCCGAAACTGTTTTCGAGTGCACTGGAAGATGTTTTCAAAATGTTGGATTGGGTTGAACGAGGAGTAAATATCAATGGGGAATACATCTCGCACCTCCGTTTTGTGGACGATATCGTCCTGGTGGCAGAGTCGCTGCAGGATCTGGAGGAAATGCTGTCCGAATTAAATGCTGCTTCTCGACGCATCGGACTCGGGATGAATTTAGAAAAAACCAAGATCATGTTTAATGATTTGGTAGTCCCGAGACCGGTTGCCCTTGGGGGCACTCCCGTAGAAGTTGTTTCGCAATATACTTGACTTTGACGACCTCCGTGGCGCAATCGGTTAGACGCCTGAATGCTAAACGTGAGGTCCCGGGTTCGATTCCCGGTGGAGGCAGAGTTAAGAACTACGCTTTTCTTCTGCTTTCCAGTCTGGTCGTTGATTATATATGCTATATATGTATTTATCTATATATAATAAGTATATATTTCTTAAATATACGTTGACTAGTACCCTTAACACAAGTCTTAAATGTACTTACCAAGGGGCTAGTTCAATTGGTGTAATAACGTCCTAAAATATTATTATTATTATTATTATACTTACTTGGGCCAAATCATACAGCTTGGCAGGAACAATTTCGAGAGGGAGGCGGACAGAAGAATACAGCTCGGATGGGCAGCATTTGGAAGGCTAAGGCATGTCCTCACGTCGTCTATACCACAATGCCTGAAAACTAAGGTTTTTAACCAGTGTGTGCTCCCCGTTATGACGTACGGATCTGAGACGTGGACACTCACTGCGGGACTAGCCCACAAATTCAAGGTCGCTCAGCGTGCTATGGAACGGAAGATGCTCGGGGTTTCTCTGGTAGATCGCATCAGAAATGAAGTGATACGCCAGAGAACTAAAGTAACCGACATTATGAAAAGAATTAGCACGCTGAAGTGGAGTTGGGCTGGTCACGTATGCAGAAGGACTGATGGTCGCTGGAGCAGAAAAGTCCTAGAGTGGAGACCGCGTCTCAGTAAACGTAGCGTGGGGCGCCCCCCCGGCAAGGTGGGAAGACGACCTGCGCAGGTTGACCGGCATCGAATGGATGCGAACGGCCACTGACAGGGAGAAGTGGCGTCATTTGGGAAAGGCCTATGTCCAACAGTGGATTGATACAGGCTGATGATGATGATGATGAGATATAATATTCTAAATTGATGCTATATTACTTTAGGTGATATATACTATGTTCCAGAAAGAGACATAGTGGCAACATGAGCATTTGTGTTTAAATAAAGAATTTCAATGCTCCAATGTTAAGTCTCCTCTTTGTAATAACACTATAGACAAAAAAAACTCCTTTACTCCCATTAACCTTTGCGGGGTAGTCAGAGGTTCAGGTTTTAATCTCCACAAACGCGGAGGTAGTAATTCGATGTCCACCTCGAACCCACGTGTTGCCCAGATAGTCAGTACTCAATGTGACAGGTGGTAAACCATGCCGCGATTCACAAGCAATTACTATTACCAATTCTCTTTTGTCCTATAGGTTTCCACGAGGCAGTGGGTGACGTCATAGCTCTGTCAGCGATGACCCCCAAACACCTGAGGAAGATTAATCTGCTGGACCAACGGCCTGATGATGAAGAGTCCAATATCAACCAATTGTTCAAAATGGTATGGTAGAAATATTAGTATGGAAAGTAAATTACCATTTGAGTAAATTACACATGATTTCAATTTAGTAGTTATAAAAGTATGGTTTTGGCAATCTTAGTAGTAATCAAAGTATGGTTTAAATACATACATACATATATTCAGGCCTCTACATCCCCAATGGGGTAGGCAGAGACTATTAGGCCACCTGGCACGAAACTCTCTTTTTTTCACTCACACCTTCCCTTTTCATACATGCTCTTCTGTTCTTCACGCTACGTACATCCGCCTTGAGAAGTCTCTATTTTAGATACAAGTGAATATAATTATATTATGTAACTTATGATAATGATCCTTCTATACTAGCTTAATTAAAATAGAGATGTGAATTATCTGTACATACATTTTTAAAGTAGAAGTAGAAAAGGTCAGAGTAAAAGTATATTAGAATTTAATACACAATGTTTTATATTATACGCTGTAAAACAAAATGGTCCTAATACATAGACAGTCGTTGCTTAAACCTATTTGTATCAGATACTTGTAGAAAGTTTTATTTTTCAGATAAGTAATTCACTAACTTATATAATTCACACCATCTCTTTCTTTTCCAGGCAACCGACAAAGTATCCTTTCTACCATTCGCTTACCTATTGGACATCTACCGGTACAGCATTTTCCGTGGCATGACAACACCTGACAACTACAACTGTCACTTTTGGCAACTCCGTGAAGCTTTGCAAGGCTTGGAGCCGCCATCTGTCAGAACGGAAGAGGATTTTGACGCGGCGGCAAAATATCATGTATCTGCTAATGTCGACTATATGAGGTGAATTGTATACATACAAATGTGTAGATAACGTCACCCTATAGAATAGAATACTATAATTGCAAACTTTTTATCCATAATATTCCGATTCCATAATAGGCAGTGATAGATTTTTTTACGTTAGTATTCACCTTCTCCTACTTAAAAGTTGAACACTTCAATCAATCAATCAATCAATCAGCCTATGACAGTCCACTGCTGGACGTAGGCCTCCCCAAGGCAACGCCACAAAACACGATCACTCGCGGCCCTCAGCCAACCACTACCAGCGACCTTTTTCAGGTCATCAGTCCACCTGGCAGGGGGGCGTCCTACACTACGTTTACCGAGACGCGGTCGCCATTCGAGAACCGCCTTGCTCCAACGGTCGTCGGTTCTGCGACAGACGTGACCGGCCCACTGCCACTTCAGCTTGCAACATCGATAGACAATGTCTACGACATTGGTTCTCTGCCGGATAATCTCGTTCCGGACTCTGTCCCTTAACGAGATACCAAGCATCGAACGTTCCATTGCTCGCTGAGCGACATGTAATCGGTGAGCCAGCCCGACCGTCATGTTCCACGTCTCGGCACCGTACGTCATTACAGGTAGGACGCACTGATTAAAAACCCTGGTCTTAAGACACTGCGGTAGTGGCGACGAGAAGATATGACGCAACTTCCCGAATGCTGCCCAGCCCAGCTGCACTCTTCTGGAAATCTCACGCTCGAAGCTGTCCCTACCCATTTGCAGAGCCTGGCCCAGGTAAACATATTCCTGGACCACTTCGAGCGCCTCTCCACTGATCGTGATCGGCCCTGGGACAACGAGTTCGTTGAACATGACTTTCGTCTTGTCCAAGTTCATCCGGAGACCGACCGACCGTGAGGCAGCGTTGAGACTGTGCAGCATTCCCTGCAAATCCTGCAGCGACTCCGCCATTACGACAATGTCGTCAGCGAAGCGGAGGTGTGTGAGGTATCTGCCATTGACATTGATACCCACCCCAGTCCAATCCAGAGTTTTGAAGACGTCCTCCAGTGCGTTCGTGAACAGTTTCGGGGATATGACATCCCCCTGTCTCACTCCTCTGAGCAACTGTATAGGACTTGTCTTTTGGTTTTGGACTTGAACAGATATCGATGCCACGCTGTATAGGCTCCTCAACACCTGCACACAACGCCAATCGACCTGGCATCGCTGCAAGGATTCCAGAACAGCCCAGATCTCGATGGAGTCGAAGGCCTTCTCGTAGTCCACAAAGGCAAGACACAGCGGCTGGTTATACTCATGAGACTTCTGTATAACCTGCCGCACTGTGTGGATGTGGTCTACGGTACTAAAACCTTTTCGAAATCCGGCCTGCTCCGGCGGCTGGAAGGCGTCAAATCTTGAGGCCAGACGATTTGTGAGCACTCTCGAGAACAACTTGTAGACGTGGCTTAGGAGCGCGATAGGCGTATAATTCTTCAATAGGGTCTTGTCTCCCTTTTTGAAAAACAAGGCCACCACGCTCTCACTCCACGCCGTCGGGGTAGTCCCATTAGCTATGACGGAATTAAACAGGTGCTTGAGCTTCTGCAGGACTGGACCTCCTCCCGCCTTTAGAAGCTCAGAGGTTATTCCGTCTTCGCCGGGAGCCTTCCCATTTCGAAGTTGTTTGAGAGCGCTTCCAATTTCGTCTTCGTCCACGAGCGGGAGATCATCAGTGTAGTGGCGCACCAATGTGGCTCTTGGGTCGTTCGCATCGGGTGGAGGCTTCGGGGCATGCGAGGCGTATAGATGGCCGTACAAGCCCTCAACCTCGTTTAGAATCCCCGGAATTGAAGTGACGGTTCTGCCCTCTGAGGTTTTCAGCTTCGTCAGATTAGATGTACCCATTCTTTTGCTGAAGACTTTCGACCCCCGATTTTGCTCAATGGCCTCTTGAATGAGTTGCGCATTGTAGCTACGGAGGTCGCGTCTCACCGATTTCCGGATTGTCTTATTGAGACGTTGGGTATCTGACGAAGCTCCCTCTGGCAATTCACGTCGAATCCGCATCAATTCCAGGGTTTCGCTTGAGAGCTTAGACTTTCGGCTGCCTCGCCCTCCCCTGAAGCATCTCTGACCCACCTCGCGAAGTACCCCCACCACATCATCGAGGCTCTCGTCAACACTTGCCGTGGTATCCAGTGCCTCGAAGCGATTGCGCAGTTCCAGCTGGAACGCTTCATAGCCATGCACGGATTGGAGCATCGTTGGGCGAAGAACGGACCGTCTCAATCGGCGTCTCTCGGCCTTGAAGTCGAAATTCAGGGTGCCTCTCACTAGGCGGTGGTCACTGCCGGTCTTAAACCTATTAACCACTGAGACATCCCTGAACACGTACTTCCTGTCTGCCAAGATGAAGTCGATCTCGTTCTTCGTCCTACCATCTGGGCTCTGCCAGGTCCACTTCCTATGGGGCTTTTTCTCAAAGAATGTGTTCATGCAGAACAGCCCCTCTTTATCCAGGAAGTTGACCAGCATCTGCCCTCTGGCATTCCTGCATCCAACCCCGTGCGCTCCGATACGCGATTCATCGCATTCGCGCACTCCCACTTTGGCATTGAAGTCCCCTATGACAACGGTGTAGTGGGTCTTGGTGGTGTTATGCATCGCCTTGGCGATATCTTCATAAAGCACCTCGACCTCACTGTCTGAGTATGCCGACGTCGGCGCATATACCTGCACGACCTTAAGAGAGTATCTCTTGGTCAGTTTCAGTACAAGGTACGCTACCCGGGTCGACACACTCGAAACCTCCAGCACGTTGTCACGGAGAACCCTGTTGACGAGAAAACCTACGCCACCCTGTGACCTCTGGTCGCCCTCCCGGAAGTAGAACAGATGGCCTGATTCTAGGGTAATGGTGTCCTCACCAGGTCTTCGGACCTCCGATATCCCCAGAACATGCCACCTTAAATTCGTCAGTTCCACTTCCAGCTGCGCCAGGCTTTCGTCCAGCCGTAGACTGCGTCCATTGTACGTCGCCAGGGTCAATTTGTGGCAGCTGTCCGTAACCCGGGGATTCTTAGCACCCCCTGCCCTACCGTAACCGAGACCCCTGCCGTGGGCCGGAATAGTAGGGCGACCGGGAACTGGGGGCCATGTGTTTCTCGCTTTTTTCATGGGGGGTATTGCCCTTACTCACCACGCTGGGCAGGCGGGTTGGTGAGCGCAGAACGTAGGTCTTCGCACCAGTGACGCTGCTGCCCGTCACTGGTCTGTTGCATTTAACCACGCTTGATTACGAAATGGTTATACCGCCATTTGTCGGTCGCCAGAGCCTCGTTCGTTGGACAGCAGGATGCACCACGGGCAGGTGAGGTTGGCTTGGGGCACTAGGGTGATAGAGTGCCCCCTTACATCCCAACACACTTATTTGTAGTTGATAAGATGCAAGTCTTATTTGGACGACTACTTTACAACTAATATTCATTTTCTTGGAGTAACATTGTACTGTTAGATTGTATCTTGTCTATCTAGCAAAACATGAGCTTAAAGTGACCAAAGACCTTCGCATTCTCATAATGATAACTATGTCCCTAACAAGGTATAAAGGAAGAATGTTTTTTTTTCAGGTACTATGTGTCCTATATAATCCAGTTTCAGTTCCAAAGAGCTTTGTGCCTATTAGCCGAAGACTATGCACCAGGAGATAAGGATAAACTACTGTCTAACTGCGATATATACAATAGCACAGTAGCTGGTAATGCTTTGGGGTAAGTGACCATTTAAATGAACACAGTATTAATAGAATATTCGGACATGATTTTACGATGTAGCTTTGGATGATTTGGCTTACAAACTTTCACACGTTTGTTCAATATGTACCTCTCTGTAGAATTATGTCCTGCGTTAGTCTGCGATATTATATATGAATACATTATAATATGAATTTGTGACAATTATTATCAATTTATCGTAGCCAGAGAGACAACAATTAGAACACAAAAGATCAATTTACTAAAGTAGTGATCGCAATACCAATAAACAACCCCGAAAGAATACTCTCTTCGAGGAAATACTAATCCTACATCTTTCTTCACTCTTCAATTACAGCAAGATGCTAAGCATGGGCTCCTCCAAACCTTGGCCAGAAGCCATGGAAGTGCTGACGGGTCAGCGTCACATGGACGCCAGTGGAGTGCTGGAGTACTTCCAACCCTTGCACGAGTGGCTGGTGAGGGAAAACGTTAAGAACGGAGCCCATATAGGGTGGACACAGAGTAAAGTCCGTAAGTATAATGCTTAGAAAGTGATGTTAAAGTTTTAGTCGGCAAGCTGAGAAGACGACCTGCGCAGGTTGGCGGGCGTCGAATGGATGCAAACGGCCACTGACAGGGAGTGGCGTCATTTGGGGGAGGCCTATGTCCAACAGTGGATTCAGACAGGCTGATGATGATGATGATGATAATGCTTAGATACTTGTGTAAGAAATTGTAAGTCTAGTATTAATGTACAAGAATACTGAAGAATATGAGTGAATCCTAAATTATCTATTTTATACTAATACAGTTATTATTTAAATAGCTAGGCAATGTTAGTGGAAGTGTTTAGACATGAATAGATTGCCAACTAAATAACTGTTTCCTGGTTAGTCGTCAGACGCAATTAAAAATGAAATTGTCATAAATTTACATATTGCATGAAAGATTTGCAAGCTATCATCAAATTTATATGAATGCAATAGTAGTGCTTAGTTTTCGATCATAGTTTATGCTATCGAAGAGAAAATGCATTTCCGAAATTCTATGTACTTACACTAAAAGCGATGAAAAGTCCTTCATTCCGTTAAATGTTGGAAATTTGTTTCAGAATATTGTACGGCTGAGCAGCAAAAAGCCTTCGAAACATCAAAGTTGAAGACGTATTTGCAGACTCATAATCTTGTATAAAGCCTAAAATATAAGGCAACTCTAAGAAATATATGTAGATTTATATATATTATTAAGTTAATGTAAAAATTAGGTCACAAATATTATACATATTTAAATATATTAGATTTGTCATAGCACTTCGGCTTTTCTATTTGTTCCCAATGGCATAAACCATTCAAGACCTAAAGGTACCGGCAGTCTAAATAATTTATTACTCCTTGATATTCATATTATAGCCCATGCATTATTCCTAATACGATGATTACATGAGCTTTGTGTTAAAGAAAATATTATGATGAAACGAAAAAAGACAAATACAAACACTTCTACGATTAATAAATAGCCCTTGCGGGCTAGTCAAAGATTTAAGTATCCATTTCAGCAATCGCAGAGATAGTATTTCTATAGCGATTTCGAATCCACTTGTTGACCAGATAGCCAGAACTCAATGACACAAGGCGTAACCAGGGGATTTACCTATTCGTAAGAAAAATCATTTATCCGTCACTACAACACTGCATGAAACACTGCTGCTAAATATCTAGTGTAATCAATACGATCATAAGTGAGCTTCTTCTCATAATGAACACCATAATCTCTGTTTCCCCACAACAAACAATTCCCAGTATACCCAGTGAAAACAATAGGCACTTCATATACATACATACATTTTTAGACAATTACCCCTTGCTGACATACACACTTTCACTACTTCACACAATTAACCCTTGTTGAATAGTCAGTGATCCGCAATTGCGGAATTATTGATTCTATGGACACCTCGTGCACATGTACTTAGATAAGCATTCTTGATTAAATTGTGCTCTACTTAACATAAGTTTCAAGAACAAGTACTGTGTAAACATTGAATGGATAAGTACTTTATTTATTTGTTTAGAACTTCCGTAAAGGTCATTTTTTTATTT
Organism: Leucoptera coffeella; assembly: GCA_030578115.1. Lineage (NCBI taxonomy): Eukaryota > Metazoa > Arthropoda > Insecta > Lepidoptera > Lyonetiidae > Leucoptera > Leucoptera coffeella. Next base: position 108,166 of record JAMBLF010000127.1, on the reverse strand, counting down.
TACACCTCACGGTGTTTATATCTTGGATAATATAAGTTATTTGCCGTGATTGGTTAGTACTAACATACAAACATTTAGGTCTCTTCGTTTCAGGGTGGACAGAACCTTGGACAAAAGGAAATATCAACAATAACATGAATATTGGTTGCGATTTTATATGGAACATTGGTTCACCTGCTAGCCCATCGTCCAATATATTCCATTGACCCCAAGTCTGGCAAAATGGCAGCTAGGTAACATTCTTTTTACATCCCAGACTAGCTCGGAGCTAATACTAGAATGTCTGCATTTGGCCCAACATAACGAGCACACTATATTAGTTTAGGTATTTTTAGTATAGCTTGCCACGTAGGTAGGTACATAGGTCACATACATTCCTTAATTTCGTTCACATATCATTTTATTCCTTTCGTGGTAGACAAAACCTCGATATAAAGTATTTTTCCGATCACTCTTAGACAACTATTATCTATGTGTGATACTATAATTGTTGTATAAATTGTAGACCTAGACAAGTGCTAAAAACGAATAGAATATTTGTATGAATGGAGTATTTGTAACAATTTCTTCGTGAATCGCTCAATAGAATCTATTGACCCTCATTCTTAATTACATCTTAAGACAAACTAAGAACAAAGGCGGTTAGTTAGCATTCTATTTATGTCAAACTAGCACGGAAGAGTGATAAGAGTTGTTAAGTTTGTCTGTTTTTGAGTGAAGATGTTCCCTCTTCAATGATAAGCGATAAAATCGTGAGAAAGTCGAGTCAACTATGTGTGTAGACACTCGATATTTGATACGGCCAATTGATATAGTCAAGTGTCAATGATAAATGTGATCTTTTAAACAAACGACAGATGTCTCGGAGAAAACATTTGAACTGGAATATGTCTATTTAAGGCGTATTTTTTATGTCTAACAAACCGTTGAGATAGTTAGATTGACAAACTAAAATAATTGATTTTGAAAAGACATTTTTGTTTTTGGAATGTCTTATATAAAATAAAAAACCCAAATGAAATACTTTGTTTGATATTTTACCACATAAAGTATCAAATCCTCTCTTACATGGGTAGGCAGAGATCATTAACTCACTAACTAAAACTGTTTTCGTTTCTCTAGCGCCTTCACATAGATTCTTGGTGATACGTATGTAGTTATTACTAAGGTGACTAATCTTCGTAACTTGTAAGCTAAATATTTCCAACCTGACCAAGTTTCCATACCCTTCGAATACATACATATTTCTACTAACTATCTTACATATATATCCACGTATCTACGTTCATACGTTTTAGGAAGAGAGCAACTAAACGCGGGGACTCGCAAACGTCAGGCAAATCTCTCTATCATCACTCGCAAACGGTATCTAGTCCTTCGCTCATTTAATATAAATTATATATGTATATCACTAATAAAGAAAATGCTAAAATAAACACTACTTTTTTTTTTTACTAATTATTTACTAAATGCCCTGTAAGTTTCATTTCGATTGGCAAATATTTGCCTTAAACATGCACACTCCCTTTATACGACATGTTGGGATAGTATTATTCTACCTATCTATATTCTAGATATTGTTTACCCTTGTCTTTTACCCATCTCGTATGAAATACGAGGACAAAAGGTAAATAAGCACTATACATCCTAATCTTCCACGAAACACGTCTAACTTTTTGCTCCTCAACTAATAGTCAATTGGTCAAAGAATAGCCAATTTACACCCAAAATAGCCTTGTCACAAACATCCATGGCCAATGAACCGAAAAAATGCCACAAAAACCCAACATTAGGTGTCACGCAAAAAGACTAAACGACAAAAAATGAAGCAATTACTGAGATACTTATGTCATTTTGTAATTGGATAGTTTATCATGCACAGCGTGAATCATTTTGTTTTGACATACGCATTCACGACTGCACAACCTAATGGGGTAGTCAGAGGTTAAGTGTCTAACATCAGCTATTATGCGATGATCCTAGTTCACGGGAATACCACGTTTTACTTCATAATCAATATTCAACGTGACAGATGGAAAATTAAGTCACTGTATACAAATACTGTTTTTTGCCTATTTCAAGACATAGGCAGGTTTCCTCACGATGTCTTCCCTCACCGAAATTTAACTTGTTGTTTTTTATAACATATATGTGTATGTATCATGGCTGTTACCTTTAAGGGTAGATAAAGACTAAGCAAATACGGGTATTACATAACAAGAGGTATTTATGCTTACTAATTAGTGATACTTTGCTAGTTGTTAATTCGTATTATCAAAGGTAACTGAAGAACTACCAGATTTTCTAGAGCCTTTGTTGCATTTGTTTCCGTATATTTAAAGAGGATCATCAGCCTGTCTGAATCCACTTTTAGACATAGGCCTCCCCCAAATGACGCCACTTCTCCCTGTTAGTGGCCGTTCGCATCTTCAGTTCCATTGCACGCTGAGCGACCTTGAATTTGTGGGCTAGTCCCGCAGTGAGTGTCCACGTCTCAGATCCGTACGACATAACGGGGAGTACACACTGGTTGAAAACATTAGTTTTCAGGCATTGTGGTAAAGACGACGTGAGGACGTGCTTGAGCATTCCAAATCCTGCCCATCCGAGCAACTAATAATACACACATAAACATCATAACATACACATCATAAATCACAATCTAGATTGCACTAAAAAGAAAAATAAAGAAATGTCACCAAAGTTCTGTCCACCCGAAAAAGGTATAATAAGTCGTAAAGACGTATATAAAGACTTTACCTATATGATATACATTCTCATATATTAGTGACACAATTTACTAGTACAAGTTCAAACATCTTTTTCTTTCTTTTTTTTCTTATGAACATTCCTGAACAAACGATTTCTCATTTCCTGCCTCAGTGACTAAATGGTGGGGAAAAAAGACTATTGTGATCGGAAACCAATTAAAATGTAGAGACTATCATGGTTAAACACTCACGTACGTTGCTCGGAAGGTTGGTACAGAAGTAAAGGTTCCTTATACGAATAATAATTAATTTCAATTTTTCCATACATTGTTGTTAATAGATATTTAACAGGAAATTCCTTGTGACTAACATAGACAAATACATACACATCAGGACTAAAAAGGAATCCAGGGTAAACAGAAACTTGAGTTTCTACCTTCGTCTTTTGATAGGGTATACTGGTTATTAGCGTGATAGACGCTGAATTTTCATGATGTGATGGGGATGAATGATAGCAGATTGACAAAAGGAATATATGTGAGTGAAGTGGAAGGGCGGTCACGTAGGGGCCGGCCTAATAAGACATATAACAGTCAGATAGAAGCTATATTGAAAAAAGGTGACGTTAGGAGTACCACCACCATAACCACCGAGTGTGTATGAGTGTCATTGAAGCAAAAGTCGTCTGACAGGATCGGGACGACTGGGGATCCGTGATCTCTGCCTACCACTCTACAGGGAATAAGGCGTGATGTGTATGTATGTACGTATCCAAGGCTCTGGTCACCCTAAAATAAAAACAGTGTAAGTAGTAACTATATATAAATACAACGACAAACGCGTTCACGACCATTTACTCTAGCGGGGTAGTCAGAGGTTCAGGTTTCCATCTCTGCAATTGTGGAGGGTAGTCATTCTATGGCCACCTCGAACTCACGTGACCAGATAGTCAGTACTCAATGTGACAGGTGGTAAGCCATGTCGCCATTTACAAGCACTGCCTTTTACCTAACTATATATGTACTATATATGTAAGTACTTCATGTATACTTTACATAATCCTTAAAGGGCACGTTATGTTGGTTTCTCCGAACCATTTCGTTTAAAACACACGATTTCCCAATTCTGCGACCAGCAACCTTGACCCCTTGACCCGGTGGGGCTCGAACCCTGTTATTGCCACTCTAAATATACGCTAAATACTGTTAGTAGGTCATTTGTACCATTTTAAAGGCTGAAAGGCGTTGTCTTTAGTCTTTCCAAATACGTGAGTCAGTTAAAAGTAAGTACCTTGCGTGTCGTTAGGTATACAACAAATTTAAGAATATTATACATATACGGTACGTTATACATATACAGTTTACATTCACGTTTTTATTTATTTATTGAGGGGTAGATAATTATAGCAGACTATATGCTTCCACTGTCCTGTGATAGTCTGGGACATACAAGAATGCTAACTAGCTGCCGTTCTTCCCGGCATGTCGTAGGACTACTAAGGGACTAGAGGTAAATATATTGGGCGATGGGCTAGCAACCTGTCGTCAATGTTCCATTATGACTTCGCAACTGCAATATTCATACTAAAAACTACATAGGTGATGTTATATTTCTGAGATTCTGTCCACCCATAAAGGGATTAAAGGACGTGAATGTACATACATACATACACATCACGCCTGATTCCTTGTAGAGGGGTAGGCAGAAATCACGGATCCCATTTGTCTCGATCCTGACAGACCACTTTCGCTTCATTGACATTCATACATCCTCTCATACACTCTCGGCGGTTATAGGTACTCCTAACGTCACCTTTTTTCAATATAGCGTCTATCTGACTGTTATATGTCTTATTAGACCGGCCCCTACGTAACCGCCCTTCCACTTCACTCATATATATTCCTTTTGTCAATCTGCTATCATTCATCCGCATAACATGTCCAAACCATCGAAGCATGCTCTTTTCAATCTTAGTCACTACATCTTCTTTCAAACCGCAACCTTCCCTTATCACACTATTTTTAATTCTATCATTCAATGTTACTCCTAACATGCTTCTCAGTGACTGCATTTCGACGGCATTGATTCTACTTTCATGCTTCTTTTGCCATACCCAACTTTCACTACCATAAGTCAATGTTGGAACCAGCACAGCCCTATGAATAGTCATACGTGCCAATTGAGAAATCAACTGGCTACCCATAACACTATACATAGCCCCATTAATCTTATTACCTGCACACACTCTACGTTCAATATCTCCCTCACATTTTCCGTTACTAGTAAAAAGTGTTCCCAGATATACAAATTCATTCACTTGTTCGACTCTTTCATTATCTATGTCAATCTTGCACTCTGTCTTGCTAAGTCCCTCCATGACCATTACTTTCGTTTTATTTACATTAATTTTCATTCCTTTCCTCTTAAGGGACTCATTCATGCAAGTGACCATCTCCTGCAACTCACACGCCGATGACGCAAGAAGAACCTGATCGTCAGCGTACAAGAGGCATTTAATGATCAACTCGCCCATACGCAATCCTCTGTCACTTTCTTTCAAATCAGTCAAGCAACTATCCATGAACAGATTGAATGTGTATATACTATAATATGCTTCCACTATCACTTTTGACTACCAATAGTCTAATCGATGTTATTATAGCATTCATGTGGAATGTTATGATACGTCGCTATTCTGTCATGCAATATTGGTGACAGTTAACTAGCTCATCGCCAAATTAATTCCTTCTCCGTTCCTTTAGTCACCTCCTTGGATACGTCGGGAAGAACGGCAGCTAGTTACCATTCTAGTTACGTACCAGACTAACACAGGGCTCCCGATAATAACAGTGTATGTATCATTTCATAGTAAGACGAATGACATAATTATCTATGGTCATTCCGAATTACATGCACGGACGAACGTAAATCATAATGATTTTGAACTTGACTGCCTGTCCTTATTTGTATCGTAATAAGGTTTAAAATAAAAGTGCAATTTAAATAGACATAATACCTTTTGATTTTGGGTCAAAAATATATGGTTTGAAATTCTAGAACACATAATTCTTATTATGTAAGCAGTAAGGTTGAAATTTGTGTCGCAATGCAGTGTTACGTGACTATGGTGTGACCATTGTGAAGAGCGAGGTCGATTAGTGTTATTGATATAAACATATACATAAATAGATTTGTGATAGATTGCTAGCCCATCGTTCAATACAAATGAATACGGACTATTACTCTTGTCAACCTAACCTACCTTTTTACCGAACAGGTAATAGTTAGTGCTTGTAAATGGTGACACTGCTAGCCACCTGTCACATTGTGTACTATGAGGTCAACCCGTGGATTCGAGGCGGCCATAGAATTACTACTTAAGTGCGGAGATGGACACCCGAACCTCTGACTAACCTCGAGGGTTAATGGTTGTAAAAGCATTTGTCGACATAAATAGGTTCAGATAGATTGCTAGCCCATCGCTAAATACAAACAAATCAGTCAATTAGTTCAGTACTTGAATATAATAAACATCTTTCTTCTCGGAATATTGTGTTGAGTGTTTGCAACATCCGTGGCGCGATCGGTTAACCACCTGAACGCTAATCGTAAGATCTCGGGTTCGATTCTCGGTGGAGGCAGAGTTAATAACGAGGCTTTTCTTCTGCTTTCCAGTCTGGTCGTTGATTATATATGCTATATATGTATTTATCTATATATAATAAGTATACATATATTTCTTAAATATAGGTTGACTAGTACCCTTAATACAAGTCTTAAATGTACTTAGCAAGGGGCTAGTTCAATTGGTGTAATAATGGCCAAATATTATTTTTATTATATGGACAAATCAGTCGGTCTATCTAGCTGGCATGTTGTTAAAGATGACTAGGGGACTGAGGGTAAATTGACTATACTGCTATCGCAATTCATATAATAGTGATGCATTAAGCAAGATAATATCGTACCTTTTAAGTTCTGTCCTTCTCCGTACTATAAAAGAATACATACAAATATTCAAATACTTACGTTTTTCTAACACTGAGTCTTTCGGGAGCTCGTAGTCATCATTATTGAAGTGGTTTTTGCATACGAGGCTATTATTTGTAGGCGTAAATTTATCTCTACGAATGGCTATAAGCCATTGTTTTAAACGAGTTTTTTCTCTTGGAAACTTATGGCCTCCCGTTTTATTTGAGCACATCGGCACTGCACAACATTGCGGCATTTTAATTGTAAAACAATAATGTACTGAATTGCACTGCTATAATTATATAATAAAAAAATCGTTCACGGTTCACAGTAAAGATAGGCGCTTTGACAGGTGACTGGACCTGACGCCTCAGTGCTGCCACCTCGTGGACGCCATTTTAGAACACCCTCATTAATTACCTACCTATTCCGAGGGATAGGCAGGTTTCCTCAGGATGATTTCCTTCACCGTTAGCGACTGTAAATTATGTGTGTAAATGAAAAACACATATCTAAATATCATCACTCGTACATGCCAGGGCCGGGATTCGAACCTAGAACCTCTCTCCTATGTAAGTCCGAGGTCTTACCCACTGGGCTGCAGCCGCTCTAAATTTAATATTACAAGTGTCATATAGAGAGATATATTATTATTTAAATGGCATAAAGTGCTGATGCAAATATGCGTAAGTATGAGAGTGTTCAATATTACTTTAAATTGATAAATGATACAGTTCGAGTATGTACAAACAGTATTTTTCAAGCATGTCTATTTGAAGCAATAGAAGTCAAAGTTAAATAATAAATAAGATAACTCATTGTTTATCAAAACAAGAGAGTAAGATATTGAAGATACACCCATATCAGTAATGCCGGTGTTCTTTCAAGTGGGTAGGCAGATATCACGGATTCGTTATCCTCTTCATGACATACCGAGTTTCGTTTCATTTTTAATATCCAAGCTTCCACGCAATGCATACCTATAGTCCTTCATTAATAGTTCGTCTAATTGGACTATTTTGAACAATACTATGTGAGAGCATTTGAAGTCATCATCATCACCATTAGCGTGTATCAATCCACTGGTGGACATAGACCTCCCCCAAATGACGCCACTTCTCCCTGTCAGTGGCTGTTTGTATCCATTCGATGCCGGCCAAGTGTATGCAAAAACTTAATTTGAAATATAGCGATAACGTTTGTTGAATTACGACTAATAGAAAAATAATAAAAATGTGTATATTTGATTTAAGAGTTCAATCATGATTAATTCTTAAAGTATTAATAAATAAAGTAATGACTTCATAAAATAAAAGATGTAAAATTATGTTTAAGCCGATATTTGTTACAATAAATGAAACAGTGCAGAATATAATACAAAAGAATTGATTGAAAGGAAAACGTTAGAAGCAGTATCTAGTGTAGTCTAGTAAGCAGTCTAGTGATTCTGTAACGGGTTGGCAGTTACATACTTTTGGGTGCTTTTGGCACATTAAAGTATACGTTATTAACTTCAATAACTATTCATAGGCGCTTCTGCCCTATTCTATCTAATAACAGACAAGCAGATCTTCGATTAATAGAATGCTAACTAGTTGCTTTTCTTTTCCATGTGTCGTGGAAAATGACTTAAGGATTAGGAATAATTGGTATTTAACATTATTTCATACACGTAACATTTATTCATAATTTATTTATTTAGCACGAAAAGCAATAACGCATGTTATTTATATAATAAATGCTTATATATATTTTTATCACAAAGTATCGCTGTCCCGTGCTAGTCTGGGACGTAAAAAGAATGCTAACTAGCTGCCGTTCTTCCCGGCATGTCATAGGAGGCGACCAAGGGACTAGAGCTCAATGGGATCAATTGGGCGATGGATTAGCAACTTGTCATCAATGTTACATAAGACATCACAACCCCAATATTTGCTAAAAAAGTGTCATTGGAGATATCATCGTCTCCAAGGTTCTGTCCACCCTGAAAGGGATTGAAGGACGTGAATTTATATATATACATGTATGTACAAAGGCTTAATCCACCCTAAAAGGGATAATAGCCGTGAAGTTTATGATAAGCCTATTAGTCACACTTGATCATTGAAGTGATAATTTCAGGTCAAACCAACAATGTTCGTCGTTAACTTTTTGTTGAAACACAATAACTGTTGATTCGATAAAACTATAAAAGTATCAGAATCAAAACATTATTAAGTGGTCGACCGCTAAGCAGCGTTCAGTGAGCAACGAGCAGCTAAGCAGCATACACACACGGTAAGTGTAGGTTTCATTTGATATAATTTACATACATTCACATCACGCCTGATTCCCTGTAGAGGGGTAGGCAGGGATCACGGATCCCTATTTGTCCCAATCCTGACAGACCACTTTCGCTTCATTGACATTCATATATCTTCTCATACACTCTCGTTGGTTATAGGTACTCCTAACGTCACCTTTTTTGAATATAGCGTCTATCTGACTGTTATATGTCTTATTATATGATTTATAAATTAAGCAACTCAGATTTTGCATTACTATTCTGCTTAGCAAAATATATTGATTCAAATGTATTTAGACTGGGACGTAAAAAGAATGCGTGCTGTTTCACCCCAACATGTTGATAGAAGTAACTGAGGCACTAGGGGTGAATTAGTCAATGTAGGGAATTAATTGATCGATGGGCTACCAACAATATTCTGTATCAATGCCAACATGCCCCTTATAATTTTGCTAATGTGGTTGTAGCAGATATTATATTTTAATGTTTCCGTCCATCACAAGAAGGATTATGGGACGTGAATTGAGTGTTTAATAGCGATGGATGAATATTTGATTACGTGCTCATAGTTTTATACATATACTAGTGACCCGCTCCGGCTTCGCACGAGTATAAAATATATAGCCTACTCAACTATTTAATGGATGTTATGATACATATAAAACTTCCTCTTGAATCACTCTATCTATTAAAAAAACTGCATCAAAATCCGTTGTGTAGTTTCAAAGATTTAAGCATACAAAGGGGCATAGGGACAAAGAAAGCGACTTTGTTTTATACTATGTAGTGATATATATATTTTTTGTTTTATTGTATATTTTTTGACGACCTCCGTGGTGCGGTTGGTTGAGCACCTGAACGCTAATCGTGAGGTCCCAGGTTCGATTTCCGATGGAGGCTAAGTTAAGAACTACGTTTTTCTTCTGCTTTCCAGTCTGTTTGTTGATTTTAATATACTATATAGTTACAAAAGTCTTAAATGAACTTACCAACGGGCTAGTTCAATTGGTGTAATAGTGTCTTAAATATTATTATTATTAAGAATTCAACTTTCTGTCTCACGTCGACATATTGTTAGAACTGACTAAGGGCCTTATTCGGTGTGGTACAGTCGTTAGAGGCTTAACTATAAATCAGTGGGTTCAGGGTTCAAATCTTGTTTGAGCATATGACAACCATGATATTGAATTTTTGTAATTCTCTATGTACAATTGCGGTATAAAAAATAGATGAATGCAACAACTACGGACAGAAATATATTGTATCATCGCAAACCTATGTATATATGTTGGATCAGGTAATAGTCAACGCTTGTAAATAGAGACATATGAAAATATGAAAATGAAAATATCTTTATTGTAAAACACAATTTGTCACAGCATTTGAAGCCCAGTTTTCTATCTATCACATTGAATACTGACTATCTGGTCAACGTGAGTTTGAGGTGGCCTACACTACCTCTGCAATTACAGAGATGGACAGACTAACCTTTGACTACCCTATAATGCTTTATGGTTGTGGAAGTGTGTAACTAGGAGTCAATTGTATCTGTTGGACGATAGGCTAGTAACCTATTAATAATATTCCAGTACAAAGCCATATAAATCCAGAAATTTATGCTTAGAGTACCCATGTGGTATTACAGAAGTTCTATTTACCTGAAAGGGATTTAAATACGTAAATATAGGTACATATATATGTGTATGTGTTTTCCAACCTTTTACAAGATGCACAAAGACTTAAATAAACCATAAAAAGAAGCATCAACGTCGTTTGTTGATCTCATACTATTGTTCAAAACATTTTCATTCATAATGCACTGAGCAAAACAAATTGGTTTGTAAGGATTGAACATAATTTAACCATTTTCAATCTTGGCATACAACTAAATACATCTTTGTTTTATTGTGATATTAAATTGTGTGGTAGTAAAGAATACTTTTGTGTTAAAATATAAAGAAGATGTGGTGTTATTGTCTAAAGATACTTTGATTTGGCTTAAGTAACAGTGAATATATATTACAGTGTAATCGTAAAAATATTTACAACTAACATTTATAATACAATTTAGATGGTTTAGCAGTAGCTATGTATGTTTAAATAAATACGTTATATGAATATATATACAAGTTATTCAATAATATTTGTATGTAGAAATAGAAATAACATTTTCATAATTTAAATATTTATAATTCAATTTTGCAATGCCCTGTGGTTATTGTACTGACTCTACAAAAAGGACTATTCTGGTGCGTATACCTAATATATTTTGTGATATAAATGTACATATATACACAAAAAATATTAGCTACTTCGAACATATAGTCTACTCTAAAACACAATCAACTTGTTATCGTAAATCAATTACTTCGACATGACTATTTAACTATGGTACACAGACAACGCTATTCAAATAACAACAGACAAACGCGTTCACAAACATAAACCCTTTCGGGATATTCAAAGGTTCATGTGACCATCTCCGCAATTCCGAAGGTAGTAATTCTATGGCCACATCGAACCCACGAATTGACCAGACAGTCAGTACTCAATGTATCAAGTGGTAAGCTGTGTCGCCATTTACAAGCACTGACTATTACCTGTTCAGGAAAGAAGTATGTATTATCAGGATGTATTCCTTCAACGTAGCATTCGTGCATTTCATAAATGTATTTTTATTTCGAAAATGTACATAGAAATTCAAATGATGATGATTAGAAATTCTATTGGTGATATGCTCAGGTTGAATTTAACTGCGAAATACATATAAAATACATAATAAAAACTGAAAATTTTATTTCCACTCAAATAAATAAGCAGTTTTGCCACGTGACGGTATTTCCTCAACTGTTAAATGGATTTTGAGACACCTTTAGAGGTAGACAAAACCTCAGTGATAAGATATTTTCCCACTGATTTATTACTATTACCATTATAATAGCATTAATATGATTATTCGTTACCCCGCGAATCATATATCCCTTAATTTTTTATTCAATCTACGAAGAAAGGCAACTAGTTGCAAAATCATTTACGTCGCCTTCACTCAGATAATAGGACATATAACGTCTTATATATTTCAGTACTTACTATTAATCCTGTGCCAATTGAGACCAAAAATTCGTTTGAGGCTATTAAGGTACTAGAGCTAAATAGAGTGACCTACAAATATTATGTGTATGTTATATATTACAGATGGTTCTGAAAATATCAGGAGAGTTAGCCCTTTTGGGTGCCATAGCCTCGGTTTTCGTGGTCGCAGCTCAAACCTGGAGGACTGAAAAGCAAGCAGAAGAGGCTGCGGGCCGAGAGTATATGGAAAGGCTGAACGGCATCGACGCTCGCAATACACACGAGCTGCAAATAGCTGCGTGGAAGAATGATGTGAACTTGACGAAGGAAAATGAGGATGAAATGGTTCGTTATAAATACATATATACATATTTATTTGCGTACTTTAATCCATGTTGGGGTTGATCGAACATCGGAGACGTGAAAACATCTTAATAGTCATAAGTGTTTAGTTAATTGTGTAGTAGGACAAGTAGAGAATGAAAATTAATTAATTATTTGAAACAAGGAAACGTAACTTAATTACGTCTGCTTCACTACGTTCTAATTTATATTTTACAAAGACATACCTTGTATGTAGTCTAAGCCAAAACATTGTAAGGAATCGTATCTATCATAACATACACCAAAGGTCTGAACACTTTTCATGTAAGGTAATGACTTACTGATGATTTATGAGCTACGGTTATCGTAGTGATGAGCGCAGACAAATAAACCTCTACATTGTAATTGTATACAACTTCCTTAGAGTTAATAAGTGTGAGTATGGCAACAAAGATTTGCTATGCATGTAAAGTCGGGTATATAAATACTACATGTATACATTTGAAGCTTTATCCCTCTACACTTTTTTCAGACCCGCGTCGCCTTAAAAGTAGCCAAAGAAGAAAAAGAAAACTGGAAGGAAACTATGACGTATGCCTGGAGGAACTTCCAAGATGCAGACCTAAGAAGAATGTTCGAGAAGTACTCTAAATTGGGTACCTCAGCTCTCCCCGATGATTTGAATGAACGACTTATTCACGCAACGAGTGGGATGGAGTCCAACTATGCTAAGGCTACGATTTGTGACTACAGGAATAGGACGAAGTGCGATCTTCATGTTGAACCTGGTAAGACATTTTATATAAGATAATCCGTACGTGTAAATGTGGTTTATAATTACCGCTGCGAGTATAAAAATTTGGTAGAAACGTATTCTTAAATTGATTTATTATATCATAGAATAACAAGTTAAACTCTGACTATACTAGAGATAATTATCGTAGAGAGTGTGTACCATAATATATGTAAGTACATCAAAATACGTCTCGTGTTAGTTTCATGTATGTATCGAATATTCGATCGCTATTTTTCGAACAAGTCGTATTGTGTGGAACTCTCACTTTTATCTCGACCTTGTTTTGATAACACTACTGTCGAAAATCGGATTGAAGAGGGTTAATATTAGTGATATCATATTACAATAACATTACTATTATAACATTACTAATAATATCACAACAACAAGAACATACATACACATCACTGTAGAGAGGTAGGCAGAGATCACGGATCCCCTTTTGTCCCGATCCTGACAGGTCACTTTCGATTCATTGACACTCATACCCCTCCTCATACAAACGCGGCGGTTATAGATACTTCTAACGTCACCATTTTTCAATATAGCATCTATCTGATTGTCATATGTATATTAATATAAATTTAAATGGGTACATAGTAGTACGTATAGTATTATATTATCTGTGGTAGTACATATATCGCGGCTGTAGCCCAGTGGGTAAGACCTCGGACTTCGTATGAGAAAGGTCCTAGGTTCGAATCCCGACTCTGGCATGTACCAATGAAGGAAATTTAAATATATGTTTTTCATTTACGTACATAATTTGCAGTCAATAACGGTTAGGAAAACAATCGTGAGGAAACCTGCTTTTCCCTCGCGATAGGTAATAGCCAGTGCCTGTATATGCCGATAAGGTTCACGACCTGTCACGTTGGGCGCTGTCTATCTAGTGAAACGTAAGCTAGTTTTGGAAATGGGCACTCAAAATTTTGAAAGAATGAAAGAAAAGGAAGTGTGTATACGCAAGTCGTGAAGCGTATATAATTGTTATTTATCTGTGTATTCCAGATGTAACAGACATATTCACAAAGAGCCGAGATCCAGAAGAACTGAAATACACCTGGCTGGAATGGCACAAGTCAGCTGGAAGGGTTTCCAAGGACCAGTTTAAGGAATACGTCACTCTGTACAATGAAGCAGCGAAGCTTAATGGTAAAGGGGACTTTAGTATTGTAACTAGCTACCTTTTTTGAGTGAGAGGCAAAAGAGTTGGTGGTAAATGGACTTAATTAGGTGATGAAGGGGTTAGTGAATAATGGTCTTTATAATGGTACACGATTGCAGTAATAGTCATGTATATATACAATAAAATACATGCAATAGTCATAGATATGAATAGGAGATTTAAATTTAATTTTTAATTCTGAGGTTCGGTTAACCTTAAAGGGAATAAAAGGGTGTGCTGACTAAGGGATTAGGGATCAATGGGATCTATTGACCGATGGGATAGCAACCTGCTTCAATAGTCACATATGACTTCACATCAATATGTCTAGGAATAGAAGTGACGTAGGAGATGTTATTGTTTCCAAGATTCTGTCCAGCCCGAAAGGGATTAAAGGACGTGAATGCATATGCATAAATATGTTATTAGAATAACTAATTTTTCCCTAATGAATAAAAAAATTAATTAATAAATCTCTACCAACAGATGGCGTAAATAATTAATTACAAATTATTATTGTTTCATTATATCCATCGATAAGAAGAGGTAGAACTGCACATTTGCATTTAATTTCTTTAATTACGATTATTTTATAATTTTTTATTGTGGTTGCTTTTACAATCACTCTACATTTTAATCAATGTAAATATACCTATTTATTTATAGAATGGCGATTTTAATACGCATTTTTTAAGTATAAACACATTGACAACGTGAATCTCCGACTAGGTATATAAGAAAATAAGAAGTAATTCCGTACCTCAATCCTATACAATTAGACTACCATTCCTTAAGCTTTTTGCCACTAGTCTAAACCCCGAAATTACGTTATTTATCAAACACCAAATATTAAAATATTATTTAACAATATTAATCCTTTCGGTATGAACAGAACCTCGGAAATATGAAAACATCTACAAGGTAAATTTCAACGTGAATATTGTAATGTATTATGGAACAATGGTCAACATGCGACATCGGGGAAGAACGGCAGCTAGTTAGCATTTTGTTTACGCCCTAGTACCAAACAATCTTAAATCTTGTTCTAGATTTTGACAATGCTGCAGATTGGTGGCTATCTGAATACGAAGATAGCGAGATAGAATCCCAATTTGCAACTCTATGGAGTCAAATAAAGCCTTTGTACGACCAACTCCATGCTTACGTCCGCTTCCGACTGAGAAAACAATATGGCGACGAAGTCGTTTCCGCTGACGGACCGATTCCCGCCCATTTGCTTGGCAACATATGGGGGCAGACTTGGCTGTTGGATTTTAAACCTTATCCCGAGAACAATAGTGTTGATATTACTGAAGCTTTGGTGGCTCAAGTAAGTGTCAGAATTTATTACCATTTTTAATGGTTTAAGATTCGAGAGTAATCATCTATGCCGATATCTCTTTATAGAGATACGAACGTGATATATGAATATAATTCTCTTGCCTGTATTTTGCTAATGGTACACCCTATACAAATTAGCATGAGATAAATACAGCATAAGCACATTCTCAGCGACAATAGAAGACAGCGGAAAAAAATATTATTGTCAATCCTTGTTTATGTTTCGTCAATGTTCAGTAAATTCTTGTACTTTTGTGTTACGCATTGTCCTATGAATAAAGAACTTAAAATTCATTAACACTTATTTACACCACAGGGCTACACACCATTAAAGCTGTTCAAGACAGCCGAAGACTTCTTCGTCTCCTTAAACCTGAGTGCCATGCCACCCCTCTTCTGGGAGAGGTCCGTCATTCAGAAGCCTGATGACGGAAGGGATATGGTCTGCCACGCCTCGGCCTGGGACTTTTATGATGGAGAGGACTTTAGGTAAGGATTTAAGGCACTAAAGCTTTAAGGACAAAGTGTTGTTCAGGATGTTACAACCTTTTCAGGATAGTCGTCAGATAAGACGTAGTAGAACAATGTTTTCTTTGAACTTCCTTTTTTTTGAACTCATGTTTTTATATCTAATATCACAGGTGGTAACCATGTAACCGTATACAGTTAATGACTAAGAACGTCTTAAACTAGCAATAGGTTAGTTAAGTTAGGTAAGACGTGAATAGAACGTTAACAGATGTCTTTATTCAAAGTTACGTGAGAGACAACTATATGTCGGCGGATCTAGTTGTTGATTTGACTAGACTACCACCGGATGCCAGAACGCAAGCGCCACCTGGCGGCGTTAAACGGAGTCTACGTGTTGGAGCTCGAGCCCGGGTGCACCACTTTGCGTCCGGTCGTCGAGTAGACCAAACCTAGAAACTGTTCCGCGTTCTGTACTCGTACTGTTACTCTGCCCGAACTCGGTACCTACGACTTTCAAATAAATCAGTTGTAAAGTTCCAACCGTTTTCCTGCAACCAACATACCCAGTAGTACGCCCACTAACTACTCGTATCGCCATGGACGAAGATAATGGTAATTCCCTACAACCTCCTACATATATTTTTAATTACAATTTGAATTGTAAACGTCATGTTATGTTAATGTAGTGATTAAGATGAACAGGGCTTGCTTCGATGATCTGGACATCTTATGAGAAGGAATGATGGGAGACTGACTACAGGTATATGTAGGTAAAAGGGCGGTTACGTTGAGGTCGGCTGACTTTTTACATCTCATCTGGGGCTCTAATCTTAGCACAGAATTAAATCAAAGAAAATATTATAGAAGAAAAAATATATATTTGAATGAATATTTCAGAATAAAACAATGTACGACCCTTACCGGCGAATTCTTCCAAACAACTCACCACGAGATGGGCCATATTCAGTACTACTTGCAGTATAAGGACCAACCTGCTATATACAGAAATGGAGCTAACCCTGGTAAGTCGATACATCTTCATTCTTCTCTCATAGTAGCCTAATACGTTACTGCAATGCATATTACCGTGTGCAATGAACTAAATAGTAGGTATTATTATTGGCGAAGATTCAATAATATGTAACAAATAGATATAATAACAACGTTGTGGAAGTGTCCAGTGTGTCGACAAGGGTGGCGTATATCGTCCTTAAGCTATCGGATCGATACTCGCTAAAAATGATCCAGGTGTACGCCCCCACATCGGCACACTCAGACCAAGAGGTAGAGGCCCTATACGATGATATCGAACGGGCCTTGCATCATACCACGTCCGCTCACTACAACGTTGTGATGGGGGACTTCAACGCTAAAGTTGGTCGAAGGGAGAGTGGTGAATCGAGGATGGGGCCACACGGCATTGGCAGTCGTAATTCCAGGGGACACATGTTGGTCCACTTTCTTGAATCGCAGGGGCTGTATCTTATGAACACCTTCTATAAGAAAAAGCCCCAACGAAAGTGGACCTGGAAAAGTCCAGACGGAAAACACTTTAATGAGATTGACTTCATCATGGCGGATAAAAAGCACATATTCAGGGATGTCTCCGTGATCAACAGGTTTAACACCGGAAGTGATCACCGCATGGTAAGAGGCACCCTGAATATCAACTATAAGCTAGAAAGGATGCGCATGATGAAGTCCACGCTCCGACCTACCCGACTGCAAATGACCGCTGGTTCATCCAAGTTCCAATTGGAACTCCAGAATCGCTTTGCCATTCTTGACACCGCGACCAATGTTGACGAGGACCTTGAAAATGTGACCTAAATAATTGGAGAGGAAGGGAGCCGGTTCTGCAGGGCTCGAGCTGGGAGACGTAGGTCGGATCTCTCGGACGAGACTTTGGACCTTATGAGGTTAAGACGAGAAACTCCACAGACATCTCCTTCGCAAACAGCTACGCTAAACAAACAGATAAAGAAGGCAATACGACGTGACCTACGTAAGGCTAATGCTCTCCTCATAAAAGAGTTGATCGAGCAAAACCGTGGGATGCGCGTATTCGCCCGAAAATTGGGACGTAGCCACATGACGAAGTTGAGGACAGCTCGTGGAGACATAGTCACCTCTAAGCCAGAGATCTTGTCTTAGATTGAAGATTTTTACGGCCAGTTATACTGCTCGCACTGCCGAAGTCCTGTTCCCGACCCCTCCAATTCGAGGGCCACATTAACACGCCACTTCACAGAGGACATGCCCGAAATAGATATGGATGAGCTTGAGATGGCTTTAAAACAGCTTAAAAATGGAAAAGCTCCGGGAGATGATGGAATAACCTCTGAGCTCCTGAAATCTGCTGGAAGACCGGTTCTGAGGGAGCTCCAGAGAATCTTCAACAGCGTCATCTTCTCCGGAAGAACTCCGAAATGTTGGGGCAGAGGTGTGGCTGTTTTGTTCTTTAAGAAGGGAGATAGGACCCTCTTAAAGAACTACAGGCCGATAACACTTCTGAGCCACATCTATAAGCTGTTCTCGAGGGTCATCTCCAATAGAATCTCAGCCAGGCTAGATAGCTTTCAGCCACCAGAACAGGCCGGGTTTCGGCGGGGTTTTAGTACCATAGACCACATTCACACGCTGAGGCAAGTTATACAGAAAACTGAAGAGTATAACCAGCCACTTTGCCTCGCGTTTGTGGACTATGAGAAAGCTTTTGACTCGGTCGAGACCTGGGCAGTCATAGAATCCTTGCAGCGATCTCAAGTCGATTGGCGATATGTGAGTGTGCTGAGACATATTTATGATTCCGCCATGATGATCGTTCAACTCCAAAGCCACGACACGAAACCTATCCAGTTGCAGAGAGGTGTAAGACAGGGGGATGTTATATCCCCGAAACTGTTTTCGAGTGCACTAGAAGATGTTTTCAAAATGTTGGATTGGGTTGAACGAGGAGTAAATATCAATGGGGAATACATCTCGCACCTCCGTTTTGCGGACGATATCGTCCTGGTGGCAGAGTCGCTGTAGGATCTGGAGGAAATGCTGTCCGAATTAAATGCTGCTTGTCGACGCATCGGACTCGGGATGAATTTAGAAAAAACCAAGATCATGTTTAATGATTTGGTAGTCCCGAGACCGGTTGCCCTTGGGGGCACTCCCGTAGAAGTTGTTTCGCAATATACTTACTTGGGCCAAATCATACAGCTTGGCAGGAACAATTTCGAGAGGGAGGCGGACAGAAGAATACAGCTCGGACGAGCAGCATTTGGAAGGCTAAGGCATGTCCTCACGTCGTCTATACCACAATGCCTGAAAACTAAGGTTTTCAACCAGT
The DNA here is from genome assembly GCA_030578115.1 of Leucoptera coffeella. Taxonomy (NCBI): domain Eukaryota; kingdom Metazoa; phylum Arthropoda; class Insecta; order Lepidoptera; family Lyonetiidae; genus Leucoptera; species Leucoptera coffeella. The sequence continues at coordinate 88,687 of JAMBLF010000127.1, read as the reverse complement.
GTGTGCTCCCCGTTATGACGTACGGATCTGAGACGTGGACACTCACTGCGGGACTAGCCAACAAATTCAAGGTCGCTCAGCGTGCTATGGTTCGGAAAATGCTCGAGGTTTCTCTGGTAGATTGCATCAGAAATGAAGTGATACGCCAGAGAACTAAAGTAACCGACATTATGAAAAGAATTAGCACGCTGAAGTGGAGTTGGGCTGGTCACGTATGCAGAAGGACTGATGGTCGCTGGAGCAGAAAAGTCCTAGAGTGGAGACCGCGTCTCAGTAAACGTAGCGTGGGGCGCCCCCCGGCAAGGTGGGAAGACGACCTGCGCAGGTTAAGTCTCCTCTTTGTAATAACACTATAGACAAAAAAACTCTTTTACTCCCATTAACCTTTGCGGAATAGTCAGTGGTTCAGGTTTTAATCTCCACAAAGGCGGAGGTAGTAATTCGATGTCCACCTCGAACCCACGTGTTGCCCAGATAGTCAGTACTCAATGTGACAGGTGGTAAACCATGCCGCGATTTACAAGCAATGACTATTACCAATTCTCTTTTGTCCTATAGGTTTCCACGAGGCAGTGGGTGATGTCATAGCGCTGTCAGCGATGACCCCCAAACACCTGAGGAAGATTAATCTGCTGGACCAAGGACCTGATGATGAAGAGTCCAACATCAACCAGCTGTTTAAAATGGTATGGTAGAAAAGCTAGTATGGAAAGTAAACACATTTACGTAACTTATACATGATGTTAAGCTTAGTAGTTATGGAAGTATGGTTGTAGATAAATACATACATATATTCTCGCCTCTACAACCCCAATGGGGTAGGCAGAGACTATTAGGCCACCTGGAATGATCCTTACAAATCTCTTTCTTCACTCACACCTTCCCTTCTTATATGTACGTGCTCTTCGGTTCTTCACGCTACTTACACCTTGAGAAGAATGTCTCCATTTTAGATACTAGTAATTATAATGTATTATGTAACTTATGATAGCCTTCTAGCCCAGGGAAATTAAGATAGAGATGTGAATTATCTGTGCGTCATTATTAGACTTATTTGCAGTAACAGTTTTTATATGATTTCTAGAAGTTCAAAGTAAAAGTATATTAGAATTTAATACACAATGTTTTTATACTATACGCTGTAAAATAAAATGCTAATGCTAGCTAGGACAGCTGTGACTTAAACTATTTGTATCAGGTACCTATACGGACTATTAGAAAAATCTGCAATTTATTAACTAGAAAGTTTTATTTTATAGATTTAAGAGATTCGCGATTTACACTCATGATTAATAACTAACGGGACTTATCGCGTATGTTTTTATATAATAAAGTTAAGTTATAAGTTTTATTTTACAGATAAGTAATTCATAACTTAAGCCCTCATACAAACTTTTCTTTTTAGGCAACCGACAAAGTATCTTTCTTGCCATTCGCATATCTATTGGACATCTACCGGTAGAGTACCCGCCACATACGGTGGCAGTAGCCAAACTTGGAACTAAATTTGACGTTTCCGCCATTGCGTGTTATTTTGTATGAAAGGTAAATTTAGTATTACCAGCGTTGTGTTTTTTGCCCACTCTTTGTAATTTTTATGTTTGTTAAGGGTGATTATAATAAATTGATTTCCGGAGTTTCTTGTTAGTTCTTCTCCAAGCTAGGGTCTCCGCTGATCTAACCTCGGTAAAAAATATGTAAAGACAATGCTCAGTGCCATGTTTGAAATAATAGTTTTAAGAGATTCGCGATTTATACTCATGATATAAGATATAAGGGTGTGTATAAGATTGATTGCAGCTGTGGGAAATCCTATGTCGAACAGACTAAACGGTCTATTGCGGACAGAGTGAAGGAACACATAATATATGTAATATATAATAAGAAGGATAAGTCCCGTTAATTATTAATCATGTTTGAAATAGTATAATAAACATATTTTGACTTTGATATATTAATTTGTTTTATTTGAGTTTATAGCTCTGCAACCAAAGATCGTTACAAATGAAACCTATAATGTTTCGAGCCGTATGGCACAGTGAGTGCTAGTTTTGGCGCGTTTACTGGTAACACTGAATTACGCGACTGTGGCGACGCCTCCAACTGCCACCGTATGTGGCGCGATCTCTACAGCATTTTCCGTGGCATGACAACACCTGACAACTATAACTGTCACTTTTGGCAACTCCGTGAAGCTTTGCAAGGCTTGGAGCCGCCATCTGTCAGAACAGAAGAAGATTTTGACGCGGCGGCAAAATATCATGTATCTGCTAATGTCGACTATATGAGGTGAATTGTATACATACATATGTGTAGATAACGTCACCCTATAGAATAGAATACTATAATTGCAAACTTTTTATCCATAATAATCTGATTCCACAATAGGCAGTGGTAGATTTTTTACGTTAGTATTCACCTTCTCCTACTTATAAGTTGAACACTTATTTGTAGTTGATAAGATGCAAGTCTTATTTGGACGACTACTTTACAACTAATATTCATTTTCTTGGAGTAACATTGTACTGTTAGATTGTATCTTGTCTATCTAGCAAAACATGAGCTTAAAGTGACCAAAGACCTTCGCATTCTCATAATGATAACTATGTCCCTAACAAGGTCTAAAGGAAGAATGTTTTTTTTTTCAGGTACTATGTGTCCTATATAATCCAGTTTCAGTTCCAAAGAGCTTTGTGCCTATTAGCCGAAGACTATGCACCAGGAGATAAGGATAAACTACTGTCTAACTGCGATATATACAATAGCACAGTGGCTGGTAATGCTTTGGGGTAAGTGACCATTTAAATGAACACAGTATTAATAGAATATTCGGACATGATTTTACGATGTAGCTTTGGATGATTTGGCTTACAAACTTTCACACGTTTGTTCAATATGTACCTCTCTGTAGAATTATGTCCTGCGTTAGTCTGCGATATTATATATGAATACATTATAATATGAATTTGTGACAATTATTATCAATGTATCGTAGCCAGAGAGACAACAATTAGAACACAAAAGATCAATTTACTAAAGTAGTGATCGCAATACCAATAAACAACCCCGAAAGAATACAATGTTCAAGGAAATACTAATACTAAATCTTTCTTCACTCTTCAATTACAGCAAGATGCTAAGCATGGGTTCCTCCAAACCCTGGCCAGATGCCATGGAAGTGCTGACGGGTCAGCGCCACATGGACGCCAGCGGAGTGCTGGAGTACTTCCAACCCTTGCACGAGTGGCTGGTGAAGGAAAACGTGAAGAACGGAGCCCATATAGGGTGGACACAGAGTAAAGTCCGTAAGTATAATGCTTCTATAGTCTAGTATTAATGTTCTAGAAGAACTCAGAAATATGAGTGCATCCTAAATGTATTCATGCATTTTTTTTTGTTATTATGGTATAAAAGTAATATAGTATACAATTGTTATTTAAATAGCTAAATAATGTAAGTGGTAGTCTTAACACATGAACCTTTAACCAACACACCAGAACTATAAACCTTTTTCCTGATTAGTAGTCGGACAGAAATAAAAAATGGAATTGTCATAAAATCTACATACTTCGTGACCAAATTAGTAAAAATGCAATAGTAGCGTATAGCTATCGATCTTTGTTTATGCTACTGAAGAGGTATTGCATGAAGAGAATAAATGTTGGTATTTTGTTTCAGAATATTGTACGGCTGAACAGCAAAAAGCCTTCGAAACATCAATGTTGAAGACGTATTTACAGACTCATAATCTTGTAGAGCCTAAAATATAAGGGTACTCCAAGAAATATATTATGTAGAATATAGAATTATACATATTATTTAGTTAATGTAAAGAAGAGGTCACAATTATGATAGATATTTAAATATATTAGATTTGTCATAGTACTTCGGCTTTTCTATTTGTTCCCAATGGCATAAACCATTCAGAACCTAAAGGTGCCGGGTGCGATTTAAGCAGTCCAAATAATTTATTACTCCTTGATATTAATATTATAGCCCATGCATTATTCCCAATACGATAATTACATGGCTTTTTCGGTAGAGGAAAATATTTTGATGAAACAAAAAAAGACAAATACAAACGCTTCCACGATTATTAAATAGCTCTTGCGGGCTAGTCAAAGATTTAAGTATCCATTTCAGCAATCGCTGAAATAGTATTTCTATAGCGATTTCGAATCCACTTGTTGACCAGATAGCCAGAACTCAATGAAACAAGCCGTAACCTGGGGTCACTACAAGACTACATGAAACACTGCTGCTAAATATCTAGTAGAATCAATACGATCATAAGTGAGCTTCTTCTCATAATGAATCTCTGTTTCCCCACTAGAAACATTTCTCAGTATACCCAGTGGAAACAATAGTCACTTCATATACATACATACATTTTTAAGACGATTACCCCTTGCTGACATACACACACCTTCACAACTTCACACAATTTACCCTTGCTGAATAGTCAATGATCCGCAATTGCGGAATTATTGATTCTATGGACAACTCGAGCACATGTACTTAGATAAGTATTCTTGATTAAAATATGCTCTACTTAACATAAGTTTCAAGAACAAGTACTGTGTAAACATTGAATAGATAAGTACTTTATTTATTTGTTTAGTACTTCCGTAAAGGTCATTTTTTTATTTAATAACTGACAGAGTTTGTTACTAGTTTTATATAAGTTTTGTTTATGGTAGTCTAGCATAGTATAAACGTAAATTTAAACTGGCTTTCATGCTAGCATATAAACTTATAAGGCGATAAAATAACCACCATCTCTAAGAGATATTAAATCTCTGAGGTTCTGTCCACCCCGAAAGGTTACAAAGGGCGTGAATGTATATGTATGTATTAAACACTAAACACGTATACATGGTTTTTTCTAACTCTTTCGGAGTACATAGTAATGTTGATATCTTTAGTGACCGTTTTAAAACTATCGGGGTCACCTCCGCAATGGCCTAACAGATTCCAAAAGACAAACAAAAAAAGACAAACGTGTTCACGACCATTAACCCTTGCGGGGTAGTCAGAGATTCAGTTTTCCATCTGCGCAATTCCGAAGGTAGTTATTCTGTGGCCACCTCGAACCCACGCGTTAATCAGATAGTCAGTACTCAATGTGACAGGTGGTAAGCCATGTCGCCATTTACAAGCACTGACTTTTACCTGTTCGGGGAACAGGTAGGTTTCCTCACGATGTTTTCCCTCACCGTAGTATTCGACGCATTTCATAAAATGTCTTTTTATTACAAAAATGCACATAGTAATTCAATAAACTTCATTTCCATTGGTAAATGCTCGGGCGGGATTTGAACCCTGTACCCGCGAACCAGAATCAAGCCCCAAACAACTGAGCTACATCGAATTTTAGATAGATTCCATTGACCCATATTCCCGTAATCACATCTTAAGACAAACTGAGAATAAAGACAGCTAGTTAGCATTCTATTTATGTCAAACTAGCACGGAAGACTGATAAAACTAAAGACAAACACGTTTACGACCATTGACACTTGCGGGGTAGTCAGAGGTTCAGGTGTCTGTCTCCGTTAATGCGAAGGTAGTAATTCTATGGCCACCTCGAACCCACGTGTTGACCAGATAGTCAGTACTCAATGTGATTGGTGGTAAGCATTGTAGCCATTTACAAGTACTAACTATTACCTGTTCGGGGAACAGACAGGTAGGATGTTTTCCCTCACCGTAGTATTCTGATAACTGATAAGAATTCTTAAGTTTGTCTGTTTTTGAGTGAAGATGTTGTCTCTTCAATGATAAGCGATAAAATCGTGAGAAAGTCAAGTCGACTATGTGTGAAGACACTCGATATTTGATACGGCCAATTGATATAGTCAAGTGTCAATGATAAATGTGATCTTTTAAACAAACGACAGATGTCTCGGAGAAAACATTTGAACTGGAATATGTCTATTTAAGGCGTATTTTTTATGTCTAACAAACCGTTGAGATAGTTAGATTGACAAACTAAAATAATTGATTTTGAAAAGACATTTTTGTTTTTGGAATGTCTTCCTTTCACAATTGTTACAAATATATGATTAACATGAAATGCATTTTAATACTTAATGTGCCATTTATCCACATAAAGTACCTCGATTGCCTTGCATGGGTAGGCAGAGATAATTATCTCACTAACTTACACGTACAAAGATTCTTGGTGCGTACGTAGTTATTACTAAGGTCACTGATCTTCATTACTTATAAGCTAAATATTTCACTTTGATCAAATTTCCATACTCTTCAAATACATATTGCCACCAACTATTTTACATACATACATATATTCACGTATCTACGTTTATACGTTTTGGGAAAAGAGCAACTGAAGAACTCGCAAACGTCAGGCAAATCTCTCTATCATCACTCGCAATCGGTAGCTAGTCCTTCGCCCATTTGATATAATTTATCACTAATAAGAAAATGCTAAAATAAATGCTATAAGTTTAACTAATTATTTCCTTAATGCCATGTAAGTTTCATTTCGTTTGGCAAATATTTGCCGTAATCATGCACACTCCCTTTATACGACACGCTGGGATAGTATTATTATACCTATCTATATTCCAGATTTCGTTTAACCTAGTTCTTTACTCATCTTGTATGAAATACAGCATATAAGATGAATAAGCACTATACATCCTAATCTTCCACGAAACACGTCTAACTTTTTGCTCCTCAACTAATAGTCAATTGGTCAAAGAATAGCCAATTTACACCCAAAATAGCCTTGTCACAAACATCCATGGCCAATGAACCGAAAAAATGCGACAAAAACCCAACATTAGGTGTCACGCAAAAAGAATATACGGCAAAAAATTGAGCAATTACTGTGATACTTATGTCATTTTGTAATTGGTCAGTTTATCATGCACAGCGTGAATCATTTTGTTTTGACATACGCATTCACGACTGTACAACCTAACGTAGTCAGAGGTTAAGTGTCTAGCATCGGCTATTTTGCGATGATCCTAGTTCACGGAAATTCTACGTTTTACTATTTAATAAATATACAACGTGACAAATGGTAAACTAAGTCACTGTATACAAATACTGATTATAGCCTATTTCAAGAAATAGGCAGGTTTCCTCACGATGTTTTCCTTCACCGAAATTTAATTTGTTTGTCATAACATATATATGCATAATGTGTATGTATCACCGCTGTTACCGTTAAGGAGAGACAGAGAATAAGCTTGAAAAATACGGGCATTACATAACAAGGCCGTATGCTTACTAATTAGTGATTGTTTGCTAGTTGTTAGGTCGTAAGTATTATCATAGGTAACAAAACAAACAAGCGCGTTCACAACCATTAACCCTTGCGGGGTTCAGAGGTTCAGGTGTCCATCTCCGCAATTGCGAAGGTAGTAATTATATGACCACCTCGAACCCACGTGTTGATCAGATAGTCAGTACTAAATGTGACAGGTGGTAAGCCATGTCCCCATTTACAATGACTAATTATTACCTGTTTCCCGAACAGGTAGGTTTCCTCACGATGTTTTCCCTCACCGTAGTATTAAAGGTAACTGAGTAACAACAAGATTTTCTAGAGCCTTAGTTACACTTGTTTCCTTATATTAAAAGAGGCGACTAAGGGATTAGGGTTCAATTGAATATCTTGGTCTTGGTGCTTGGTGCTTGTAATATTCCAACTAATAATAATAATATCATAAATCACAACCCAGATAGCATTAAAAAGAATAAGAAAGAGATGGTGAAAATGGCACCGAAGTTCAGTCCACCCCAAAAGGTTATAAGGACTTTAACCATACGATACTTATGTTATATATACTCGTATATTAGGGACACAATTTACTAGTACAAGCTCAAACATCTTTTTGTTTGTCAATTTGTTCTTATGAACATTCCTGAACAAACGATTTCTCATTTCCTGCCTCAGTGGCCAAATGGTGGGGAAAAAAGACTATTGTGATCGAAAACCAATTAAAATGTAGTGACTATCATAGTTACACACTCACGTACGTTGCCCGGAAGGTTGGTACAGAAGCAAAGGTTCCTTATACAAATAATTAATTTCAATTTTTCCATACATTGGTCTTAATAGACATTTAACAGGAAATATCTTGTGACTAATAAAGTCTGTTTTTGTGACAAATACATACACATTAGGACTAATGACGAATCCAGAGTAGACAGAAACTTCAGTGTCTACCTTCGTCTTTTGAGAAGGTTTATAATCACTCGAACAATGTAGTTCTTAGCTTAATAGATGCTGAGTTTTCTAAAGTTAAACTTAATCAGACTGAAGAAATACGTATCCAAGGCTCTGTTAACCCTAAAAGGAAAACAGTGTACATAGTAACTATATATAAGTACAAAGACAAAAGCGTTCACGACCATTAACCCTTTCGGGATAGTCAGAGGTTGAGGTTTCCATCTCTGCAATGCGGAGGTAGTCATTCTATGGCCACCTCGAACCCACGTGTTGACCAAGTCAATACTCAATGTGACACGAAAACCATGTCGCCATTTACAAGCACTGATTATTACCTAACTATAATATATATATGTTTGTACTTCATGTATGACGACCTCCGTGGCGCGATTAGACGCCTGAACGCTACTCGTGAGGTCCCGGGTTCGATTCCCGGAGGAGACAGAGTTAAGAACTACGCTTTTCTTCTGCTTTCCAGTCTGGTCGTTGATTATATATGCTATATATGTATTTATCTACATATAATAAGTATATATTACTTTAATATACGTTGACTAGTACCTTTAACACAAGTTTTAAATGTACTTACCAAGGGGCTAGTTCAATTGGTGTAATAACGTCCAAGTTTATTATTATTATGTATACAGAATTTTACATAATCCTTAAAGGGCACGTTATGTTGGTTTCTCCGAACCATTTCGTTTAAAACACACGATTTCCCAATTCTTCGACCAGCAACCTTGACCCCTTGACCCGTTGGGGCTCGAACCCTGTTATTGCCACTCTAAATATACGCTAAATACTGTTAGTAGGTCATTTGTACCATTTCAAAGGCTAAAAGGCGTTGTCTTTAGTCTTTCCAAACACGTGAGTCAGTTAAAAGTAAAGTACCTTGCGTGTCGTTAGTTATACAACAAATTTAAGAATATTATATATATATATATATATATATACGGTACGTTAAGCATATACGGTTTACATTCACGTTTTTTGCATACATTGGTCTTAATAGACATTTAACAGGAAATATCTTGTGACTAATAAAGTCTGTTTTTGTGACAAATACATACACATTAGGACTAATGACGAATCCAGAGTAGACAGAAACTTCAGTGTCTACCTTCGTCTTTTGAGAAGGTTTATAATCACTCGAACAATGTAGTTCTTAGCTTAATAGATGCTGAGTTTTCTAAAGTTAAACTTAATCAGACTGAAGAACAATAAGTAGCCAAGGCTCGGTTAACCCTAAAAGGAAAACAGTGAAAATAGTAACTATATATAAGTACAAAGACAAACGCGTTCACGACCATGTACACTTGCGGGGTAGTCAGAGGTTGAGGTTTCCATCTCTGCAATGCGGAGGTAATTCTATGGCCACCTCGAACCCACGTGTTGACCAAGTCAATACTCAATGTGACACGAAAACCATGTCGCCATTTACAAGCACTGATTATTACCTAACTATAATATATATATGTTTGTACTTCATGTATGACGACCTCCGTGGCGCGATTAGACGCCTGAACGCTACTCGTGAGGTCCCGGGTTCGATTCCCGGAGGAGACAGAGTTAAGAACTACGCTTTTCTTCTGCTTTCCAGTCTGGTCGTTGATTATATATGCTATATATGTATTTATCTACATATAATAAGTATATATTACTTTAATATACGTTGACTAGTACCTTTAACACAAGTTTTAAATGTACTTACCAAGGGGCTAGTTCAATTGGTGTAATAACGTCCAAGTTTATTATTATTATGTATACAGAATTTTACATAATCCTTAAAGGGCACGTTATGTTGGTTTCTCCGAACCATTTCGTTTAAAACACACGATTTCCCAATTCTTCGACCAGCAACCTTAACCCCTTGACCCGTTGGGGCTCGAACCCTGTTATTGCCACTCTAAATATACGCTAAATACTGTTAGTAGGTCATTTGTACCATTTCAAAGGCTAAAAGGCGTTGTCTTTAGTCTTTCCAAACACGTGAGTCAGTTAAAAGTAAAGTACCTTGCGTGTCGTTAGTTATACAACAAATTTAAGAATATTATATATATATATATATATATACGGTACGTTAAGCATATACGGTTTACATTCACGTTTTTTGATAATGATTTTGAACTTGACTGCTAATCCTTATCTACATAGCAATAAGGTTGAAAATAAAAACGCAATTTAAATAGACTTAATACCTTTTGATTTTGAATCAAAAATATATGGTTGGAAATTCTAGAACACATAACTCTTATTGTGTAAGCAGTAAGGTTGAAATTGGTGTCGCAATGCAGTGTTACGTGACTATGGTGTGACCATTGTGAAGAGCGAGGTCGATTAGTGTTTTTGATATAAACATATAAATAGATTTGTGATAGATTGCTAGCCCATCGCTTCATACAAATAAATACGGACTATTACTCTTATTAACCTAACCTACCTATTTACCTAACAGGTAAAAGTTAGTGCTTGTAAATGGCGACACTGCTAGCCATCTGTCACATTGTGTAATGTGTGGTCAACACGTGGATTCGAGGTGGCCATAGAATTACTACTTAAGTGCGAAGATGGACACCCAAACTCTGACTACCCCGTGAGGGTTAATGGTTGTGAAAGAAATTGTCTATTTAAGTAGGTTCGTGATAGATTGCTAACGCGTCGCTCAATACAAACTAATCAGTCAATTAGTGTTATACTTGAATATAATGTAAACATCTTTCTTCTCCGAATATTTTATTGTTGAGTGTTGACGACCTCCGTGGCGCGATCGGTTAACCACCTGAACGCTAATCGTAGTCCCGGGTTCGATTCCCGGTGAAGGCAGAGTTAATAACGAGGCTTTTCTTTTTTCCAGTCTGGTCGTTGATTATATATGCTATATATGTAATTATCTATACATAATAAGTATATATTTCTTAAATATACGTTGATTAGTACCCTTAATACAAGTCTAAAATGTACTTAGCAAGGGGCTAGTTCAATTGGTGTAATAATGTCCAAATATTATTATTATATGGACTAAATCAGTCGGTCTATCTAGCTGGCATGTTGTTAAAGATGACTAGGGGACTGAGGGCAAATTGACTATACTGCTATCGCAATTCATATAATAGTGCTGCATTAAACAAGATAATAACGTATCTATTAGGTTCTGTCCTTCTCCGTACTATAAAAGAATATATACATATATTCACGTTTTTACTTCCCCATCGGGATAGGTTCATCCTGACAAATCTCTCTTGCTTCACTCACACCCATTAAACTTCTCATACATGCTCTTCTGTTCTTTACACTACGTACATCCGCCTTGAGAAGAATGTTTCTAATTTGATTTATATAAGCTCTACTTGGCCTACCATCACAACCCTAACATTCCTGCTAAAAGTGACCTTGGGTATATTATGGTCTCTAAGGTCATATCCATTCTAAGAGGGATTTGAGAATGTATATGTATACGTACCTTTACAGTCACAATAGTTACGCATCACGCGCGTACGCATAAAATAAAGGCAAAGACATTCGACGCATACTTAACGATCATTCCCACGGTGTAACTGGGACGTATTACGTACTACGTTGGGCTTATTTGAATAAACCTTACGTTGCTTGAAGGTTTTAGGTTTGATGCCTAGTGTGTAATAGACATGTTCTAGATAAAAAATGGCAAAGGAAATTTCGAAAATTTCTGTGTTAATTTTAATATATTAAGTTAAGGTTATATAATAATAAACTCTTCAACTACGAGGGAAAGCATTGTTATTAATTCTACCTATTATTCGGGATTGGCAATAGTTATCTATACACACTGACGATGTTTGATTGTTAAGTTGGATAGTGAATTTCTGGTGAAAAGTGGGTTAAATAATAGTATATTAAAAAGTGTTATATGCCAAAGTGGAAGGTAGAGTTGGACGGGGTAGGCCAAGTAGAGCTTATACAGATCAAATTGGAAACATTCTTCTCAAGGCGGATGTACGTAGTGTAAAGAACAGAAGAGCATGTATGAGAAGGTTAATGGGTATAAGTGAAACAAGAGAGATTTGTCAGGATCGTTCCAGGTGGCGATCGACAGTCTCTACCTATCCCGATGAGGATGTAAAGACTTGAATATCCGTATGTATTCTTTTACGTGTATATTTATAGTACGGGGAAGGACAGAACCTAATAATATTAAAAAAGACAGATAAATCTAATAATAATAAAAAATATAAAATTTAAAATAAAATAAAATAAATAATTTTTTTTTCACAACTACAAGACATACAAGAAGACAATACAACTTATATAATCTTGTACATAACACAGATTTTCATACAAAACTCATATTTTATATTTTTTCATTGCAATGTTATGCTTATAAACATTCATTAATTACTTAAAATTTCATAACCTACCCCTTATTATTATAACCTAACCTTCCCCTGTCTCTGAACTAGCAACCTTCAACCTTTGTCTACCACAGGTTGTCAGCCCACCTCACAAGTCGTGGCATCGTCACGGTACAGTGCACATCTTATCAGTGTTTGGGAACACTTTCTCTGCTACTTTGTTTTCTAAGTACACCTGCTTAGATAAACTTAATTGGGGACAATGATTTGCTATCTGGAAAGAAAATAGCTACCTTTCTTTGTCTGGATGTTAGATGGAATGTACATATTAATAATAATAAATCTTTATTGGATCCACTCAATTTTCATAATTATAGAATAACAATTAAATTTCAATGCATAATTTAACAAAATTTCAATAAAAATAATAATTAAGTAATAAGTAAAATTAATGAAGCAACCAAACTGTAGCGATTATATTAACTTAATCGCTAAAGTAGTAGAGAAGTATATTAACATAAACATATGCATTAACTTGCGTACAACCCTTCTGTGGTAGCTAGAAGTTAAGTGACCACAATCAATTAAGTTTAAGATGGTGTTGAGTCAATCGAAACTCATTTTTATACATAGAAAGACAATTTTATAAGTTTCGAGTTTTTATTAGGTAAGGAACTTGTTAATATGTGACATGATTGAAGTATGAACTATGATCGTTATGGTGAAGGCATATAAAGAGATATTATATGTATCTTCAAATTAACAAAATAAATTAAAAAGGTATCCCATTTATCGTTGCGCCTGGAAGAACCGATAAAGGCAAATTCGAAACTGTGTGTAACGAATTTAGGACGCAGATTTTTGTTTAAATGATACATAGCGGAAAAAGCTATTTTCATATTTTTTTGAGATATCACAAAACTAGTTTCATAGACATGATGGGCGTAGCGAGGAAACTCTCATAATGAAAAAGATCGTTTTCCTTAAATATTTTTTATAGGTTTTTCCAGGCGCAACGATGTTATGTCCCTAGAACATTCAGTATTTCATTCTAACAAAATTTCTCTACACCCAATCAAACTAATTGTGTCTTTTACCATATTACTCTCTCCGTATAGTCAGTGTCACTTCAATCACTTCTAAATTCTAAATTTCACTTCTTTTCCAAAAAGGGATGTGACGTCATTTTACAGCTACTTCAGTTTTGTAACATTTAAGTGCGAAATAGTTTGCGTAATTTTAAGTGACAAAATGTTTCCATGTTTTTAGAACTTTCAAAGATAGTATTTAAAGTGTAGTATTGTTTCTAAATGTGAAAATATATAAACAGGAAAAAGTAATGCTAACTAGCTGCCGTTCTTCCGGCATGTCGTAGGAGGCAACTAATGATGTTCCATATGACATACATACAACCCCAATATACATGCTACATGACCTAGCTAATTTTTTCATATTTCCAAGGTTTTGTCCGATTAAATATGGAACTTCAAAACATGGAACCAGCTGCGGGACTTCTTAAATATTTCACTTTATTTCATTTGAGCTAGAAGTTTTAAAGCAAGCCATAAAGGCTTGGAATATATATATAGTAAATTTCAATTTTTTTGCAAATTTTCCTAATTGCAAGTTACGATTATATCTTCGAAATTTTTCTATACACAATGATATAAAACACCATACGTCTAAGATATTAAATATCTGTTGATCCGTTGTTTAGTGTGTGACTATAAACCTCTGACTAACCTGGAAGTGATACCTACTTAATAGTCGTCCTTAAGTTTTTATGCCATAGAATAATAATCAACGTCGTATTAAAATAAGCAATTCGTCACATACCAGATGACTCCTATACAAACTTCTTGCTCCAACCTTCAAGCTTGAGGAACAATATTTTTCTCACGGCGCGAAACTCCACTGCAGTTTAGTCCGCGCGCGCTCTACAACAACACGGGAAAATAGTTACAACCATGGCGTGTGTTAAAAAGAGACTATTCATCTTCGTAGTGCTTATAAACACTGTTACACCCACCCCCCAGTTAGACCTACCCCCTTTAAGCAGTACCCAAAGGAATCCCTACACAAATTTCATTTCTAGTACGCCATCTATCAACGCTCCGGGAAACCAATTTGACAGGAATTTATTCACGCCGGGAAATCCAGGATACAACTCGAGGGGAGGTATTACCCCAGAAATAAACAACAATGGATTTCCAAACGGTGTTAATAGGCTTAGTTCAACAGCTAGTCCTTTCGGCCGCGATGACAGGATTGATGTGAATAACGATCCGAATTTTCGTCGCAATGATCCGAATTTTCGCAGAATCGACCCCAATTTTGCGGGGGCCAATCCCTATGAGTTCAACGGTGGTGCCAATAATATTGATGATAGGTTCCACCAGGTGAATCTGCAGCAGATAAGGGACTTCCTGCTGCAGGCTGATGATCAGGCTTCGAAGGAGTGCACCAATAATGTAGCTGCTCAGTGGAATTTCGAGACCAATGTGAATGATGTGTCACAGAGTGCGGCGGTGAGTGTTTTATATTTCTTACATATAGATTTCTATGTATTAAGTGGTATCTTAAAGATAGGGGAGCGGAATTCAATAAGAAACCTTCAAGCAAATAAAACTCTAAAAATAATAATTATAAACTTTTCAAATTTGCTATTCATACTACAAATTTACAAATTTGCAGACACATAAGGTGATAAAATATTCCAAGTTAATGCTATTGTAATCATGATAGTTACGATATAGGTAAACGAGAAGATATGTCTCCAACGTTGTATCCACTCGACAAGAGAGGGTCATGAGTTTATACTTACACTCTATCTTCTCTTAGTTTTGTATCTGTCTTCAGATACACATGTTACATATATTCAAACCTAGTCATTCCTTGTAAGGCGGAAAGACCTCGAAGACATCATATCCCCTTTAGCATAACTATTGCAATTGTTTTTAATTCAACTTATTATAACCGAACCTTAAAATCTAGTACTTAAAATACTTCTACGAAATTGTCGAAACACAGGGAACAGTCTAGTACTTTATCAACAATGAAACAGCTAGTATTTTAATACCTTTAATCCTAGGGCTCAGATTAGATCTTTGTTATGAGAACTCATTCTAGAATTCCTATGTCATTTCGTAACAAAGGAGTTAAAAATCTGCATTGAAATACTCGGAAATTTTTCTGAGTTTGACATGTATGTACATATCTTTTTATGATGATGACATACATTTTAGGATGGATGGAACTTGGGAAACATTGTAATCTTCACGATCATCATACGTATGAAGATATTAAAGTTATGGTGTTTTTAATATAGCATATCGGTGACAGCTTGCTAGACCATCGTTCAAGTAATTCCATTTAAAGTCCCTTAGTTGCTTTAGCGAATATAAAGATATAGAGATAGAGAAAAGTATACGCCAGTAAACTTGTTACAATATACTATAGAAGCGCGTAATTTATATAAGAACTAAATGAGACTTTAAAGTACTAAAACCAAAACTCAAACAAAATAAGTAAACCATTCAAATTAATTTCATATAACGAACAATTAAACACTCAACATTCTCCAGTTAGGTAAATTAAACAATTTCTCCATTAAACTTCTGAAGACGAAGAAATTACCATAGTTACAAACAATGTGGTATCTCTCAAAGAAAGTTCCGTATTCTTACATTCCCATGAAGCCTAACAAAGGCTCTGTGGGAAAAATCTCCATAACATCGGGAAACTGAAAGAGTAATATCGCAGTAACGCTACTAAGTTTTTACTTAATAATTGACGATTTGACCTAATTTTTTGCGCTTAGAAACTTACTATTACTTAGAGAGTGTATTGGAGAATACTTTCGACGTTTGTTCTTGGAGTTGGATAATAGTTTGGGATTTTAGTTGATTGTAAGTAGATGTGACTGTTTGAGCTGTAAGTAAAATGCGGTGACGAGTTGCTATCCTCATATTTGTATGAGTATTTTCGGCTATATGGCAAATGCTTGCTATTTCTACTAACACTAGACAAAGATAGTATTCATACACAAATATTAAATAATTAAATAGAAAAATATTGTGTGGTTGCGTGAAAACCCAGTAAAAGTTAAACTTTTTGTTTTATTGTAGACATTAAACTAATATTATTAATGCTGTAGAGTAAAATTACTAACGCTTTAGTATTAAACATATTTAAGTATGCAATGCTGACAGCGCTTCCAAAAGGGAGTATTGGTACTATTACATGCAACACATAGACGAAAAAAATTATGTTTACAAAGTTATTTACAAGTTATAAAGGTAGATACAATTTACATACACGTCGTATAACGTCTTTATTTCCCAAAGAGATTCATAACCAAACAAACAAAAGCATAAATGTTTAATATTTAAGTGATACAATATTTCACTATCACCAATATCACTCTGTGTGCTTTTATATATTATATACCTACCCAAAACATCAATTCTCGACATTGAAAAATCTATTTATAATAAGCTCTTATATCATAATCACCAAAACGAAGCTAGCTAATCACATATTTTTAATCCCAGATCAGCACAAAACTAGTTTCCTTGCAAAAATATTTTCCCACACCTACACTGCGCAATTTCAAATTCGATGTGACCAAAACTTAAAAACAGCAAAAAATCAATAAACAATAGTTTTTTATCACTAATTGAGTGGAATAACAATGGACTTATCATTTATCATTAATCACTACTTCCTCATTGCTGACCAAGATGTGATGGATGACAACGGTGTGACTAAAACATGGTCACTTTTTGTGATATATGGTCATGAGGTAGTTTTTATATGTAAAAAAGACCATAGGGGGTCTTAGTTCAAGAACTCAAGTGTCATTTTGTGATATATTTGACTTTTTTATCATTATATTTTTACATTAGATATACGAACTATTTTTTGTAATTTGATTTGTATTTAAGCACTTCCGTTGTTTGCCAAAGGTTGAGTAAATTAAACCTAGTGAAGAAGTTTTAGGTCTTTAGGATTTTGTTGTTGTAGGAGAGAAAAAATATGAGGGATAGTGTGCTATTTATTATTAATATTAACGACATAGGCATATCTTTACTTTACAGTTGTTAAATGGATGCCAGTGTTTCGTCTAACAGTAACTTCATTTACCCCTATATATATTTACAACCTGCCTATATTTCTTTAAACGGGTGGGCAGAGATCATGCATTCCAGTTTTCCCAAAACCTGGCAAACCTCTCTTGCTTCTCGAAAAAGCCATACAGTGGCATATAATACTAAGTGTGGTGGTTATTGGTACTTTAATATCATCCTTTTCCAGAATATCACCTATCATATAACTCAATAAGAATACTTAATGGTATAATGGGTATGATATGATGTTACATTTTATCACCTATTATTATTATTGTCATTAAAACTGTCAAAAAATCCACACCGCCATTTAAATTAATTACATAACAAAAACAAAACAGGTTACGCCGAGCAAAGACATTGACACGTTCAGCCAAGTGTTTCGGTTAATTGTTCCATTGTTTCGGAAAATGCACCGAAGACGGATCTTTTGTAATAAATACCCACTTATTTGGGTACTAGCTGTGGTCGCGACTTTGTCAAAATGGGATAGTTATTTTGGGCATGATTCATCTAGAAAAATCACTTGTTTTGGTTAAATATTCTTTAATGCGGAAAAATAACTATAAACGAAATGAAAATTGAATTTCTTTGCACAGTTTTCACTAATTCTCATCTAAAGATTGCAACGTGATATTATGACCATCAACGTTGCTTAATAAATGCTCTTTCCAAAAAAAATTATAACATTAAAGACGATTAACACTACAGACATTTAAAATTAGTTAACCAATAATTTTTATGTAAAAAAGAAAAAAAGTGTTCTATGATAGTCACTTATTTAATTGTCATTCAATTAATTCTTACTTTTAAAAGAAAATATTTTTGTGATAAAACATTAGGTAATATTAATTATAATGCTGACACATCAGATAACTGCAGTTCTATCCACCCCAAATGAGACATAAGGACATAACTATATATATATATATATATATATATATAACTATATATATGCAAATACTGCGACAGTAGTATCCCACAGTTCTAAACGTGAGAAGGTCACTATTCAAAGTCAATTGATTTTTTTGGATTCACAACCTCTTTTACGTGCATTTTTTTCAACCTTGACATTATAACAATTGTGTGTGTTTGAACTTAAATAGAGATATGTGCGTGGCTCAAAAGAAAGATCCCTGGTCCCGCACCATGCTGATCTGGGACGGTTATAAAAAGAAACTATGTGTTTATATCGGAAATGCCGTAAGGGACTAAGAGATTAAGGTGAATTTAAGATATTAACCGATTGCTTAGCAATCTGTGATTAATATTTTTTATTATTAGTGTACAAGAAGCTATAGTGGCTTGAGAATCTGTCTGTTCGCAAGAGTATGAATGTGAATATATGTTGGTTTGGAAAAACACGTCCAGTTTGCTTCTAAGAGTAAAACCGTCTTTTTAAAGTAGCAAATTAAATTAATAACATAAACAATACAAAACACACACTTAACTCTTTTACCGACACCAACAGAACGTTATGACTAGAATGGTCACCCATTCGCGTAATAAACAAACCCATCTTTGCTTAACTTTCATGATCTAACAAGAATATGTGTCACCATGGCTACGGCCGTAAGATAATAAAATACATAGACTTAACTTATTCCTTTTGTAACCGATGACAATTATGAATCACCTTATTTTTATTCAATATAAGGATCACAAAATTTCTTAATGAAACTAAACGACTAAAATGTTTTAATCAAAAAATATGTCATTAGCTTAAATTTAGTCTTAAAACTAAGCTACATCTAATTAAACTATTAGTATTTCGTAAAGAAAAACCAACAGAGCAGAAATGACAAGAAATTTTGCAGACAATTTTGACAGCTTCATACGGAATATGGATACTAGTCAATCATTCAATAAGTTATGTTTAAATGAAAGCCTTAAATAACATACTAATCATAGTGTAAAGAATGCAGCTAGTTTATACTATTCCCATCACTGTCTTGTACCAAACAGCAACTATTTATTTACATATTTAGCATTCTTTTTATGTCCCAGCTAGCACAGGTTAGGAACCAAATTAATAAGTCTATATTTAGAACAAACACTCTAAAGATACCCAAACATACTACCTTATATTCTATTCTAAGAAGTTATCTAATTAATATTCAAATCGAATAGCCCCTGCCAATCTTTATTAAGCTACTCCTCAATTTATCACGTTAATGGCTTTGTGACTATTGTATTAGAAAAAAATACATGAGCACACACAATAAACCTTGCCTGAATACCGACCATTGTCTCGTTAAGGTTACATACACATATCACGTCTGTAGTCCCCGAAAAGGCGGATAGTATGTTGGTATACCACCCTTGAAATATTATAGAAAGAAAGATGTAAATTGTTATTTTATTTTTTGGAATTTCCTGTCTGATATATATATTCTACCATACCCAGTCAAATTTATTTCACATTCTGTTCTGTAGAATAGATAGGCAACTAATTGGGTATTCTGTATGCATGACCAAGAATTGTACAATTTCAATCGCTTTGAAAGCTTAGAAAAGAAAAAAATTAATTACCGAAATCTCCGTGACAAGGATTATACATTGATTATATCAATGTATTTGTAGCTAAGGACTTTAAAGATATCGTTCCTTTATAAGATATGAATGACGTTAATATATAGATATACATATAAGTATGTGTTTACAAAATTGATATAATCGATTAATGTTAATCTATATTTACGTCGCCTTTCAATACGCTACACAATGGCTACCAGAGGTCGCTTTTTAATTAGTTCCGCCATTTTATGGCATATCGGTCGCCATTTTGTGAGCCTTGACAACATGAACCCGTTTCGGTGGATTATTGGATGAGGAAACCATTGGATACACTAGCAATAGGCCATTGTAGAGCCATATAAGTCAGTGCTATATTGCTCATTGTTCTGTACTTAGGTCAGGTGTTTAATTATAGAACATTTTATCACCTCTAGTTTAGATTGAGAAGTTAATGATAAAAAGTGTTATATAAAAAGTGATAGTATTTGAAATAAAATGTTTATATTAAGATTTAATATCAATAGCTCTATCATTATCACAATTCCTGCTAAACATGACTGGAGCAATTTTATGTGTCCGAGGGTTTTTGTGAACTCCAAAGATAAAAAACAAACTTCAACCAGTTGTTACTAATGAAGCTTTCTGCTGCATTGTTGCCGTTAAAAAAATTAAGTATCTAACCTCATACATTGAAAGGAAACTAGCCTATTTCACAAAATAAGAAATAAAAAGTACTTTAAGTAGCGACGTGGTTTACTAACGTTGGATATTAATTATCAAGTTTAAATTAGATTTTCAGTAACTAAGAACCATATCAGAAAACTTAGTTAATCGTGGACTACTACCTCAGATTACCCCGAAAACTTGTACGGTTGTGAATACACACACTCATAATATATACATAATATTTATGTGTAAGTACCTATTAGATAAATTATCAAAATATAAAGCACAAGACGTAATCTCCTTGTGAATTTACAATTTAAGACTCTATTATACGACCTATGCTTCAATTCAGCGTGCGATAATTAATTTTGAACTTGCTTGGTCAATGATATAATATTACGTCGCCATATTGTTATGTAAGCCAAGGTTTTTCCGAAGACAATTTTCTCATCTCACAAGAACCGTCAAGGCTGGGTGGCGATGGTCTTTTGTCACAATGCTTAGCGAACGAATTCAGGCGGGTATCAATCGCCCTTTTTTGTCGTTGTAAGTAATGAGTACAATAATGGTTATTGGAGTTTTTTAAACGGTGTTTATGTATGCCGAGATGGTCTGAGACTTGTATAGATTGAAACCACCTGTGATTTTATCTGCGAAACCGAACATAAAGTGATAAGTTTAGTCATATAAATTCCTGAACGACGTTTGAAGAATCTATAAATGCTGTACGTGTTATATTTGTATGATTGATGAGGAAGCAAATGTTTTCATGAGTATTGTAAGCAATTATAAATTTGCCTTGGATAACGATGCTAGTTGTATTTTTAGTAATAATTATTTTCTCTATCTTTTCTGTATTTTATGTGTATATATTTCAGTTGTCGATCGAATCGTCCCTTTTAATCTGTCTTAGCCTTTTTTGTTACGCTAAACTGTTTTTTTTTAAATTGCACTAGACCTTGAAATATTTGGGCCACACATTTCGTTCGAAGATTTTTATTAGTATATGGATGTCAATTAGTGGAACAAAACGTGCTAATGTATGCATACAAAGCTATGGTAATGGTTTATTAGTACAAGAGATACATATACTAACGTTCTCTTATAATTTACTTTGTGGAAAGAGTCTGTTTTTTATGCATAATATAAATTTTCCATTCATTTGTACTAATGAGATCATTTTCACAATATGTTTGATGAACACTGAATATATAATACATATATGTACTTCACTACATAGTATAAAACAAAGTCGCTTTCTCTGTCCCTATGTCCCTTTGTAAACTTAAATCTTTGAAACTACGCAACGGATTTTGATGCGGTTTTTTTAATAGATAGAATGATTGAAGAGGAAGGTTTATATGTATAATAACATCCATTAAATAGTGGAGTCGGCTATATATTTTATACCCGTGCGAAGCTAATATAAAATAATTTTCACAATAGTCAGCGTCTGTACATGACATTATGAGTTATCAGGTATCACCTGTCATGTTTGATGTTGACTATTTAATGAATCATGGACAAATGTTGGAGGATGGAATCGTGATCCTCTAACTCTCCCACAAGGAAACAGTCATGTTATATGAAGAGTGTATGTTATGTTACATTACTCAATATGTAGTAACTTAAGTCTTTGTTTCTATAGAAAAGCAAAATTACATGCGTGAATAATTCCGGCCACACGCCATCTCTTGTCATTTTCACGTAAACTTGAACTAGATTCGCGTGTCATGAATGGACAGATGCCTTTGTAAGTCCACCGAATGTTATCCTAAACAATTTGCACGTATTGTGTGCCCATTATATGTGCTCATGATATTTGTACACAAATGTGGTCGAGGCTTTTCGACACGGCTTTTGAATTTGGAAAGAACTTTTCGTAATACGAGTATTTGGACTGTTGTCAAGTAAAGAGGCTTTTTAAATGTAAACAAATGAATAGAAATATAATAATATCTCCTCAATAGAAGTATAATAATATCTCCTCGGTCACGTTCAGTGTAACTATCAGTGTCATGATAGTAAAGACTAAGTTGAGATAACATACATACATATATTGACGCCTCTACGTCCCTAAATGGATAGACAGACTATCGATCGCCACCTGGAACGATGCTGACAAATCTCTCTTGCTTCACTCACACCCACTAACCTTCTCATACATGCTCTTCTGTTCTTCACACTACGTACACCCGCCTTGAGTAGAATGTCTCCAATTTGATATGTGTAAATCTTATTTAGAGAACTCTCAATGTTTCTCATGATACTGTTAATTGCTGGTGTGTCAATAAAAATGTATAAAAACGATTCTGTGCGGATCTGAGACGTAAATAGAATCAAAACTACCTGCCTTCTTATATGTCAAAGATAGAGTAGCTACCTGTTCATTAAATTCCTTTCAATTCAGGAATAAGTATCATTACTACATGTTGTTATGAAAGGAATAAAATATATTATGTTTTCATTCATGGTGACATATTATTTCCTCTTGTTTTTTTATTATTCAAACATTTGCGTATAATATGTATATATTTTTTTAAGAGATTCGCGATTTTTACTCATTAATAATATAATATAATACTGCAACGTAGCCGAAACGTCGGGTTAATAAAGGTAATTTTATTATCTTTAAACTTACGCGATAAGTACCGTTAATTATTAATCATGAATATGTATATAAGTGATAGCTAGATATAACTAAACCATCATCATATACATTCCCTTTAGGCATCTATTAACATTCTATCCTAGGCAAATAAAAACACAAGTATATACTTAATAAAGAATAACCAAATAGTATTATAATTAGTGTTGTAAAGAACTCGAGTCTTTTAGTCTTATTCGATAGACTCGACTCAATTTTCTAAGACTCAGTGAACTAACTGAACTCGGAGTCTTGAGTCGAGCCGAGTCTGAGTCCTATCATGAAGACTCGAGCGCCATTATTGAACTCGAAACCTTAAATAGAACTCGAGTGACTCGAGTCTTATAAAGAGCTTGAGTCTTAAAAGAGCTCGAGTCTTAAAAGAGCTCGAGTCTTCTTCAAACTGGTCTTCGAAATGCTGACAGTGATTTATTTAGAATAAATGTCTATACTTATATAATAAAGCTGAAGAGTTTATTTGTTTGGTAGAACGCGCTAATCTCAGGAATTACTGGTCAAATTTGGAAATTGTTTCAGTGTTAAATAGCCCTTTTATTGGGGAAGCCTATAGGGTATATAATATCACGCTATGACAAATAGTGTAATTTTCAACTTCTACTTTATTTATTTTATTGGCTGCTTTAAAAAGAATGACTCAAAGCGGAAAAGAACTCGAGCGCGACTCGGCGCGTAAAAAGGACTCGAGCGCTAAAGAAGACTCGAGTCTCGAGTCTCGCGTTCAAGAGCTCATATAGACTTGAGTTCTTTATTCTTAAGAGTCTTATTGTTATGAGTCGAGTCGTGTAATGCAGAGTCGAGCTCTAAATTTAGGACTCAAAGACTCGAGTTCTTTACAACACTAATTATAATCATAGGCCCTAAACTTAAGTATAGTTGCTCTCCCCTCACACTTATTGTGCAACAAAGCCTTTATGTCATTACTTGTGGGAATGTCCTCTATAGTAACAATGCACTGACTCTAGTACATACATTCTGTGCCTAACACTCAGGAAAACCATCTACATTGAACCCTAGTAGCTAACAATTACTATGAAACTGAAGGTCTAGTTATTTTGGTTGAATGATTGATTAACCAAAATAGAAGGTCTACGGTTTCATACATTTAGTTAGCGACGTGAGTTCAATGAGACTGGTTGACTAAACTGATCGGTTGTCACTGCTTACGTTTACATATTATATACGTACTTATGCATAACGTTGTTAAGAATATATACTCACTAAGCGACCATAATTCTTTAGGGAGTAGTTAAATGTTCTTTTCTGAAAGTTCAGATATCATTTATTTAGGACAGCTTCAAATAAATTATATTATTTGTCAGAAAGTAATTACAAACTATGGCATTTATAGGTTAAATAAGAGTTCATTAAATATCAAATGTATTTTATCGACCCATTACGTTACGTATAATGTATATATATATATATATTCTACAAATGTCTATAAAAAATTGGCTATAGATTCATATTAATAAGATTACTTGTTATGCATATATGAAAGGTATATACATATCTTATTGATGCAAACTATCCCTTTACTCATAATTACATTAGAAAACTCTATAGTCCCTTGAGATGTTACTAGATGGCAGCTGGTTACATTTAACCCAGTACCTAATCATCACACTAGGTACATAATTACGTCACACTTTGTACGTATAATTCCATTCCAATCTAAGCTACACCAAGTTGCATAAGCCAAATAACGTAACCGTAATATTATTCCCACGACTGAGTTAACTTAGTTGAACTTGACTCGTAACTTAACGACTAATCGCGTCCATGTATTTAATAACCTTGTAAACCATTGATAATAGTCCTATAATAATATAATAGTCTTTTGATAATAAAATTCCGTGTGATATTTTATCGTTTATTATCGACCTGATTGATAAAATGTTAATCGATTTAGATATTAACAGCTTTTTAGATCACTGCCATAGTTTATACATACACATCTCACCCATTTCCTTATAGAGAGGTGGGCAGAGATCACAGATTCCAAATTGTCTCAATACAGTACTAACCTAACCTAACTCTAGATACTAGACAATGCTACATATAGGTAACTAGCGACCCGCTCCGGCTTCACACGGGTATAAAATATATACCCTACTCCACTATTTACTGGATGTTATTATACATATAAACCTTCCTCTTGAATTACTCAATCTATTAAAAAACCGCATCAAAATCCGTTGCGTAGTTCCAAAGATTTAAGCATACAAAAGGGACATAGGGACAGAGAAATTGACTTTTTTTTATACTATGTAGTGATTCTAAAGTCATCCTTTTCAATATGACGTCTATGATCGTGTCTGACTATAATGTCTCATTTTATAAGGTACCTGCCACTACTATAAAAATCACGTACGCAATATAAATGTGTGGATAATAAATTACTGAAGCGAGAGCATCTTAGTGGTTCAGAACAAGTATCCGTGTACTAATGGACCCGGGTTAGAATCTCGCTATAGCATGCACCAATAGGAATATGTTCATCAAAACAAACGCATTCACGACCGTACAGTCCATACGGTATATGCAGGAGTTGAGTGCCCCCATTCATGTCTTTGGTCATGCGAAATCCACTGTTTATATGATAAAAAATCCTACGTGATAGGTGGGAAACTATCTCGCTGTAAACAGATACTATTGTATATTTTGAGAAGGCAGGTTTCCTCACAATATTTTCCTCACCGAAAAGAGATCTACATTTTACCTTATAGTAGGATACTATTACCAGTGCCATGCAATTGTATTCATAAATAGCTTTATTCATACATAAATTACAATATTTGAATCACGGATGAATCATAGAAATGACAAATGAACGTGAATCATAATTAATAGTCCTAACATCAATTTCATTGTTCACGGTGCTCTTAATTATAGTTCATGATCTATCATTTGTTTTTACCCCCACAATAGTGATTCATCTAAGTTGCAGGTGA
The DNA here is from genome assembly GCA_030578115.1 of Leucoptera coffeella. Classification (NCBI taxonomy): domain Eukaryota; kingdom Metazoa; phylum Arthropoda; class Insecta; order Lepidoptera; family Lyonetiidae; genus Leucoptera; species Leucoptera coffeella. The sequence continues at coordinate 62,222 of JAMBLF010000127.1, read as the reverse complement.
CACAAAGTGTAACTTAAGAGTTAAAGTTGCATGAACAAAAAGTATAAGCTTGTATTTGTATGGACAATAAGATTAGTGGATGTAACCAAGTGGGTAAGACCTCCAACTTTTTAACACAGGTCCTAAGTTCGAATTCCGGCTCTGTCATGTATTGAATTGAATTGATTGTTATTGAATTGATTGTCCGGATTGAAATTAAAAACTCAGATGAATCACTATTCATCTGAGTTGCAGGTGACACAAAGTGTAACTTAAGAGTTAAAGTTGCATGAACAAAAAAATAAGGTTTAAATTGTATGAACGATGACATTAGCGGCTGTAGCCAAGTGTATGAGACCTCCGACTTTTTATTGTAGGTTTTAGGTTTGAATTCCGGTTCTGTCATGTACCAGTAAATGAAATTTTAAGATGTCATTTTCATTTACGTACATAATTTACAGTCACTAATGGTCTCTCGGGATAAATAATAGTCAGAGTCTGTATATGGCAATACGGTTCGGCACCTATCACGTTGGGTGCTGTCTATCTAGAGAAACGCTGGCTTTGAGTGGCTCATAAGTAACATGACTGCAAAATTTCGGAGCTGGGCACTCAAACTTCACACCACCCCGCCACTGCAAAAAACGCTTGTGTGCATGCATAAGTCATAGAGCGTGTTATGTTATGAACAATAACTGTTCCTAATCTGTATCTATACGAATGCACATTCATCTATAAAATGCTATTTTGAGGTTTAAATTGAAATTATCTTCTTTATGCCATTTTTAAGAATAAATTGTATCATTGGTGATTTTGCGAGATAGACTAGCCTATGTTTTGTTTTTACTCTTTGTATGTTTCTGCGATCCATAAAACACTCTTACTTTTGCTGTTAGTAAGATTACAAGTAAATCTTTCCAAGGTAGTCAAAGGCTTGAGTACCCATTAAGTTATTTTAAATAGAACATCAAGTACTTATAGACTTAACATTTGTCATCTCATTAAGTATGCAAGGACTCAACGCCATTAAGTTGTCAACAATATGTAGACAAATGGTCAAGATCGATGGGCCAATGAAAAAAGAGTCCTTTTACGACCGCACTAAGGACGTTATTTGCATAATTGTGTGAACTGTATGCAAATAGTGTCTTAGATCATATCTGAGGCGAGGACATCTCTTATTTTTACGAGGAATTGCAATAAAATAACTTACGCGTATAAGTTAGTGCTTGTAAAGTTAAAGTTGCGTGTGACCTAAAGAATATTTGTTTTGGTCATATCGAACACAAAGTATATGTTACGTACGTATGTATATTCTACACTCAACATGTTATATACACTGTAACATTAATGCAGTGAGTAGTTACAACTGAAGAATAAGCAGAATTGTATGACTATATCCCAAAGAATAAAAAATACTTATGTCCTTACGTGTATGAAATGGTCAAGTGCATATTTTGTTTTTCACCAATAAACGTGTGAAAATACCTACATGGTCTTGTAGGAATCAAAATCTTGCCTCAACTATCGGTTATTAATCAATCACTACTTATCAATCCAGCCATTCAGCAACCAAAATATGTACATATTAACGTACACCATTATTTTAGTGGTCTGTCAGGATCGGGATAAATGGGGATCCGTGATCTCTGCCTACCCCTCTACAGGGAATCAGACGTGATGTGTATGTATGTAATATTATTTTCACCCTACTATTTTCTTTTACAATCAATAAATCAGCCTGTACTAGTCCTCTGCTGGACGTAGGCCTCCCCAAGGGTACGCCACAAAAGACGATATTTCGTGACCCTCATCCAGCCACTACCAGCAACCTTCTTGAGGTCATCGGTCCAACTGGCAGGGGAGGCGTCCTACACTACGTTTGCCATTACGTTTTCTTTTACGACTTTACTTCAATGCATATAATAATTTTCTTTCCAGCTCGACGCCCAACAGAGGTACACCCTATTCCAAAGAGGCCTGTGGGAAGCAGCGCAGCAGGTACCACGCGGAGCTCTCAGGGACTACGCCACCTTCAGGCAGCTGCGGCTCCTCTCCATCATTGGACCAGCGGCCTTGCCACCTGATCAACTGGACAGGGTAAGAGGGTTTAGATAGATCATTGCATAGTATAAAACAAAGTCGCTTTCTTTGTCTCTTTGTATGCTTAAATCTTGGAAACTACGTAACGGATTTTGATGCGGTTTTTTTAATAGATAGAGTGATCCAAGAGGAAGGTTTATATGTATAATAATATCCATTAAATAGTAGAGTAGGCTATATATTTTATACCCGTGCGAAGCCGGAGCGGGTCACTAGTTTAATATAAAGTGAAATACAAAATAATAAGGTGGCTAGTAGTGGATGAGAATTGCGATTAGCCTTGGCATCAAATGACAATCAATGTTCACAGACACTGACTATTGCACATGTCACACATATTATATGACTATTTGATGTTATTTGCAATTAATTGTTCTGAGGTAGGGAATACAGTGATAACTAACTGCCTTTTTTCAGAACTATTGAAAGAAATCATGTGAAAGTAAAAGTTTATTGAGTCTGCTGTGTATCCTAATATTTATATATTAATTGAATTATAATCTCTAGAAATCTAGTTGATCTTAGTAATTATTATTAATAATAACAATAATCCTTCATTGTGATTCTACATTACAATAATGAATACAATTAGATAATTGATAGATTAACTAGATAAAAAGGAAGAAAAAAATGTTAAGATGAAACAATTTTAAGTATAAAAAATGATACATATTTACCAATTACAATTTAATGTCAGTCAATATACAGAATATATGCGCGCAGTGGAGATCCTAAATAGCGTCCAGCTCGCAGGGAATCTACTATTCTATCATTCTAAGATTCTCTTATCAAATTGAGTATCTAAACATTACTGCATATATACTACGTATGCATGCATCTTACACGAGTTACAATAAACACATCTTTTTTCCACAAAATAAGTAGCCGAACATTACTGCGTATATACTACGTATGCATGCATTATACACGAGATATAATAAACACCTTTTTTCCAGTACAACCGCCTAATAAACGACATGCTAGCCGTCTACAACACAGCCGAAGTATGTGCCTACAACGAACCCTTCAAATGTGGATTACACCTGCAACCTGACCTGCAGTACATCATGTCTCACTCCCGAGACTGGGATGAGTTGCAGCACATCTGGGCCGAGTGGAGAAGAAATACTGGGAGAAGAATACGGGACTTGTATGAGCAACTCGTGGACTTAACTAACCAGGCTGCTAGGCTTAATAGTGAGTATATACTTGTTATATAAGGATGACGTTATGGTACTTCTCGAGTGTTTTCAAATAAATGTGGGTGAATGAAGGATGGTTACGTAAGGTCCGACCCGGGAAGACAAATGACAGTCAGATAGACACTATTTTGGAAATGTTGACGTTTGGAGTACCTATAATGGCTGAGTGTGTATGGGAAGATGTATGAGTGTCAATGAAGTGATAGTGGTCTGTCAGGATCGGGACGAATGGGGATCCGTGATCAATGCCTTTCCTTTACAGGGAATCAGGCGTGATGTGTATGAATGTATGTATAATCTTCTGTGAGAATATAGAGAGATTAAAAGATAACAAAGAATCTTGTTGCAATTGCGAATAAAGAGGACAGTAGGGTTATTGGTGAAATTTATTATCATATGGCTTTTAAATACATGATTTTCCGCACATACATTTTGATACATAGGTCGTCGCTTTCGAAACGATATGAATACTCCTGTGCGATTGTACCAGCAGTCTCGCTGTACAAGTATGTTTGCTAAATCTATTTGACAGGAGCAAAACATTATTGTTACATAATATATTACGTACATTCTAACCGTCCTTAACAGGAAAGGCAATGAGTCATTTGGGACTCTCATGCTGAGTAATCTCTTTTGCTTCACTCACATCTCTTAACCTTCTACAAATATGTTGTGAATATTTTTTCTTTCAGACTTCACCGATGCATCTGCTTATTGGATGTTCCCGTATGAATCTCCTGACTTCCGCCATGAAATCGACGAAGTGTGGGAACAGGTATGAAATAACTATTTCATATAACACACTATATTTATCACACTATATTTATTCCTTTTATTGTTAAATATAAACAACTTCTCTATTAAATAAATGACGTTCATGGTCACTCGTTAATCACATTAACATCTTTATTGGAAGTTCGAGTCTAAATGTCACTAATAGTTAGTCACAATTAATTGATCTGTCCACCTATTAAAAGCGCAAAATATTTTACTAAAATTTCAATGTATGTACAGTCAACGCTAAAAGTGCAGTCCCAGTAACTTTTTATAAGGCTTACGTTTATAAGAACAAAAGACCATATTTTTCATTTCGAAGCACGCGAACAGTAAAATATTGTCTTTTGTTCTTATAAACTTACACCTTATACAAAGTTACTGGGACTGCATTTCTAGCGTTGACTGTACATATACTTCACATATAAAGGGACAAGACCATCCAAGAACCATTGCTTACGTCACCTAATACAGTGGAACGAACGGCTAGCAATTAGTGACTCTCTCCGTCGCCTCATACATAACCAGCCACTTACTATCTCACTTATTAAGGAAGCTAGCCAGTGGAACTATTAGTACGTGGACATATTTATTGGTCAGAATCTAGAAGAGTGAATGGAATGCTAAATACATGCCTTTATGCTTGCTCTATGCCTAGATTACTTACTATATTATATGCACATACATACATACTATATCAGATGCATTAGTGTATGTATATACCATGTTATACATACACTAGTGCATCACTTAAAATACAAGCCAGCTATTAAAAAACAGCCTGCTAGTCATTATAAATGAAAGTATATTTAATATCCTTGCATATTACAGTCCCCACTTCCGTGCTTACTTTGGGACGTAAAGATAATGTCAACTAGCTGCCGTTCGCCCTGGGATGTTGTAGGGGACGATTAAGAGTAAACGAATGTTAACATCGTTCCATATAACATCACAAACCCAATTATCATTCTACAAGTGCCTAAGGAAATATTAAGCTGTCCCTAACGTCCAGTCCACTCCGAAAGGGGTTACAGGACGTGAATGTACTCTTATATGTATGTATTATTAAATCTCTAATTCCAGATCAAACCTCTATACGACCTTCTCCACGCGTATGTCCGTCGTCGCCTCCGAGAGACTTACGGCCCCGAAAGGATCTCAAGATCAGCGCCAATTCCAGCTCATATCCTGGGCGACATGTGGGGCCAGACCTGGAGTGGTATTGCCCCATTCACCCTGCCGTATCCTGGCAAAACCCTGGTGGATGTCAGCCCCGAAATGGTGCAGCAGGTAAGTGGTGATTATTGAGTTGGTTGGACGTTGTTTAGAATATAGAGGTGAGGTTTTGGTTTTAAAAAGTGAATTGGGAACTAAGGAATATGTTTCATAAGTATATCAAGAATTATATTAATGTTATATGTGTATCAAGAATTTTACACGATAGTAACAGCTGTCAAAATTGTAGTTTAGCTGACAAGATGAGTGGTAAGGTAAGATAAGTGGTAAGCTAAACTGGTGCACTATAATAAAAACACTCTAAAATATACATGTCATGTACTAATGATATTTGAGAAGGAGAACAGAATATTATATATTGTCGACCGTTATCTATTTTATGACTTAATATTTGTAAATAAACATCTCACCCGTTTACCTGAATAGAGAAAGACAGATCAAGTCCATTTTATGTCACATTATTAATCTAATTTTCTTCCTTTCCAGGGCTACACACCCCTAACGATCTTCCAACTGGCCGAAGAGTTCTTCGTCTCCATGAACATGTCAGCCATGCCTCCAGACTTCTGGTCCCTCAGTGTGTTGGAGCAGCCCACTGACAGACCCATACACTGCCAGCCCTCCGCTTGGGACTTTTGTAACAAGCATGACTTTAGGTAAGTGTTTAAGTAGGGAGTAAGTTATAGGTTAGTAAGTTATAAGTTACCTATAAGTGAAGTATTATATGTATGTTGTAGGAGGATAAGGGACTAGGAATAAAAGAAAAAGAATCTATTTGGTGAGGCGTAATACAGTTTTGTTAAAATTAGGTATAACTGCTATCACCAATACATGTACCTGAATCTTAAAAGTTCCTTTGTCAATTTATAGCAATTTCGATAACACGTTTCTTTTTCTGGTGAAGGAAATTAAAGTGAGGATAACCGCTTATATAAGGTCTACGATATGGATCTTTATTGGTTTGTTTATCATTTCTATGATTCAATATGATCATATTTTTGTTCAGACTACTTTGCAAGGGATAATGGTTCTTATGTTATGTTTTCAGAATAAAAATGTGCACCCACCCCAACATGAAGGATTTGGTAACAGCTCATCATGAGATGGCTCACATCCAGTATTTCCTGGCCTATGCTAACTTACCAAAAGTGTTCAGAGATGGCGCTAATCCAGGTAAGGAAAATATCTATAAATTAATACTAAATTCAATAACTTATGTTGTTCTTCTTCTTGGAAAATCGCAAATGACAACTGAGATGGGCTAGCAACCTGTCAGCAATATTCTAACAAAGAGGGCAATGCCCTAATAGAACCTTAATTGAGCCTAAATTAAATAACCGATGTTGCGAAATACCTTGAGGCTTTTTCCTCAAGTGCTTGTTTAAAGTAATGAATGCTTTGGATATAATTTGAGAATGATGCAGATGAATTTGCATATTTACGTAATGTTTACATTCAAAACTTCCATGTACTTATTTACTAACAAGCCTACATTCGAATCATCAATCTCAATAGCATATCCATCAATATTCTGCGTGATAGAAAATGATTACTTCATTGATAAATGAAAGTAACATTACTCTCGCATTGAATCGGAAGTAATCATTCTTCCATACAGTTTTAGATGGATTGGTGTGTCAACAAGTACCTAAATGTAGATAGAAAAGTTCTTCAATTTGTCCCGTGCTAGTCATGGACGTAAAAAGAATGCTCACTAACTACCTTTCTTCCCGGCATGTCGTAGGCGACTGAGGACTAGGGTTATACGGGTATCACAACCTCAATATTCAGGTTAATAATAAAACCAAGGATAAATCGTTATTAATTTCCATTAATAAGAATAGGTTTAAAAGCATATAGTTATATTTTAAATAATGATGATAACAGAAAATATCGAAGTATACAATTTCAGAAGTTCATTCAGCCTAATAACTGCTATTCAAACTAAATTCTTTTAGTGAAATACGAGTATAATGGTGGTTTAAGTATGAGAGTGAGCGAGTGAGTGTTTATTAATGTGTCCATATACATGAGTGTACATATATGTATGTACTATACTTTTCAACAGGTTTCCACGAAGCGATAGGTGAAGCCATATCTCTCTCGGTCTCATCTCCTCGTCACCTCCAAACCCTGGGCTTAGTCCAGCGGTCAGTGGATGACACGGCCCATGACATGAACTTCCTCTTCACTCAGGCCATGGACAAGCTGGCCTTCCTGCCGTTTGCCATGGTGATGGATAGGTGGCGCTGGGACGTGTTTAGAGGGCACATCAGGAAAGAACAGTATAACTGTCATTGGTGGAGGTTGAGGTGAGTTGGTGTTCTATTCTAGTTGAAAGTACATATATGGATACTAGCTGTTTGTCTTATTTCGAAGAGTATTAAGGGGCAATAGGATTAATTCGACGATAAGTTATTATTAATTACTTTATTATGGGAGGTTTTTATTGTAAATGGAATACGTTTCTTGATGGGCTAGCAACTTGTTACGAATATCCCATATAATTATCATCTCAACATCGATAGTAATACTAAAAGTGTCCTAAGAAATATGTGTTTGAGGTTCTGTCAACATCGAAAGGAATATAAGAATATTTATTGTCCAATCCTACATAAATTCTGAATACTTATTAGATTAATAGAAATCCTGAGGATTAAAAGGTTTTCATAGTATTCTATCTAAGCCAAAATCTACCTTCTAGCTTACAATGTTTATTAATTACTTTACATCTAATATTATTACATTATATGCATAAATATAATTAGAACTTCCTCAATTAACTGTTACGTATTCGCTAGCATCATGTTAACATAACATTGAAATGACCTAACCGTAACACAGTGTTATTAATTTAATTATTTTCGCAACAAATGCACTTCTTATTTAACTGTTCTCTTTGCATGCGTGAAGAAGTTAAAATTAACGGCACGCTAAAATTAATGTTGAGGAAAACATTTTTTTTCGTGCGTCTTTTTACGTTTTACGAGTACACTGTTAAATTGTTTGTTTTGAAATAAGATGTTTTAGGTCATATACATTTCAAATACCAAAAAATTTTCATGGAATTGTACATACTTTACAGATGGGTAATACTCGTAGATAGTTGCCAAAACATCAAAGGACTGTATATGTGTATTTATATCTCTATATGTACAGTCTATATAAAATTAAATTTGAGTGACCAAGTATTTACAGTCTATATTAAAACTGACATTTGAGCAACCAAAGGCAGTTGTACGTATAACATTAGAGTCAATTAAATCAATGAATACATTGAAAGGCTTAACATTCGTAGAGCGAATGTATGTTATAAACTATTCTTATACTGGACAGTTTTAAATCTTGTGTGACCGATGCAGGCAGTAGTATTGGGCAAATTCTAATGTAGTAGTAGTTTTGTAGATCACTTAATAAGACGATAGCGTATAAGAGAAAGATAATCAAACACACAAATAAGCTACTTCGTCTATATTTTTATGTAATTTGAAAGAAAGAATGAAAACAATTACATACACAGACAAAGATCCATTATTATTTAGAAACTGTAATATGTATTACGATTTTGTCTTTAAAAATAAGACGCCAAAGTGTTTGACCACCTAAAACCTACATATCTATAACTTACATACACACACATCACTCCTGATTCCCTGTTGAGAGGTAGGCAGAGATCACGGATCCCCCTTTATCCCGATCCTGACAGACCACTTTCGCTTCATTGACACTCATACATCTTCTCATACACACTCGGCGGTTCTAAGAACTCCTAACGTCACTTTCAATATAGCGTCTATCTGACTGTTATATGTATGTTGTATATCTATATATATTTTTTAATATATTCCAGAGAGCAGTACCAAGGAGTGAAGCCTCCAGTGCTGAGGTCAGAGCTGGACTTCGACCCTGGCTCCAAGTACCACATCCCTGCAAACATCCCCTACATAAGGTAGGTCTATATGATATATGTCACGATTGGAAAGGCTTTTAAATAAATCCTAAGTAGTCTTACCGCGACCACGGCCTATGTAACTGGGTCGAAACATCGGGGAAAATAAAGGTAATCAGATATCTTTATAAATTTATCGTGATATTACCCGGTCTCACATAGTTAGTAAAATACTAAGAAATTAAGGTATCTACATTTAATTATCTGTCCGGATCATTGAGGCTTTCTGTTGGTATACCGCCTTTTCCTAATACCTAAAAGCCTAAATGTATAGGTACCCAAAATGCCTGAAATTCGTGTGGCCCACATTCAATAATAACTTAGTTACCAAATGCCTTTGAGGTTGTATCTAGTGTAAGATATTTTATTTCAACGAATGAATAGAAAAAAATGAAGGAAAGGAAGCCTCATCTTATCCCCCAAAAATACGCATGATTCTTGTTCTGTTTTTTTTAATATAATTCATCTAGTCACTTGAAAACACCCGGCAAGAAAGGTTAGTTTCCATTCCATTTACGTCTAAAACTAGCACTGGAAGAAAGTACTTACGACACTGTAGCATACATACATACACATCACGCCTGATTCCCTGTAGAGGGGTAGGCAGAGATCACGGATCCCCATTTGTCCCGATCCTGACAGACCACTTTCGCTTCATTGACACTCATACACACTCGGCGGTTATAGGTACTCCTAACGTCACTCATTTCCAAAATGGCGTCTATCTGACTGTCATTTGTCTTCCCGGGCCGGACCCTACGTAACCATCCTTCATTCACCCACATTTATTTGAAAACACCCGAGAAGCAAAGCATTTTGCGTCAGAAACTAGCACTGGAAGAAAGTACTTACGACACTGTAGTAAACCTATTAAATACTGTATCTAGATTACCGGGTTCTAGAAAAACTTTAAACCGGTTATTCTCCGCAACGTTACAGAGAATTGTGTTTATTACAAGCGATACTGTTGTAAATAAATTTAATAACACTAAAATTACTTCGCTCTAGTATCTTTGTGTTGCAAACGTTGCCCAAGATTTTGTTGTAATATTAGCATGTATAACTATTGCAATTCGCTAATTATAGTACGTGTACATAGCTATAGGTGTCGGCTTAGTATGAAATAATAATTAAATTAGGTTTATTATACACTATATATTTACTAATTCAATATAAGGATTATAAATAGAACTTATTAAACTTGACAAAAAACATTTACTCATGAATTTTTTACTGTGATAAGACACGGTCTCGTGCAGTATATAAACTCAATAATAATCCATTAGAATATGATATACATACATATTCATACATGCATAGACACCACGACTGTGTCTCAAAGGCTTAAATCACGGATTCACACTTTTTCCCGATCTTTGTAAACCAGAAATATATAGATATTCTTAAATATGATTTCCCTGTTATCCCTAAAACTTGTTGAGAAAGTTCATCGTAACCTTTTGTTTTGTCTATCCATTTAGTTATTCCATCGTGAGGAAACCTACCTGTTCGTCGAACAGGTAATAGTTAGTGTTTGTAAATGGTTATATGGCTTACCACCTGTCACATTGAGTACTGACAATCTGATCAACACGTGGGTTCGAAGTGGTCATAGAATTACTACCTTCGCAATTGTGGGAATGGAAACCTGAACCTCTGACTACCCTGTAAGGGTTAATGGTCGTGAATGCGTTTTTTGCGATTTGGTTATATTGTTACAAAAAATGCATATTCATGTATAAAGTGACAGGCGTAGGAATGATTAGTCTTTTGATGTACAAACCTCATCGTTGCATAAAGGCGACATAGATTAAGCATTGCTAGTCTATCGCCCCATAATAACCTGGTTTACTATCCAAGACATTAAATCGCCTCTTACGACATTTTCAACTTAATGTTATTCCATGCTAAGCATCAGATGTAAAGATTTAATTCAAGTGGTAGAAGAACTGTATGAATAAAATAAAAGATTTTTTAAGATATGCTACACTATTTCATGATACGTAGGTATAAAGGAAAATATTAGCTAAAGTAAAGCTTTATCAAAATTCCAAAATTATAGTAATTTTGCACATTTTTAATAATTATTTGTATATAGTAAGGTATTTCCCTTCACTCAAATTTATAAATTTATATTATTTATAACAGCTTAGTATAAAAATTTGTTGTATTGAAAAAAAAACTTCTTCAAAACTCACGAAATAAAAAAGGAAATTCAATCCCCTCCATATTAAACAATATTAACATGAAGTAAATAAATCAAAATAATATCTAGATAAATAAAGTTAATCTAGAAAAATAAAATAAATCCCCTCCTAATCCAAAATCAAATTCAAATTACAATGCAGACACAAAGTATATCGAAACGACGATTAACCCAATCTCGAATCCATCAAAGCATGTATGCAAATTACACCGCCGCGTAAAGTGTTGTAGAAAGAGATAGAATCTTTCCGTTGCAAAACAACCTATATATCCATTGCCCAGTCGCTTCTTACGTAAGTTCGAGAAAAGCGGTTCTCAAGTTGATTGAGGAAGTGTTTGTTGGAAATCGTAAAGTGATACCTATCTATTGGTAACAAAAGGACTGGGCCGTATCTTATTTCGGACGGGAAACAGGCTGTGGTTTAGACTGTTCTAGATTATATTTAAGCAATAAGTTTGTATTAAGATCTAATATAGACTAGAGGAGGTCTAATATAGACTATGTACTTTTAGCAATTAAATGGAACTTTAGTTGAATTAAAGAAGCCTTAATTCTTACGACATACTCGTACATATTTGGTTGGTGTTGTATTGGTTTCGAATTCTATTAAAATAGGTTAAATAGAAGAATTTGTAGCAATGTCATCATCATATTGAATAATAATGAACTAGTTCGATATTCTTTTTCAAAGTGAATACCGTGTGTGTTACGCTGTATGTGTTAAAGTGATGAAACAAATAAATAGAACGTAATATATTTTACACATTTTTAATACTTTTGGTATTATTTACATTTATTTATAAAACTCTCAGTTTGTATAAGACCAGTCTGTTTTAAACATAAAAAAACAAAGCTTAACAGAAAAAAAAACTAGAATCACATAACAGATTACAACTAGAGGAGGTGGAGATCAGTACTTTTAATGGTGCTCTTCGTGGCCTTCGTAGCCTCCGTAGCTCGATTCTTGACCACCATAGCTGGATTCGTGACCACCGTAGCTCTCTTGACCTCCGAAGCCTCCTTCAAAGCCTTCGTGACCACTGAGTTGGGCCCCGTATTCATGACCACCGAAGTCCTGGCCTATTTCCTCACCACCGTAGCTGCCGTGTTCCTCATGGCCATAGCTGACCTCATGGTGTTCTGGCTCATGATGCTCGTGTTTGACTATCACCGGGACGGGCACTTTCACTGGATAGGGAACGTGCTTCTCAACGGGAACGGGCACGTGCTTCTCAATGTGCACTGGAACGGGCCTCTCGACTGGAATCTTAACTGGGAAAGGTACCTTCTTTTCAACTGGGTAGGGGACCAGTTTCTCCACGGGGTATGGGTGTGGCACGGGTACTTTGACGGGGTAGGGGACTGGTTTCTCAACGTGTACGGGCACTGGGTTGTCAACGGGCACCTTGACTGGGTAAGGCACCTTCTTCTCCACTGGGTAAGGAACTGGTTTCTCCACTGGGACTGGGATGGGCTTCTCGATGTGTACGGGTACTGGGCGGTCAACGTGGACCTTCACTGGGTAGTGGACGACCTTCTCTACTGGGTAGGGCACTGGCACTTTGACGGGGACCTTGACTGGGTAATGGACGGTCTTCTCGACTGGGTACGGGTGGGGCACTGGTACCTTCACGGGGTAAGGGATGTGTTTCTCCACTGGGTAAGGAACCTTCTCGTACACCTTGTAGGGCACTGGGTTGTCGACGGGCACCTTCACGGGGTAAGGCACGTGCTTGGTCACTGGGTACGGCTTGGGAATGTGTACGGGTACCTTGATGATTTCCTTGACCGGGTAGTGGACGGTTTTGTACACTGGGTACGGGTGGGGTACGGGTACCTTGACTGGGTAGGGAATGTGCTTTTCTACTGGCACTGGGATGTGTTTCTCTACGGGGTAAGGTACCTCTACTTTCTTGACCACCGTGATGGTTTTCTCCTCGTGGTGATGCTCGTGACCTCCGAAGTCGTGGCCTCCGAAATCATGGCCTCCGAAGTCTTGTCCCCCGAAGTCATGACCTCCAAAGTCCTGTCCCCCAAAGTCTCCGTAGTGCTCGGAGAGTCCTCGCTTGTCTTGCTTCTTGGTGTCCTCGACTGGCTTGGGCGCAGTCTTGGCTTCCTTTTCCGCCTTGTCCTCTGCCGTGGCAAGACCGATGGCCACGGCCAGGAGCAGGGTTGAACTCTGCAACAAATATGATATATATTAGTAATATATCTATATAGTATATCTAGGTATGATAGTTCGCAACATGTCTTTACTGCAGGCCTTGGTAATAAAACCTATTTGGATTACAACAATGCCTATTTGGAGGTAGAATGTCTGGATGTTAAAATTATAAGGTAGTCTATATCATGTCAATGTAGTATGCTTGGGTATGAATAAGATTATAACAATTCCTCTATAAAATAGTATGTCTGGATATAAATTATTAGGTAAGTCTAAATAGAGTATTTTATTATAGTGAGAGAGCTTGTGAGTGTACACACAAGGAAGTGACTTAGAAACTAGTTTGATTGATGTCCTGGAAATTACATAAAGTTTTGGTTACATAAAACCTGTGACAGTTTTATTTCTATAAAAACTGTTGGTTTTGAATAAATATTTAATGTTACGAATATTCTTAATAATGATGAAAGATTTCTTGAAAAATCATTTCAGAAATATCTTTTTATAATATTTTGATTATGAATTAATAAAATAGTTTTTTCAAAATTATAATTATTTTACTATGTAATATAAATTTGAATATTATTGAATACTAATTAATCACTGCATTAATGAATCCAAGAGCAAGATTCTGCAATTAATTTAAATTTACAATCCAGATTAATCAGGTCATTCAATTCCCAATCAACCCATTAAAAATCGATTCAAAACATCGATCTCTTCAACAATTCACTTAGCTCACTAAATCACTTCACTCACTAAGAACACTATTAACACTAATACTAACCAAGATTTTCATGTCGCTTTGTTTGGATCAGCGATCTATGCACGAGTGTGTTGAGTGGAGGCTCCCACAACTTTTTATACCAAAACATGCGGTGGTAAGGCAGTGTTTCGAAACACTTTCGCTGTATACTCTAAGCTGCTATGGCTCGACCGATTGGGGGTTTGTGTAATGTTAACCTGCTTTTGATTTGAAAATGGACTCATTTACGCATCTTAGAATATGTAAGAGAAGAGTGGTGTGTTAATTGTGAACTGAAATAAATTATAATTCGTAAGGCTTAAGTTTGCATTAAATGATAAGTTAGGCTTAAGTTGACTTAATGACTTAATACAGATTTATGCTTATAAGTCAGCTTAGTTTAACTATTAGGCTGAGTTAATGCTCTGGTTTGATTTAAGGTATAAAATTTAGTTTAGTGCTATTCTGGAACGTTATCAGAATGTTTAATAGCTGCATTTCTTCCCAGCAGATAAATTACTCTTAAGCCATAAGAATTATTTAACATTCTAAATCTGTACTAAAATTTATTTGAAATATATAATGTAATAGAGAGATCAAACTCTAAACAATTAAATTGCAAATCTGATTATTTGAATTTACAGATTAGATTAATCTGTAAATGTATCTAAACCGTGTAACTAAAATTTATTTGAAATATAGAATATTTAATGATCAAACCCTAGACAATCAGTTCATGAATCCTAAATCACTACTCCTGCATTCTACTCGTAAATATAGAAAGCTAATCATACAAAACAAATCTGTTAAAACTTGTTTCTATAACTCTTCTATTGTTAGTCAGTGTTGCGTAATGCACAATGAATTTGGCAACGCTTACAAGTTCATTGTCACCGACCGCTCGGGGATAAAAAAAACGAATAACACAAACACCTGCTTCTCTGCCAAGGGTAGGCAATACCTATATGTATTTTGAATTTTATTTTATGCCTGTCATAATCTTGAAAACATCCATATCCTCACCCTTAGTAACTTTCAACAATACTATCTTTTATTCATTAGGTTTCATTGACTTCTAGTCCCTTAGTAGTCTCTTACGACATATCGGGAAGAAAGGCAGCTAGTTAGCATTCTTTTACTTTCTAGACTAGCACAGTCGTAGGATCCTGTAATCCAAAAAGCGACTGTACATGATTTTATTTAAGATTCAATTTAGCGCGGGTGTATTTATGACCGTATAGCTCTTTCGGGGCAGTTAGAGATTGAATGTCCACAATCAATAAAGTTTTTTGTGATGATCTTTGGTACCTCAAAACCCACTTGTTACCTGATAATCTATATCTAATTTGACAGCAAAACATGTCGCATTATACAAATACTGACTGTTGTCTATTTCGAAAAATAGGCAGGTTTCCTCACAATGTTTTATCTCATCGAAATCAACAATATATTGACAATCTAGATGATCCTGTTAAAAATTAACCGTCCTTTCATGGTTAAGTTAACCTGAAACATTCAGGATTGTATGAGAAGACCATTGTAAGGGAGATACAAGCTATACCCTACAACTAGTTGTTGCTTTTCACGACGTGTTACACATAGCTACTTGTTACATTAAATTTGAAGCTACTGGATTTGATCACGAATTAGTCGTAAAAATCGTAATAATTTTATGATTGTATGATAATATAGGATACATATATTAGTTCTATTTAATTGCACATACGTAATTTTAATTTACTGGCCTCGGCACGTAAAAAGAAATCTAACTAGCTGCTGTTCTTCCCAGTATGTCATAACAGGTGACTAAGGTACTAGAGATTAATGGAATCCATTGGGCGATAAGCTAGCAACTTGTCACCAATGTTCCATATGACACAACACTAATATCCTTGCTTAAATGTGAACTAGGATATATTATTGCCTCCAAGGTTTTGTTCAGTCCGAAAGGGATATAGGTACGTAAATGTATGTATGTAACTTAATGGATAAATGTTGCACCTATAGTCACATTAAACCAAGCATAATATGTGAGTAATATGTCCTATAATAGTATAGTACTATTACGTACATACATATACATTGACGTCCTTTAATCCTTTTTGGGGTGGACGGATCCACGGAGATATAATATCTCCTAGGTCACTTTTCATCATGAATATTGAAGTTGCGATGTCGTAATGGAACATTGGTGATAGGTTAGATTCTATTTACCCCTAGTCCCTTAGTCGCCTCCTAAAACATGCCGAGAAGAATGGCAGATAGTTAGCATTCTTTTTACATCTCAGACTAGCACAGTACCATTAATAAAAGGCAATAAACCTACTGTCGCAAGAAGTAAGTCAGGGATAGATTGTGAGTCATGAAGGCTTCTACATTTTGCATTCACTCAGTTACAAATAATTGTCATAAAACTTAACAATGATGTAAACCTAAGCACCGGCTTGGTCGTAAAATAACTAACCTATAAAAGAGTTCAACGACCACGTCGAGATTGCTATCATTTTGTGTCTACTAGTTCAGTAGTCTCAAACATAGATTAAAGTTAAGCGTTTATCCCGAAAGAGTTATAAATAAAGACAAATATTAGTATAATTTGTTGTTTTATATGTCGTATTGTTAAGTCTGGATGAGAGATTATAGATCAGGAATAATGATAATTCGTAATTCTACTGCTCGATTAGAATAGCGTGAAATATATGAATGAGGTCAGTTGTAAATGTAGTTGCATACACATAACTCTATCATACTAGATAAAGCACATATAAAATATATTCATTAACATAAACTATTTACTAAATTATTCATAAATAAATTATAATAAAACTATAAATAAAATATCTGAGCCAAATCACTGCCAACAGGGAGAGTGCCCAAGATGCTGGCAGCATTTCCGCGCTGAAAATCATACTAGATACATTTCATTAACGTTGTTCAACCTTTTTCCTTTCGGGGCGATTGGATCCCGGGAAACGCGATAATATTGCCTAGTTCGCTTTTTAATATGAATATCGTGATATCACGGAACATCGATGAATGGTTGCTAGCCCATAGCCTGATAGATTCTATTAGCCCCTAGTCTCTTAGTCTCCTTCTAGAACATGCAAAGAAAAACGGCAGCTAGTTAGCATTCTTATTACGTCCCAATTTAGCAAAGACCATTACTACTACTCTATCCTTTAATTATTTTCCAATACATTTTCCTCTTAATTACACCATCAGGAATCGAATCCTCGACCCCTGGTAGTAATTAAATAAACATAAGCGTGTCGTAAGAGCACTCAGAGTTCTGAGTTCCGTGAGGACCAACTCAAAGTTTAGCTGCAATCGAAGCGAGTTTAATTAGCGTGGTTGTGAGGTGAGTGAGTCTGTTTGTTTGTGGTAGCTTTTGAGGGTATATAAAAATAGATATAAATACAGACGCCATATTGATAAAGGGTGACGTAAGAAGTACCTATAATAGCCGAGCGTGTAAGAGTGTCAATGAAGCGAAAGTTGTTTGTCGGGATCGGGACAGATAAGGATTCGTGATATTTGCCTACTCCGTTACAGGGAATCGGACGTGATGTGTATATTAGCAGTTATACTATAATAAAAACAATTCAAAGGAGTAGAATAATATATAAATCATAAATCAATTTTATATACGACAGTATTATGCATATTTCAGTCTACTCAAACTAAGTAAAGAAAATGACATTATTAAGGACACTTACACTAGACTAGAATATATACAAACATAAGTTAAAAATAACACCTTAAATACGAATCTAATTCAAATTCACAAGCGAACCGGTTCACTGAACTAGTCAATAAAAAATATGTAAGAAGGTTGCATTAATAATCCATTTCGTTATATTTACATAATATTGTATTTCAAAAGGATACATTTGTAAGTTCACGCAACATTCAAAATATGCGTCGAAGTTGAGTTATAGTTTCTCTCATTTTGTATGTACTTACACCCATACACAAACATACGACGTATGATGGAATAGAAACCAATAATCATATAACTAAAGATGTCATTGATACCGTAGAGTAGATATTAGTTATTTACCAACACATTTTGCATTTAATGGAAGCGTTAGGTTTTAATAAAATACTATGTATTAACAATAATATAAAATCTACACACTGTCTACGCATGTGTCTACGTCCCTAAGAGGATAGACAGAGACTATCGACCGCCATCTGGAACGATCCTGATAAATTTCACTTGCTTGCCTTATATCCATTAAACTTCTCCTATATGCTCTGCTTTTCTTGACGCTGCGTACATCCTTGAGAAGAATATAAATTCTAATGAAGATTTGATTACAGGGCTCTTTAGATAATTTTGGCGCTAAGCTGTCCTTTTTGAAAATAGTTCTTATTTATAAGTACGTCAAATTATGTCATGTACGTCAATAAACTTTTATTTTTAAAAACTTCCAATATATAAAAATACAATATTCGTCTAAGCCTCTCGTCTACTCTCGGCTAACATTTGTGATGCATATTAATTACCCAAGATTCACACTTAGTATTAAACATGATACAATTTCGATGAGCGAAAATTTACGCAATAATGAAAGGGCCATCAAAAACTAACGTAGCGTTCAAATATTATACATATCTGTTAAGGAATAAGACTTACTTTTGACTGTATTGCAAATACTTCATTGATAACTTGATGGTATTTAGCATAAGATCCCTTAAGCTTTTAACGTGAATTGAACTTGTTAATGGTAACTTTCGAAAGTGAATTGAATCTGTTAAGCTCGTTTATAACATTTGCCAATATATAAAAGGTTTCGTGTTTCAATTATTTTCAGTGTAATGTGAATAATTTATGATACTAACTTAGCATAACTTAGAAAAAATCAACGACCTAACTACAGTCATAGAGACAAATTTTAACTAGAAATCTATCATAACTAGCATATATAAACTAGCTAACCTACTAACCTATATAAGCTACTTATATAACCTTTTAGAGGTGGAGGAAATCAAACCCTCCTGCAAGTTTTCTCCTTATTTATTTCATAACGTGGAAGTTATATGTTTCGCAGTGTGAAAATGTACATTGATATATTTCAAAATTACATATTTACATATGTAGGTATATATTCCACTGGGTGTCGAGCCTATATAATAAAGTTTAGCAATCAGTTTTCAAATCCTTTAGCACTCTACCTGATTTTAACTTATTTCTTTCACACATCTAAAAACACCCTTTTTAAGCTTTTTTTTAATCTTCAACAATTCTTTATTAAAATTCACACGAGAATTTGAATGAAAATAACATTCTCAGTTCAATTTTCAAACGCACGCACTTACGCAACGTTGATTGCTAGATCGATCGAGTTTCGTCACGTTTACAAATCAGCCAGAGCTTCATTAATGCTGATGGAGGCCCAAGGACGGATGAGCTACTAAGAGCACATCAGACGCAATAGACCGACTATGAAATAGATCGAAAAGTAAAAGGAAATAAGATGAAAAGTGTGCATCTGGATTGAGGGCCACTTTTTCAAATATTGGACAATCGAAATGAAACTCACAGGGCATTTAGTAAAGAATTAGTAAAAACTATAGCATCTATTCTTAAATTTCTTAAACTTGAAACAAAAAAGTTATTGTCAAAAAACTGTGGCCCTCAATCCTGATGCCAGCATTTTCTAGATCTCGGAAAGTACGAATCCTGGGATAATGCTGTTTATTCGAGGATTTAGTAAAGAATTTCTTAAAAAAATTAAGAAAAACTCAAATCTCAAAAATGCGTTTAATATAGGTTTAGGGCGATTTTGCTATGGCCCTCAGTTCAGAGGTCGCTGACTTTTGGAATCATCAAAAAATGAACATTTCTATACAAAAAGACTAATGTAACTTATATTATCTTGAAGCTCCATGGCTCAATGAATTAGTAATGAAGAAATAACGATACAAAAGCGAATAGTTTAAGAGAAAATGAAATTTGAATTTTCATCTGACGTACAAACTGTGAGCCCTAAACTTTCGACGATATTGACTAAACTAAGCCATCTACACTAGCGTACATAAGGATGACTAATTTTACTAATTTTTTACTAAATCTGTGCAATATTTACATGCCTTTAAATATCACACTTTAAGAGGAAAATGATTTTGAATATTTATATAGGAGAAAATTCTGTAGGGTGACTATGTTATGTGTAAATATAAAAAAGTATTCGACGTCCCGAACCAAATACAAAGATACATATGAACCAAAGTAGCTAGGATTGGAGATTAAATTGCCTACGCAAAGTCATCAAACACTTATCTATGGTGGAGATAGTGATCAGTCCGTTTGAAAGTAGAATCAGTGTGACAATCGTCTATTTATTCATGTATTCTTTGAAAGTCAATGTGAAAACTTCAAATATTGTGTTCTGTAATGTGTCAATTACAACCCTAATATTTATGTATGCTAAAAATTGACCTATGAAATATTATCATGTCTTTGAGGGTATGTACAAGGTATATGACGAATATGTTACGGTTTTATTTGTTGCGTAAAAATAAATAGAAATGTTATTAATAAAATATAAACATAGATTATTAGCACTTTATTGACAATAACCACATTCAAAGATATTAGCTACAATACAACACACTATCTGTAACGCCGCATAAACCGGAATCACCAAATAAATTAATAGTAAACTATATAAAAGTATACAGACACTTTCGTGACTTTAATCTTTGCAGGGTTTTCAGGTTCGAGTAATCATCTTTACAATTGCGGAGCACAAGTTATCCAATCACAATACAACACAAACAATCAAATATAAAATTTAATTTCCATAATAGTACATGTTCCAGGCTTTGAAATTCGTACTCATTGATACAGAATCAATCCATCAATGAATGAGCTACGTCGAATTTACAGAAAGGTTGAAATATAAAATACCATATTAAAAAACAAATTTTTTTGTAACTAGTCTGAAGTAATAAAAACAATAATTATTTACAAAATCTATGGCCTGATATTCACACAATATCACACAATGAATAAATGAAAAAGAAAGATATTCACACAATGCAGCGTCAATTTCTAAATGGTTAAAACAATGGGTTAAATAAATTTTTGAGAATATTGTAAACATTTGTTTAGAGCAATATAACGACAATGAACAAAAACAAAACACCCTATACAAAAAGAAAATTGCTGAGAACTTAAAATTCTGTGTAAACGATTCTCAATTGATATAGATCTATATGAACTAAAAAAGATTACCCCTTTCACGGCGTGTAAGAAAAAAAAAAGACAATTCATTTCGAACATACCTAACTTTACCAAAATATAAATGGTCTGATATGATTAAACAGACAATTTGCCAAAATTCTAAATTGAGACGTACATGGATTTTGAAAAAAGTAAAATACAGAACGATTATATTAAACTGAAAGGTCATCGTTGTCAGTGTACAGCTCAGATAGACATATCAACCTTAAAAAACTGTAAAAATACATACATTACTATGTACGATTAAATATATATATAAATAAAAATATTCGCAAATTAAATCAGAAGCTAAAATAGAAGAATTATTTGATACGAATCCATTAATATCGCTTATGATAATGGCCAAAACTTCAGAATATGGAAACGCTATTCGAGAAATTTTTGTTTATCCACATTTTCATATCTTTTATTGGACCGATAAAGAGGTAGAATATTATAATATGTATTATACGAAATTCCATAAAGTTTCACTTACCATTGACGCAACAGGCTCTTTTTACGAACCTATATATCTAACTGACGGCAGCCGGTTAACTAAAACTCTTGACCGCTAATACAAAATTAAAATCTGTCGCTGTTATTCAAATGGTAACTGATTCACACAATGCAGCGACAATTTCCAATGGGTAAAACTCCTGGGTAATGGGTAAAATTCTTTTTTCGTCCCTGCTAGAATGGGATATTTAGGCGTAATAAACCCCCAATTATCCATCTGTGCTACAATATACTACAAGAACACGTCAAATACTTGCATATACATATTTTATTTACACATAACATAGTCACCCTACAGAATTTTCTCCTATATAAATATTCAAAATCATTTTCCTCTTAAAGTGTGATATTTAGAGGCATGTAAATATTGCACGGATTTAGTAAAAAATTAGTAAAATTAGTCATCCTTATGTACGCTAGTGTAGATGGCTTAGTTTAGTCAATATCGTCGAAAGTTTAGGGCTCTCAGTTTGTACGTCAGATGAAAATTCAAATTTCATTTTCTCTTAAACTATTCGCTCTTGTATCGTTATTTCTTTATTACTAATTCATTGAGCCATGGAGCTTCAAGATAATATAAGTTACATTAGTCTTTTTGTATAGAAATGTTCATTTTTTGATGATTCCAAAAGTCAGCGACCTCTGAACTGAGGGCCATAGCAAAATCGCCCTAAACCTATATTAAACGCATTTTTGAGATTTGAGTTTTTCTTAATTTTTTTAAGAAATTCTTTACTAAATCCTCGAATAAACAGCATTATCCCAGGATTCGTACTTTCCGAGATCTAGAAAATGCTGGCATCAGGATTGAGGGCCACAGTTTTTTGACAGTAACTTTTTTGTTTCAAGTTTAAGAAATTTAAGAATAGATGCTATAGTTTTTACTAATTCTTTACTAAATGCCCTGTGAGTTTCATTTCGATTGTCCAATATTTGAAAAAGTGGCCCTCAATCCAGATGCACACAAAAGATTTTCGTACAAGGCTTAGTAGGAGGGATATTTGAATGTGGAAATTATGTTGGTTAAAGAGTCTATATGTGTAATTTTCAAAACAAATAGTGGCTTAATTTGAATTGTAACAAAGGAATCGGATTAAGTTTATAGTAACGGCATCATAGAACAAAACATTTGCTATACTCGTATAAGGATAGAAATATTATTATGAGTATCATATGATAATTTCACAAATATCGTATATTTAAAGTGGTCACCCATCACATAATCAAAATCGTAATCAAATAATTTTTTTGATGATATTTATATATCCTTATCCTTGCACTTCAACCCTATTATCAAGTGATTAAAACAAATAGGAGACTAAGCTATCTAGAAAAGGACCTTACGGTTAACCCTTATTTTACAGTTCTTGCCACATTCCACTATTAAGACTAACTAATTCCCCTCCTTTTCAAATTCCATACTAGCATGATCAATCAATACAATGTTAAGATTATAAAACTATGTATTTCAGAAGTTTATTAATGGTGCTAAGATTTGGAATGACTATATAACCACCGAATAGGCCCATATGTGAGATCGAAGGTTATATGATAGCGAGTTTCCTTGTTGGAGATCCGTGTTAAAAAAATTTATATGAATTAAAATGGATATCTGTATGTATAAAAACATATTATGAAGTATGTAGTAACTGTACACTTTTAATTAAATGCATTAAATAAAACTAGTTAATGGAAAGTAGAATATTAGTATTAACGAGATTTTAGTTCATAAATTGTAAAACAGCACTACTATATGCAGACTCAACGAGCAAATCAGTTTAATTTATCATCAATTCCCTGATATAATAAATATGTTTTTGACTGTTATAATATTGATAAATCTTATTGACAAGTAACACTGTCACTACCGAGAGAAATATGCCTTTTTACTGATACGGAACCAATCGTATATTGCCATAGTTTAATGTTATTTTAAACGGTAGTTACATAAAATGATTTAAATAATGCCATTTGAATATAGAATGCAACTTATAAAAACACTAAATCAATCAACATATCGACTGTAGGAGACGAGAAATTTTATAACCTAAGCAAATCTTATATCTAGATCATCTAATTAAAGTATGCTTACAATCAACTTCCTTTGAAAGGTAGCCAGATCAACAAGTTACAGTCACATGCATCGATTGAAATTTAAAAATATGTGTAAGTTGTTGTACAATAGTTTTCCTAACTGTAATAATAACTATGTTTATAATGAATTTGAAAAAAAACTAGAAAAGAACTACGAAACGTAAAATATTATTTTCGTTTATAATTGCTCTGATTGAATTTGAAAGATATATAAGACGAAATATTTTCCTTCATTAAGGTGAAAATAAAAACCGAGTGACAATAAATATTTTTACTATAATTTAATTAGTTAATTAGGGCAACGCTGACAGTGTGTTGAGGCTTTTGCTTCTGGGTGCTAAATTCAGGACACTAAAGACTCTGTGAAAATATTTACTTTTTGTTTCATTTAAGTTTTTTTTTATTTATGGATTTGTAGATATGTATTTAGTTTTATTTCGTTTGTTAAACAGACGGAAATATGTTTTACGTTCTTAAATATTATATTCAGTTTAGGTTATTTTAATTCACTATCGTAACTCGAACTTATATTAACACAATCCGTTTTGTAACTTAGTAATGTGTTTACAAGTCTAAGTTACCATCACTTACATTTCGACAAGTACAAATAACTTGTCATTACTTAATCTAAGCTACGGAACGAAATAGTTTGTTTGAAAACTATTACAAAAGTAGAACATATGCATGTAACATTCATTTGATGCGTAAAAACTATTTCATTCAATTTTACCGCAAATGAAAAGAAGTGTAATTTGACGTAGCTCGGTTGTTTTGGGCTTTGCTCTGTATCAGTGGGTACAGGGTTCAAATCCCGATGAGCCTGCACCAATGAAAATGAAGTTAAATGAATTACATTTGCGTAATAAAAATACATTTACAAAATATGCACGTCGTATACTACGCTGAGGGAAAATATCGTGAGGAAACCTACCTGTTCCCCGAACTTGTAATAGTTAGTGCTTGTAAATGGCGATATGTCTTACCACCTGTCACTTTGAGTACTGAGTTTCTGGTCAACACGTGGATTCGAAGTGGCTATAGAATTACTTCCTACGCAATAGCGGAGATGCAAACCTGAACCACTGACTACCCTGCAAGGGTTAATGGTCCTGAACGCGTTTGTCTTTTTTGTAGACGTGAGTTTCGAGTGATCAAAGGACAGCATAATAAAATTAGTGAACTATCTCGAAAGGTTTCTATGGTTACTAAAGCATTACATTTTGGGTATATTTAGTACTCCAGGGGTCATGAAATAGTAGGGATTAAAGGATTACAAGCATTTATACGTTTATCATTACTATAGAGGTTGGGATAACTTAAACACGGAATATTGTTCAAAAATTGCTAGGTTGTCCAATTTTCTATTAATTGTATTTACCTCACATCCCTTACTTAGTGCTTGTAAATGGCGACATGGCTAACCACCTGTCACATTGAGTACTAACTACCTGGTCAACACGTGGGTTCCAGGTGGCCATTGAATTACTACCTTCGCGATTGCGGAGATGGAAACCTGAACCTCTGACTACCCCGCAAGGGATAATGGTCGGGAACGCAATTTTTTTATTAAAGTGTTTTGAATTAACTTTTGCTTGTTCGAGACTGAAGAATGTAAACAGCTGTCTTCTTACACGTGTACTAAAACAGATGTGAAACGAACCTTAGATTTATTTGAATGATAGACTTTATATACGAGTATTATCAAGTCCTTTAATCCCTTTTGGGGTGGACAAAAACATGGAGACATAAAAACATCATCAACAACATGAATGTTGGGATTGTGAAGTTATATGGAACATTTGTGACTAGTCCATCACCCAATAGTTTCGATTTAACATGTATGTATATGATACACAATTTAAAGTATGTACTAACTCTTCTGTTTTTTTGCAGGTAAGTACAGCACCATCTAGTTAAGCGTCTCCGAACTAAGAACTGAAAGTATTGATCGATTTACGATTCGAACTGTCAATCAAGGTAAGTAATCAGAGATTGTGCTGCCCTCGCTCTCGGGTGGATGTTTCTAGAACGTTTACCTTGCTTAAGTAGCGTGTTAATATTACAAGTAGCTATCCTTTCACTTTTAATGTAATTTGTCTGATACCAAGCTGTTTTCATAGATGGCGTTACAATGATTTTATTGTAGGTATTTTGAAAGAAGTAGGTGTATGAATTGATAGATAAATTAAAAACAACGTATGTGTGTATATTTACATACTATACTCGTATGATCCAAACATGAAATTGTCATACTAGGTTTTTTATATAACTCATATTTTGACTAACCAAAATCTTCTATCGTATAAGTTAAATATCTATGTACTTAATATAGACATGTGCAATCAGGTAGCCTTTCCCGCAAAATTAATCTCTAAATACGAGTATTATTATTAATTTCTAAACTTTTCTCCGATCTTAAAACCCTAATTCCTTGAGAATGACTATAACTTTGGTGCTGACTATAACACATCACTAAGTCCGCAATAAGGACATTACGTCGTGCTACTACTACAACTAATAACATAGATAAACGACCCATAAATTTCAATACACCGAAGTAGCTTAATACAGCGTGTTAATTTTTCTGATCTTAGCATATCATTTTTGCTTCATCAATCATATAGAGTACAGAACTAATGGAAAAAATCTCCTCAAGGCAAGGTATGCAGCGTGCAGAACAGAAGAGCAGGTATGATATTGTTAATGGATGTGAGTGAAGCAAGGGAGATTTGTCAGGATCGTTCCAGGTGGCGTTCGAAATCTTTCCTGATACCCTTAGGGGCATAAAAGCGTGAATATATGTATCTGTATAATATATTCTCAACGTTTATATATATTTCTTACATCAGCATAAGTACTGCTTAGTTATATGTTCTTCTACCATCACTTTAACACATAATTATGACCTATCTGACCACAAACATGCAAGACAAAGCCTCAAGGCCAACCGAGTGATAGTCCCACGAAGATGTTGATAGCGAAAGTGGAATCGCAGAATCTGGGGCACAATGAAAACGAGAGTGCACTGCGCAACCTGTTTACGCGCGCAGCCTTTGCATAATCTAAGGCTTCGATGGTATTGAAAGGGGCGCGGAGGCGGGTTTAATATTAAATTGGTGTGTTTTTAATTTGTGTAGGGAAACAAAAATGGTAAAAATAAGCGTGTTACAAAGGAAATATTAATTTTTGTGCATGACAAATGAATTTATAGAAAGGTTTAGAAAAATTATGTTTGTTGTTGGAAATTACGTACTGTAATTATTACGAAAAATTAAAACTTAAAATGCTGTTCTCTGCTTTCTTATATGTATATCTGAAACAACGGAACAAAGATTATTATTTAGACTAAATTCACATTTAAGTATTCAACTTGAGGCCCTTGCTTTCAAAGCATTTGTACGTTTTAAGCAAATCATTTGAATAGATATTTCCTTCAATAAAATTATCTTTACAAATGCAGCATCCACGGTAATAATTTAAAAAGAAAATTCCCTAAGATTGGTTAACGATTATGTTTGAAAGAGTTTCTTTTTATGGTAAAAACAATAATATTTTATACACCAATAAAACAGTAACATCACACCTCAATGTAAGCCGACCCTTAAGCCTCTAGCGGCTTACACTTAACGTTATTCTGTGCTAAATAATGGTATTTTATTGAATAATATGTGCGCGTAAATGGGATATAATATTTTATTAATAAGGTTCTTATATGAAAAGCAAAAGTTACAATTTATACATAATAAGGATTTAGAGAATAAAATCAGCATATTACTAAATAAAAACTAATCATTCTTTACAATACAAGTAACTTACAACAAAAAGCATATTATAGTCTTAGAATAATTGGGATTTATTCTTTCAGTTCAATGATATACATACTTTTTCTGGATACTTTGAAAACTTGCAATCGATCTTTGAGCGTTGATGTCTTTTATATGTAGCGATTTCACATCGTTCGCTTGAATTGAAATAATGCCCAAAACTTTTATTAACTAAATATTTCATTTATAATTTACATATACTTAAAATGTACTTCAATAATTTTACTGCACATTTAAAATTATTTAGGTTTACGAGTTTATAATTATTTAGTCACGAATCATAAATTTGATGAAATGCGATATTAATATTGTGATATCATTTCATTACAAATCATCATCATTCATACAATTACAATGGCGTATTCTGACAATGACTGAAACTCTACCTTTGTTGAGATTGGAAAAATACCAGATTTTCGAAATAGAGCAACCTTTAACGATTCGATAACCCAATAAATAATCGATGCTTGGATCAGTTCTTGACCTTATTTGACCTCAATGCACAGTTTGTATGAATAGAATATTTAGTACAATTCTATTGTCCACATATTCCTAACCAATAGAAACCTGTTATTATACATACATAAGCTTCACAACTTGTGTATACCCACTCCCCTTTTTATTGTGGCGGGGTATTCAGAGGCTTGAGTGCCCATTTCGGAAATTACTAAGGTATTTTAGGTAGTGAACCGTATCGCCGAATAGTAGCACTATAATTTTCTTATCCCAAGGGATATATAGGTTTCCTCACGATATTTTCCCTCACCGTTGGCGGCTGTAAGTTATGTACGTAAATGAGAAAACGCATTTTTTATATTTCAATTATTGGTACATTCCTGAACCGGGATTCGAATATAGGCCCTCTAATTAGGCAGAGGTCTTTCCCACTAGGCTATCACCACTTTACTATAATAATCATAAGTTAAGTATGAATCGAGAAAAGTCTTTGGCTCTAGTCTCTATACTAATCCGTATCTGTAAAATTCGATGTAATTAAAACTTTGGACTTTAGTGACTCAATCGGTGCAATTAGCTTTCTGATGAAAAATTTAAGTGGTCTATAAAATAATTCAATTCAATTAGTTAATTAATGTTCTATAAAATATTTCTTAAATTTAATTTCTTGGCTTCTAGAAATAGGTCCTATGTGATGAAACATTGGTAAGAAGGTTTTTGATCTGTCTTACTATTAGACATGTTTTTATATGTATAACATAAACTAATATCTATAACCAGCGAGTGTGCATAAAGTGTGGTTTGTCAGGATCAGGACACATGGGAAAACGTAAACTCTGCCTATGTAGGTAAAAATAATGAAATATTTGGTCCTAACATCATTAAATAAATATTTAAAAAAGGAACAATCGATTCTGTATATAGCCTTTAAGAAAAAACACCTTTTTCTTGCACTACGTATATTGTTTTTAAAATAAATAAACAAGTGCTCACATGAACTCGTAAATTACTGTTTACATTTTACCACCGGAAAATAATTGCAAGAACTTGCATTTACCGGAAGAAAGACAGCATTTACCGTGTCAACCTTTTAAGACAATAAGGTCATCAAAATAATTATCAAAAATACTAAAGGTTAAAAGTCAACGTAGATAGTATTTATGTTATTAACTAGTAACCTTAACTGATGTTAACAGACTTTTATGTTTATAAACAAGGCGGCCATCCATCAAGAGAAATGTCACAACAAACTTCGCTTAATCTATAAACAATGCACTTAATAAGTAATGTTCCTACATAGTGAGCAAACAAAGTTTTTCTATTATGAAGTTTTTTTTATAGAATAGGCAGTTTTTCTCACAATAGTCTCTAGTTAAAGTTTTATGAATCTCACAATGTGTTAATTGCATGTATAAACAAATAAATTTCATTGATACAAAATAGAAATTAAAATTTAAATGAACAGCTTTTTAATCCTTTGTTAGGTGACTATTAGACTACATATCACTTAACGATTCAGTGTTTTAAAATATGTTGAATGAGGCATCAGCCTTCGATTTGAACTTTGCATGCCAATGACCCATGTATTTAGAGGCCGTATTTCGTGATTCAAATTGTTTTGTTGTATTGAAAAAGCCTAGTTGATTCTAATCGTTATGGAATAGTCAAAATTGCCTTGTTGCAGATATAGTTTATTGCATTTTTTTATATAGTTGTTGCATTGATTTGAATACTTTATCAGTCAAAAATTGCAAACGATCTAAAATATAATCTTTTATTTTGATAAAGTACACACAAAACTATGAATTTGTTGAAAAAAAAGAATGAAAATGTTTCTAAGCGGTATCCAGCTGTACATAAAATCAATAATATTAATACAGTTTTTGAATAAAATAAAATATCTAATGGCGTAAAACTTTAATGACCATTTTATTGAAATTTGTTCAACATTAATTTGATTTGTATCTACAAAACCGTACTTGATGCAATATTTCATAGATCTCAATTGAAACATTATTTAATTACTAGTTGCCAGGCTTCGAAATAATACTACTAGTACATTATATACAACGCCTAAATCAGAACAGAACAATACTCCAAACGTCTACTAGCGTCCTCTATACTTTGTGCAAATCTGGTTTATTGCATCTCAACCAATGTCCATACAAGGAGATCTTGCCTAACCAAAAGGAATGTTTTGAAAGGAAAGGCGATCAGAACATTCGCGGATACTTGCATACAAATAAGCTTATCTTCTGTGTTGCTTAGTAAAAGTGAGCCTACTCGACTAAATTATACCTACTCACCTACCTACTTGCCTGTATCGTTTAAGTCTAAGTTTTAGATAGAATTCTTGCTAACATGTTATTTCGGTATTATAATAGTCAGTACCTGGCTGAGGCAAAAACCTAACCTGACTATAATATAATATTGTGGGACACTATTACACCAATTGAATTAGCCCCTTGCTAAGTACATTTAAAACTTGTGTCAAGGATACTAGTCAACGTTTATTTAAGAAGTTTATATTTATTATATAAAGATAAATACAAATAATCAACAACCAGGCTGAAAAGCAGAAGAAAAGCGTAGTTCTTAATTCTCCCTCCACCGGGAATCGAACCCAGAACCTCTCGAATAGCGTTCAGGTGGTTATCCAATCGCGTTCCAAAGGTAGTCTATAACGTAAAAGTATTGTTAAATTATGTAATAGCGTAGCAGAGTATACTTAGGAAAAAGGGTTCATGGAATCTATTAGGCAACTTTTTACAGCGACAAATTCTTATATTCATTAAATTAGTAATTATTTATTTTAACCAGTTTTGTTTGTAAATATTATTATTTCATTTTCTTGTTTATTAAATAAATATAGTAAGGCAACTTATAGTAAATAACCGATATATAATGGCATATTGATATAATCGCTAAAGTGACAAAAGAGTATTAAAGTAAACGTGGTTTTGCTCAATCTCAAAGGGATAAAGCTGTGAGTATATGTACATGCCTTAGATACTTACGTTCAAAACGTTTCTTGTAACACTCTCACTCAAGTAATAAAAGTAAACGTGCACTGAATTCAAATTAAGATCGTAAAAACAAGTATTCTGCGATAAACATCACGTCCTTAATACTTTTAAGGGTTGCCAGCTGAGTGCCTACTATCCGGCTTGCGAAATACTATCGTCACCTCATAGGTACTCATTAGTCAAATGGTATAGTCACTGTTCATAAACATTGCCTATTATTTTGCAAATTCTAGAATTCTAGAACATAAAGCTTATGAAAACAATATTTCATATTAGTTGAATACAATATCAAAAGGTCATATTAGTTCAGAGAGCCCAAGACAAATTGGCGTTTGCAATAGGTTAAAAAGGCAAAGAGAGACATAGGTTATATTATTTTTCTAAGGCTCTATCTAAGTTACAACGGATCAAAGGACATGAGTATTTTCATGGAAAGAATGAATAAAATAAATAACGCAAAACAAAACTCATTGTAATTAAATGCCATGGACATATAATCTATAATCTTTATTTATAGCCTAAAAAAAAATTTTTTTAAAATATCGAAATTTATAGCCTACAAACTTTAAAAAAATAACGTCATAGTTAAAAATATCTATGTAATTATAATTATTTATTTAAATTACATAAGAACATGGCCAAACTTTGAAAGTGAGTGACCTCTAGCGATAAAAAATTAAAGTAAAACCACGTTCCCCTATGCATTAAGATGAATGTACAAAATGACATTGAAACACTAAAATCCATTGTTTTGCTAATGGTTCACATTATATGGAAGCTTGTGCGTGCAATAAAGTACTTTGAGTGTCAATTACAATTAGTTTCAAGCTTGCGTTTTGCTTTTTTAGTTATAATGTAATAAGTACTCTTCATACATATTGTACATATAATAGTCAGTGTTTGAATTATTTATGCTATATGTATGAACAAGTATGTTTTAAGTAACCTATGCATAGTTATGATCTACTAGTACCGAATCCTTGCTTTTGTGACTTTTTACTAATAATAACTAGACAAATAATCATAGTTTTGTTTAGATAGTATTTCATAACACTTCAAATTAAACACAAACGCATAATTGCATTCAGATTTAGCATTTTGGAGATATGTTCCAAAACCGATTTAAATTCAACGCCCTCTTTTATAAAGTATGGAAAGGGATTCGGTCTCTGTTCTATGATAATGTTCTCTTTACTACTTTTCCCTAGAATCGACAAAGGTTAATTATTTGCATTTTCGAATCATTGAAACAAATCTTTAATCTACCTTAAAGCTCTTTTTTATAATAGACTTTTTAAGTATTATTATTTTTTCTCATATTCATAGACAATATGCAAATTATTTACCATATCCAGAACAATCTGTTTAAAATATAATCATTCGTGGACCTATCTTTAGGTAGCTAGGTAGCTAAGTTATTATTACATAACGATTATTACCAATGATCCATTCCAAGCCATTATTAACATCCTAAAGTTTCCGGTTCTGCCAGTAATTATATTAAATTGCAAAGAAACTCTATTTATGAAATATAACAGTTAATGTTTGCAATTTATTTTATTGTTTAATTACTGAAATATGTGCTTATTGGTATGTATAGTTGCGTGCGATAATAATTTTCATCCTTTAACCTTCGAAGAACTATCGATTTATTCTAATTATAGAGCGTGTAAGGAAAATCCATTTTAAGTAGTCGTAAATTCGATATTATTTTCTCAATAGCTCTTTATATTCGTAACATTTTATCTTATGAATACTACCTATATACTACATAAATGAGATAATATAATTAGATTTCCTTTCCATCTTTTTATTCAATAAATATATTTAAATATTTTTTAAAAGTTTTATAGTATAGTCATAAATAGTTAGCTACCATCAGTTTTGTTTGACTGAACGTAGAAGATACAATTAATCTATCTACACCCATTAACATAACTATGATATCGGGTTGTAATAGCATTACTTTGTAAAATTGGTAATCGGATTCTACGTTTATATATCGATAACATCAATTACATATAATATTGGAAACTTAATACCACCTCCAAATATGTTACATACATCAAACAAATGTGTATGAGGAGGTGTATGAGTGTCAATGAAGCGAAAGTGGTTTGTAAGGATCGGGACAAATGGGGACCCGTGATTTTTGCCTACCCCTCTACAGAAAATCAGGCACGATGTGTACATAACAAACATTCCTTGCTTTCCGTATACTTAAAGAGAATACCAAATACCTATCCCTTAATATGTATGTATGTTCTACATTAAACACTAATACGATGCAATATAATAAGGAAGTAGTCGAGCAGTGATTTATTTAACACATCGACGCCTCACTACTACTTCTAGACGTAACAAGCCTAAAAAATCGAATAAGCAATTCGATAAAAGTAGTAGTTCCACTCGAATCGACTTTGATTGATATCAAACGATTGATTAAATAATTACGTTTAGGAGAGAATGTGAATTAATTCACTATGTAGAGTTACTGGTTTTTCGATTAGACATCAATCTATGTATTATTTACGCCTGTTTTGCTATAGAGGGGTAGGTAGAGATCACTGTTCCCTATTCTGGTAATCCCTTTTTTACTTCTAATTTACATACTTCCTTCTTAATCATAATCTTTAAATTCTCTCGTGTGTAGTAAAATATGAGATAAATAATATTTTTGTCAATTATATTTGGCATATTTATAGGAAAATATGTAATATCGCCAACAGCAGTTGCTAAGCCTAGAACCAAAAATACCATTTATCTCTGGTTCCTTAGTCACTAGTTAACCTTCGGAAAAAGTATTAGGTACCAAAATAATGATTCATTAACCTCTGGTTCTAAGTCATTACCTCCATCAAAAAGTATTAGGTAACAAAAGAAGCTAGTATCATTTCATTTAGGTCCCAAACTCGCACGGATGATAAATAGACTTTTAACTTCGCTTGCAATAAGAGTAATCGCGCTCTGTCGCAAGACATAATTTTAATACCTGTGTGAATTCACGAAATTTATCGCTTATTCCGTAGGACATAAATTTGTTAAGATTACAGTGAATGGATTGGACTGAAATTGTAAACATTATGAGTCAAAACGACAAGAGAATTTAGTGTGGCATATCGTAGGACATTCTTTGTATTTACAAAGAGGATATATTTACAAAAAAAGACAAACGCATTCGACCTTAACCCTTGCGAGGTAGTCAGTGGTTCAGGTTTGCATCTCCGCAATTGCGAAGGTAGTAACTCACGTGTTGACCAGATACTTAGTACTCAATGTGACAGGTGGTAAGACATGTCGCCATTTACAAGCACTAACTATTATCTGTTTGGGGTACATATAGCTTTCCTCACGTTGTTTTTCCTCACCGTAGTATTCGATGCATTTTGCAAATAAACTTTTATTCTGAAAATATACAAAGAAATAATTGCACTTGATTTCCATTGTTACATGCTCAAGCGGGATTTGAACCCTGTACCTCTGATACAGAGTCAAGCCCCAAACAACTGAGCTACGTCGAATACGAAACTTCATAGCAACCAAACTACGACATACACGTTAATCTTCTTACAATCTCGATTACAATCACCAGTAACATCAAGGTTTCAATATTTTGATACCATTGTTTAGGACTTCCGACCACTTTTGCTTAAGTGGTCGTGGTTGTGCAACGCGGTTGTCCCACATTGTCATTGATGTGCATCTGATATGGCGACTGCGCAGGCGCGATAAGAACTAGCCCCCAGTGTTCGTTGTATGAAACTAGGGAGCTAACTAGATGCCTTTCTTCGTGGTGTAACTAGGCTAGATAACTACTAAGGGACTAGGGATACTTTCTGTTACTTTTAGAATTGGTAGTACTTCGAACAAGCTAAATTCTTTCTAGGTAAACACAAGCATTGCTACCACTTTTACTATTTATAGGGTTTGGTGACAGATTTCCTGCCCTTTGTTGGATATATTCCATACAAACTAAGTTCATTAGGTGCCTCTACCAAT
This sequence comes from Leucoptera coffeella, assembly GCA_030578115.1. Taxonomy (NCBI): domain Eukaryota; kingdom Metazoa; phylum Arthropoda; class Insecta; order Lepidoptera; family Lyonetiidae; genus Leucoptera; species Leucoptera coffeella. Next base: position 26,718 of record JAMBLF010000127.1, on the reverse strand, counting down.
ATTTAAAAAAGAGCAGCTAGTTAACATAGATGATCACAATACAAGTAAATGTACTCACATATGTCATTATCATAGCTTTTGTGTGTGCCAAAAAACTGTTTACTTACTTAGATTCGTGTGTAAATATACCACTTTAACAATTTAAGACACGCGAGCTTCTACGTACCCCCATTGTGAATGTGTTCGTGTGTTTAGACCCAAGGTTTGGAAGGCTAATGGGTGTGAGTGACTCATTTGTGGCGCAAAGTGATCGCAACCATTACGATGGTCGGTCTGTCACAATAATGTCACTGTAATGATACTTTTAGCAGATTACGACTGAAGTTTGGTTCTGCTAATAGTAAAATAAATTATAATAGTAGTATCCCAGTATGTTCTAGTCCGGGTAAAGTTAATTTTCCAATGTTTAGTTTAGCATAACGTAAAATAAATTTTAGTAATCTAGGAAGTTAACTGAATATTGTTTGGGCTTCCTCTGATATGTTACAACATATCTTATCTTACAAGATGCTACTAAAAATATACTTCGATAATGTTATATTGGACATTTTGTTTTAATCTTTTAACCTTGTATCTTGTACATGATATTAAAATCTCGGTAGTACCTAAAAGATAGAAATGTAATGAACATGCTAAAATTAAGCATTCATAAAATTATATGTAGCTGTCTTTGTCACCATTTTAACGTAGACTAGATCACTAAAAAATTGCGGCTTAAAAGATGTTTGTAGGTAGCTGTCACCAATTTTACTTATCAAAGACATCACAACACCCAAAGTGAAGTCCAATGTACGTTACTCAATATAATCTCACATTTTCTATCAGTTTAAAATAGTATAGCACAACATACTAATAACAAAATACTTACATAGTCCTTGCGGATAGTGAAAGGTTTTCATGGTCTATGGCCACATTGAAATCACATTTATCAATGCAGTAAATATTTCTATATACAATTATTTACGTATATATATATATACATATATATATATATATATATATATATATATATATATATATATATATATATATATATATATATTAGTAGAATCAAGTGCTGCCCAATGCCACATTTGGACCACGTCGATTTGTGTAATGCGATCGCAAATATTAATACCGTTTGGGAATTAACGACCCTACTTCGATACCCGGTGATGTAACTGCTCTGCGCAAGCAACGTACCTATGTTCACGATTGTAAAGGTTATTCTCGGGTTCTATTCGGTGAATTACAGTGGCTGGTGTATAGTCACGTCTTTTCCCTTATAAGCAATGGTCAGTGTCTGTTAGCAGCGATGCACTACCCACCTGTCACGTTTGGTAGATTAACTGGCTACACTGTTGTCATATTGGCGTTCACTCAATAGTCTTTTTACCCCGACAAATTTTTTAAGTTATCTGTGAGATATACATCTGATATATTACCAATACCAATATAATATGTATTTAATAATGCAACCTTCCTTCCGAATAGATATACCATACGTACCAAATAAAAGAATAGGAAAGTTTTTAGGTCTTTCACAAGGCTAACTATCATTACCTTTATTCCAAATTTATTTATGGCCTTATCACTAATAGCATTATCTCTTCGTTCACAATTAGCACAAACATAGGATATTTAATATATGTGATACTCCACATACCTGCTTTTGATCTAAGTCCCAACAAACACCAAAGTTGTCCACTTAATAACATTATAAGCTAGAACAAGTGCAGTTCCTATTAACAAAATATTTACGGAATAGAACCTTCGAACAGGAAGTAGGCTGCAGGCTTGCCAGACCGGAATCTCGTTTCTCTGCCCATTTCATTCAAGCTGAATTTATAGCCGGTATGGACAGAATAACATTGCACGTACTTATATAACTACATACATACATACACATCACGCCTGATTCCCTGTAGAGGGGTAGGTAGAGATCACGTATCCCCATTTGTCTCGATCCTGACAGACCACTTTCGCTTCATTGACATTCATACATTCTCTCATACACTCTCGGCGGTTATATGTACTCCTAACGTCACCTTTTTTCAATATAGTATATATATATATATATATATATATATATATATGTATGTATATTCCTTTTGTCAATCTGCTATCATTCATCCGCATAACATGTCCAAATAAAATTATATAACTATTCCCTGACTATCTGACCAACACGTGGGTTCGAGGAGTCCATTGAATTACTACCTTCGCAATTAGAGAGATGGACACTTAAACCCTTGACTACCTCGCAAGGGTTAATGGTTGTAAATGTGTTTGTCTTTTGTTTTGTCTTTTTTGTACTTATAAATTCTGGTACAATTAAGAAATAGAACTTCTGCTAACTAACTGCTTTTCTTTCTACTTGTCTATCTTTCTGTCAGTTCGTAGGATGTGACTAAGGGGCTTGGGGTTATTAACGTAGGGGTACATTGGAATAGATTGAGTATTTAGCTAGAGATCGAATAAAATAATCTGTCTGGTTCGCTGTAAGAAACTATTCAATTTAGATCTATTTGTCGAGAGACTAACAACCTATCAGTAACTTAAGTTGAAAAATACGATAATATCTCCGAATTCGAATCTGATGGATAAAATTGACTCAGAAGATATAATATCTCCAAGATATCCATAAATACTTAAACGAAAAGAAATCATTTCTCCAAACTGTCCAACCCAAAAGGGCTTTTCAAATTCATAATTAGTTATTAACGAGCTCATTCGTTCGCCATTCGGTCGTTTCACAATTAATTTCGCGTCGCTCACTCATGCATACAGTGTGTGAGCAAGTAGAGATCCCGCCACATAAGGTGGCAGTTGAAGGCGTCGCCACAGTCGCGTAATTCAGTGTTACCAGTAAACACGCCAAAACTAGCACTCACTGTGCCATACGGCTCGATACATTATAGGTTTCATTTGTAACGGTCTTTGGTTGCAGAGCTATAAACTCAAATAAAACAAATTAATATATCAAAGTCAAAATATGTTTATTAAACTATTTCAAACATGATTAATAATTAACGGGACTTATCCTTTTTATTATACATTACATATATTATGTGTTCCTTCACTCTGTCCGCAATAGACCGTTTAGTGTGTTCGACGTAGGATTTCCCACAGCTGCAATCAATCTTATACACACCCTTATATCTTATATCATGAGTATAAATCGCGAATCTCTTAAAACTATTATTTCAAACATGGCACTGAGCATTGTCTTTACATATTTTTTACCGAGGTTAGATCAGCGGAGACCCTAGCTTGGAGAAGAACTAACAAGAAACTCCGGAAATCAATTTATTATAATCACCCTTAACAAACATAAAAATTACAAAGAGTGGGCAAAAAACACAACGCTGGTAATACTAAATTTAACTTTCATACAAAATAACACGCAATGGCGGTAACGTCAAATTTAGTTCCAAGTTTGGCTACTGCCACCTTATGTGGCGGGATCTCTAGGTGTGTACGCAACAGCGGACGGTTCGCCAGTAATGACTAGAGATGGGGCTAGTAGGGTAGTACAAACAGGTATAATTTGGGTGGAGGAACATTTTGTATATTAGAAATATAGGTACTAAATACAGGCATATTGAGGTCTGGAAAGAATGTTGCGTTTTGAATTCTCATACAGTGGAAAAGTGACACATGAAATAGTTAGATGTTAAAAGATACAGCTGTATGTAGCATATATTTAGTCTGGGAATGAAAACGTTGTGTACTTCATACTTAATTCATAGGTGGTACGGTTACCAGGATTTATTTCTAGGCTTAAAGATTTAGGGAAGCTATTTAGTCTAGAATATTGATGTTAAAAGTACTAAAAGCCACCCAGTACGTAAGACTAATGCGTGATATCTTCATTCACCTATTAAGGTAACGTGCTTGAGTACTACGCTTTACCAGTAAATTAGCATATCCCATCTCTAGTGACGACAAACGAGCCGTTTCATAACATTACCAACAAGAATGAACTCCATATGTGATTTGTATCTGGGTCGAGAAGTATAAAAAATAATGGTCAAAACTTACTAGATTGCATTGTTATGAAATAGCCCAAATGTTCAAGCGAATTGTGCCGTGTATATTGCCTTGTTTGTACGCATATCATTGACCAATGAGGTGCTAGTCTTGGATCTTTATAATGTAACCAGCTGCTTGTTTGATACACATTAGTCTATACTATTTCGTTAGAAGGCACGCGTAGGAAAATGTTACTAAATAACATTGTAATCCTTTGAGTTATTTATAGTATAAGCTGGACTTTTCTAGAAAATATAAAGATCAATGAAAGGTAGGTGTATCGTTAATATAGCTAGTTATGTCAATGTCTCTTAGTCACATCTTACGCTATTCTACATTGTATTAATATGTTACAATACCACGTCTAAGTAAATTAATACACTATACTGCGATGAAACCACAGTGGGTGGAAATTTTATGTTTCATTGAATACTTTACACAATATCTTGATTTAGCATGTTTTGGAGAGTAAACATGCAATTCGAATCGCAATATTAGGACAGAATATTATTTATTCCGATAAATAATATTGCAAGAGTGTTGTATAATGATGACCTGTGAATCACATGATCTTCACAAATATTTAAATACAAGACATGTCACTAGGTATGGGAAACATAAAATACCTAATGAATCGATATCGATTCCCAATGAATATATTATTATGTTCATAAACAACTAAGTCATCACTATTGTAAGTCCTTTTCAGGTATTCAGGGCTTTAAGTAGCCTTAATTACATGAACAAGGTACTGGTTTACTCGATGCCAATATTTACCAGATTAGCCATTGAACTAGCCATAGCCTATAATATTATATATTAGTTAAAGTGTGGTGCCACACTTTAGTGAAATCTATCCAAGCACGGTATTTTTCCATCTTCTAGTAGTTTACACGTTAAGCCCACAATTCCATAACGGTGAACATAGATATTACGGAATGGATTTTGTATTAAATATATAAAAAAACGAATCAATGCAGCGTCGACTATTTTGTCTTAGCTCCCAACTTGTACAAATGAACAAAAGGCCATTATCCGTTTAGCGATTCCATAAATTATTTTCGTCTAGAACTTTCTGCTTAAAGTACCTCGTTATACACATCCGTCTAACAATGAGTTTTTTATGACATACCCATACACGCATTATCCAATCTCTGTTGTTGCATAATTTATCAATTTTTCGCGTGTGAATTTAATATTGTTTTAACAACAATAGTTTGTTGTTGTAAGGCGGAGTTATCTTGTTAATCTAGGTCCTTATGCGTTGCTGCAACGTGCTGTACCATCTGGGCTACAATGCGGTACATCTAAGGTCAGCCAATCCAAATGACATCAGGGAGTTCATTGTTGCGAGTAAACGGTTTCCCATCACTACTCCACTCTCACTTGAGAATGAGGGAATAGAAAAATAAAATGGAATGAACAATTACATAGGCAGTTATAAATAGATACATAAAAATCACGTCCGAAATCTATGAAGATATTTCTGATATCAAGAATTCTTGTCTTTTACTACCATGATAAGCTACTTTCGCTACATTAACCGGTGTATACGGATATAACTAGAGTAAATAAATATTCGAGAATAATCTAGAGACTTGAATTTTGCTTACTAAAGGCGTTCACGCCAAGGTAGTCTAAGCTAAATTTAAATAGGAGAAAAGTTGATAAATAAAATCCAGTTATCACTTGTTGGTATAGCCTGCGGCGTTATTATATTTTCTTTTCCATCATAAAAGAGTACAAAAAGTCGAAAACAGGTACATAAACTTAAGGTAACATAAAAAATAGGTAACAAGTTTTTACAAGAAGAAATATAGAGGAGTATTCAGTGCTTATTCGTCTGAAATTCGTACGAGATTTCGTCCAACGATCTAGCTGTGAGCCACTATCAGTTCTGATGAAGCGTCGCACGACAGACGAGATTAGTGCTAACTTACAATTATATCACATTCTTCGCTTCCTACAGCCTTAATAGCTATCATGATGACCATATTCGTGACCGTGTTCGTGGCTGACGTAGACGGGTACGGGCACCTTCACGGGGTAAGGCACGTGCTTCTCGATGTGTACGGGCACGTGCTTTTCAATGTGAACGGGGTACGGTCTGTCAACGGGCACTTTTACGGGGACTGGGATGTGTTTCGTCACTGGGTACGGGATGTGCTTCTCAACGGGGTAAGGAGCTGGCACGGGGACCTTGACTGGGTAGGGGACTGGCTTCTCTACGTGCACGGGGTAAGGCCTGTCGACTGGCACCTTCACTGGGTAAGGCACTGGTTTCTCGACTGGGTAAGGGACGGGTTTCTCTACTGGGACTGGGTAGGGTTTGGGTACGTGGACTGGGTAGGGCCTGTCAACGTGGACCTTGACGGGTACTGGCACCTCCTTGTAGACGGGGTATGGGGCAGGTACGTGGACTGGGACCTTTACTGGGTAAGGGACCTTCTTCTCAACTGGGTAAGGAGCGGGGACATGTACTTTAACGGGGACTGGCACGTGCTTCTCTACTGGGTAGGGTTGGGGAACGTACACCTTGACGGGGACTGGTCTGTCGACGGGGACGTGCACTGGGTAAGGCACCTTCTTCTCCACTGGGTAGGGAGCGGGCACATGGACTGGGACCTTGACGATCTGTTTCACTGGGTAAGGGACGTGTTTCACAACCGGGTAAGGTTCTGGCACGTGAACTTTGACGGGGACTGGCACGTGTTTCTCTACTGGGTAGGGAATGTGTTTCTCTACTGGGTAGGGGACTGGGACCTTCTTGACCACGGTGATGGTCTTGTGGACCTCAGCGTGTCCGTGGCCGTGCTCGTAGCCGCCGTCGAAGCCTCCGTGACCGTACCCCAGGCCGATGTCGAAGAGCCCTCGCTTCTCCTGCTTCTTGTCAGCGGAGGCGGTGTTGTCAGCCACTGCCACTTCCTTTTCTGCTTTCTTGGTCTCTTCAGCATGAGCGAAGGCCAAGAGAGCCACCAGACTGGCGGCCACCAACTGCAATTACAACCCACTCGTTAGTACTAGCTTGTACAGAGGAAAGTTACATAGTTTATTAGTCTAACGCATAAATCAACGATAGTATCTAATCTATCACTTAATAGATAGTTTACGGTCAGCGATTATCTAATCTATCTAGATTCGCAGGTTTAGAGAGTAGGAAGTCGAGACAAGAAATGATTTATAGAATGTTTATTATAATGCGACTGTTACGTAATTAGAAGCTATGTTGGCTTGCTATTGTAATGTTATTAAGCTAACTTCCTAAGAATTTATATCCTGAATATTTTTGCAAACTAGTAAATTATACGCCTCTTTCTTTAGACGTCCAATAAATCATCATACAAGTATTAATTAGGGAAAATCGTTTAAACAGTATATACTTATAAATATTTCTACATTTAATAGTATAAGAAAGATTCAAGGATAAACTTCATGCACAATGCAAGTACTGGAAGCTATAAATGAGTGTGTTTCACTGACTGCCCCTTCCGTGTGTCGTAACCGGAATATACAAGGAGTCAAAAACCGTAAAATCCTTGCAAAATTCACGCGTTACGCACTGCGATTATAATTAATTATCCGGTCCCAAGTTAGAACACTTTCTTTGTTTATATCAAAAGAAGATGTTATAAAACTATTAGATATAGTTAAGCTAGAAATATAGTTGCATTGATGCTAAATAATTGTATGTATAGTTTAGAAAATGCATTGTTTAATTAGTGACAAACTGTAGGAAGTTTTTAACTAGTAATACTATTTTAAGTAAAATTTTACAGATATTTTTATACTAATAAAACCTACAAACGACATGATTTAAAAATTATATTTTATCTTAATTTTTCGGCAATCAAATCCACGCAATTTTACGAATCAATTTTTTTCGGTAGTCAAAATACAAAAAAAGGAAAACACAACACTGAAGCACAGCGTAACAAAAGCCACATAGCGTTAATTAAACTAAAGCACTCGGCACACACAAATATTAAGTGGAGTACACACCACAAACTTCATGATGCTTGTATGTAAGGTTGTACTGAAGCGCTGTACTGAATGTGAATGATGTGTGTTGGTGGAACACTGGCCTTATATACCCATAGTGGCGTCACGTTAAAAAGGACACCGCTTTACTTTCGCTTTTACAAACGCCCCGCCAATGCTGCAGTGTGGTCGCACCCTTAACTACCCCTATTTTTATAACATAGAATAGGGCAGAGTAAGTTTTTATATGAATTGGTATAACTTAGAAATTATGTTAATGTTATTAGCATAAATTTGTACTTTGAATATTGATTTCGGAACGTAAGTCTTAAGTTTTTTGAATGTCAACAGAAGGCTCGGGACCTTGAATGAATTGTAACTAGCTGTCTGTTTTTCCAAGATGCCATCCAATGTCACTAGGACTTCTCTGAGGCTAATTTGGGCGTTAGGCTAAATAGTCGCCATCATAAATATTCTTAAATTGTTTACATTTTTTATCCCAATCAATAAACAAAGTATGATAAAAAGTTATTCATATCTTTTCTTGTTTTATCGGCCCTTTTGAAAATGATGGATGACAGGGTTGATATAGTTATAAATCGAAATAATTTAGGATATTGGAGTTAGTTTAATATATAAATGATTCACAGTTTATAGTATTCACGACATTTAGTAGGTATCTAAAAAATACATGGCCCTGAAGTCAATGATACCTAAAAGAACAGACAGATTCATAAATCAGAAATAAATATCATAAGTTTGCAGCCCTATAAATAATATAATACACTCATACCTTTTAGATGTTACAACTAGCCAAGTTAATACTATCGCAAAGAAAATGCTGAGTCATTATAACTATGCTTTAAAGCAATAAAAAAATAAATGCTACTGTATTATAAACGGACGTTACAAACATTAAGACCGATTACTCTTTCAGGGTAGTTAGAAGCTAAAGTGAACTATAATGTTAACATTACGTAGTTATAGTTTTAAGAGATTCGCGATTTATACTCATGATTAATTACTGATTTACTCATACATGATTTACTCATAATTAACGCGATAAGTCCCGTTTGCTATTAATCATTACGTAGTTAGTTTACAATGAGGGTATACACCACACTTACATCACAATATTGGAGATGGAAACATGAATTTCTAGCTATTCTTTATGGGATTCCGCTCATTATGATCGCCAGACATATGTAAATATATCTCGACGTTCAATGAATAAACTGTTCTGTACTTATCACGAAAAAAACAATTAGTATTTACATTTTCTGTTGATGCATGTTTGTGTTACTTTTTATCTCTGAGTTTGGTTTCCCAAGTTACTAACAAGCAATTTTGTTGTTCTAATCAATGTAGAATTATGATATTTAAGTAGGAAACAAAAACACCTCGAATACTGATAGACTATTAGTGGTCGAAGACTTTCACAGTCACGTTGTAGTAGGTACACTATCTACCCCAAAGGATAAACAGTCATGAACTGTATATGTAAGCGGATGTCTATGTCGCTGGAGGTTACTGGCAGAATCGGAACAATAAAATAGATGATGAAACAAAGGAATCACAAATCATAGATTCCTGGTTCAATACTCAGACGCAACATGAAACTCTTATACATGTTTGTCTTTCAAAAACTTAATAGACATTTATAAAACGGACCTCTTTTTCAATGTTAGTCAACATCGTAAGACTTCACCTAATATTTTAAATAGGCAATAGTCAACTGTTGTATACAGCGAAGCTTATTTAAGCTATTTAGGCACACTGGATATTTACTATCTGCTCAAAGTTGACTAGTTATAGTATAGTTCTATTTGACTAAAAATCGTTAATTACTCCACAATTATATACAGATGAATACGTAGACTTGCGTAGCTCTTGTTAGGGTAAATAATAAAAGTGTATTTTACAGTAAGATTTAGTAAAGGGTTATTTAAGAACTTAATATATAGATCAAATTGGAGACATTCTTCTCAAGGCGGGTGTACGTAAGGCGAAGAACAGAAGAGCATGTATGAGAAGGTTAATGGGTGTGAGTGAAGTAAGCGAGATTTGTCAGGATCGCTCTAAGTGGCGATCGATAGTCACTGCTTATCCCGTTGAGGACGTCTAGGTGTGAATATATGTATGTATGTTATCCCAAATTACTCCTTAACATACACCCAAGTAATTCCAATGAAACATCTCTAAAAGGCGTATAAGCAGGGAGCGTAACAACTTTTTGCCTCTCGCTCTAGCGTTTCCTACTTGGGTAACATTCAGCAAATGAGGAAATGGGACAAAAAATCGCCATTGCATCACTAAGTACCCACCTGATCTAGAATGTGAGTGAATCTTGTAATTAGACGGCCCGTGCGAACATTTCACACTCGTTTACACCGTCTTGAATTTTGTATTGCCGCGATTCAAGCGCATATAACACGTAACGAGCTTGTAATCTTGCTAAATGAAAGAAAAATATGTAATTTGGGTATACATTACCTCCTTAGTTCATTTTCGAGGTGGACAGAACCTGGGACACATAAAATTACATACATACACATCACCTCCGATTCCTTGTAGAGAAGTAGGCAGAGGTCACGTATCCACATTTGTCATAATTCCGAAAAACCACTGCCACATTGAAACTCGTACATCTCCTCATACACACTTGGCGGTAATATGTACAATAATTTCTAGGTCATTTTTAGCCTAGCAATCGGGGCTCTTTTTATTGTTCTTCGCCCGACAGATACCATTAACCCCTAGTCCTTGAGTCCCTTCTTTCGATATTCCGGAAAGAAAGACAGCTAGTTGGCATTCTTTTCCTGTCCCAGACTTAGAGACTAGGTTAGCACAAGACTATAGAAATAGGCTTGCCGTATATTAAACTTAATGTGTAGGTTTATCTAAAAATAGTGTTGTTATAGCATTATGATAATTCATAGGTAGCTTTGTGTCATTGTTTACAAAGACAATTTGGTGATGGGATAGCGACCTTCCACCAAATACTGCTCAAAATGTGCTAAATTACATATAGATCTGTGATCTATTCCTGCCCTTCAAATGCACAAATACACAAACATTTAAAGGTTTCCCCACTATGAGATCCAGCTAGCATCCTTAACCTCACAACTATACACCTCTGCATACACACTGCACAGTTATAGCCTCGTCTAATCTATCAAATATTACGAATTAGGTATTGTAAAACCCTTTAAGGCTTAAACCTCAGTTACACCCACGGGAATATTTTATGTGCAATTAATTACACAGATTGATTCATTGCCTAACCTACTATCATTAGTTGCATCTTACAACACAAGGTATATAAGCTACGAGTATACATCAACATTCACGCCTCTTAATCCCTTTTGGGGTGGACAGAAACTTGGATATAATATCTCCTCGGTCACTTTTGAATGACTATTGGGGTTGCGATGTCATAATAGAACATTGGTTAAAGGTTGCTAACACTTTGCAATATATTCTATTTACCTCTAGTCTCTTAGTCCATTCCTGTAACATGTCAGGAAGAACGGCAGCTAGTTTGTTTTCTTTTTACGACTCAGACTAGCAACGAGTATTTACGTTCTATTTTACTAAATATATTTCTATTTTGCGTTTTCCCTAGATAGGTTATATTGGGACAGATACGGATCAGTGGTCTCTGCCTACTCCGCTCTAGGGAAACAGGCGTGATGTGTATACTATGTAGTGTATTTATAATACATATACATAATTTTTTCCGTTACCAGTATTTATAACCGCCGAGTATGTATAAGGAGGTATATGGATGATATTGAACCGACAGTGTTTACCAGGAACGGGAGATCAGACGATCCATGATCTCTGTCTACACTTCTGTAGCAATACGAACTTGTTGAATGTAAATTACGAAAGTAATCAATATTACCATTAACATCTACCATTTACTTAAGATAGACAGAACCTTACTTCACACCTATTTATAACATATAACAATGTGTATATATATATATATATATATATATATATATATATATATATATATATATATATATATATATATATATACTAGCGACCCGCTCCGGCTTTGCACGGGTATAAAATATATAGCCTACTCCACTATTTAATGGATGTTATTATTCATATAAACCTTCCTCTTGAATCACTCTATGTATTAAAAAACCGCATCAAAATCCGTTGCGTAGCTTCAAAGATTTAAGCATACAAAGGGACATAGGGACAAAGAAAGCGACCTTGTTTTATACTATGTAGTGATAACAATGTATCTATATTGATATTTTCCTTTTCACTGCATCAAGTGCCTACTCCATATATGTATTGTTGTTGTGTCAAAATGTGTATATAATAGTGTGACGTCAAAATGTATTGAAGCAGTGAATAAATGATTTTTTTTTCTTTCCTTTCTTTCATATTTAATCTAATAATGCTAGGTGGACCGATGACCTCAAGAAGGTTGCTGGTAGTGGCTGGATGAGGGCCACGAAAGATGGTCTTTTATGGCGTACCCTTGGGGAGACCTACGTCCAGCAGTGGACTATTACAGGCTGATTGATTGATATTTAATCTAAAGTCTTTGATACCCAATCCACCCTGCAGGGTTGAAAATATTCATCTAATAAGCCGAGATCGAGTCCGAGATAACTTAGACCAATTTTAATCTCTTTTGCAACGTTCGCTTAAAATTATAATGTAATTTTTACGAACCAAGGTCGCGTTTGAAAGGTATATGTGTTTGTGTACTTGAGATATTACTTCGCGAGATAGGAGATTCGTATCAAATGTCTTTGTGTGGTTATGAAACGTTATAGATTGAGTTGTCCACGGTATATGGGGTTTCAAATGATAGGAAATTGATTTGTGTGCTTCTGTTTTTTTAATGTCTTTGAGATTAAAGTGCATTATGTGAAGTTTAAGTAAAGAGATGCTATGACATCGCATACGTTAATTCATCTTTAGATCCTTGTAATGTCCTAAACTAATGGCCTTAAGGTTCTTAACCCCTCTAGGGAATCAGCCGTGATGTGTATGTATGGATTAAGCTTTTTAAGTTCCTTGAGTCTTCGATTAAAAAACTCTTATAGGGTAAAACAGTAACTTTAATAACTTATGTTTTGACTAACCATATGTACGATGTGTTACATACATACATATACATTCACGTCCTTTAACCTCTTTGAGGTAGACTGCACCTCGGATTCATAATACTCGTAACTTCTAGATCAATCATTGGCGTAAATACTAGGATCGTGATGTCATCTGTATCATTACTTCCATTTACCCTTCATACATTGACGCCTGCTACGACATGCCCGAAAGAACGGCAGCTAGTTAGCATTCTTTTTACGTCTCAGACTAGCACGAAAACGTGGTCAACAAAGACAAACGCGTTCACGACCATTAACCCTTGCGGGGTAGTCAGAGATTCAGGTGTCCATCTCCGCAATTGCTAAGGTAGTAATTCTATGGCCACCTCGAACCCACGTGTTGACCAGATAGTCAATACTCATGTGACAGTTGGTTAGCCATGTCGCCATTTACAAGCACTAACTACTACCTGTTCGGGGAATAAGTAGGTTTCCTCACGGTGTTTTGTTTGTGGTGTGTTAATATATCTAAAATTAGGCAAACGTTAGTACATTGATCATTAAAGTATTTGTATTCGAGTGCATATTTTCTGAGTAAGATTGTGAGATTATTGTTTTGACAGGATTGTATGAAAGGATGATGTATGACTACTTCACCAAGAAATCAAGTTTCCTAACAATGAACCTTCAACACATTGTTTCTTGTAGCCATCATTATAAAATATAGATAGGCAAGGAGCTGGTGATACACAGGTGTTTTTCAGTTAAGTGCGTACTACATTTAAACAATATAAACTTGTGTTAATAATAACAATAATCATATGGCCTAGTAAAGTTATAGAATATACTCTAATGTCTTTCCTTGAACAGTTCTTGATTGACAGAATCGGATACTAAATACGTACACGGTCATACTTTACCGTTAGCATATTAAAACGAAATAACAATTACAGATTACCAGCCCAACACCAAATAGATTCCATTATCCCTAATCCATTAATTGCATTTAACATCTTGCCAGAAAAGATTAACTTGGTTCGCCTTTCATTCATCAGTATTACTTAAGTTTACCAGCTCCTAAACTACATCTAACTTCACATTAGAGTGTGTATGTAATGCAACGCATGTCCTTGGCGGTAAGTGTGTGTATGATCTGCAATTAAACATATCATCGTATTTAAGCATTACTCAATCCGAAGCATAATTAATGAGTGTGTCCCAATCAATTTCTTAATGGTGGACTGGATTTTTTTTAACATTAAAACAAGAGTATTTCATAAATTGGAAAAAGTGTACAAGGTGACTTTAGGGTGAAGGTTTAAGGCAGTATGTGTTGTCGTACATACACACACAGTCACGTCCTTTAATCCCTTTCGGGGTGAACAGAACCTTGCATATATAATATGTTCTAAGTCACTTTTTAGTATGAATATTGGGGTTGCGATGACATAATGGAATATTTGTGTCAGATTGCCAGTTTATCACCCATTAGATTCTTTTAGTCGCTTCCTACGACATTCCGGGAAGAACAGCACCTAGTTAGCATTATATTTTTCGTCCCAGACTAGCACAGGATAAACCCAGCCTATCACAGGACTAACATACATACATATTTATCATATAGGGATTGTTATAGCTTAAATGTAAAATATTGGTTACATATTAAGTACAGGTTACTAGTTCATCACCCATTAATTACATTTAATAATCGCTTTACTGCATACTATATATGTAAACATAAGTGTAAAGATGACAATGAAGTGAAAGTACTTTTTCAGTAATAGACACTACGGAAATCGAATATATCTATCTATACCCTTTAACCCAGACTCACTACCTATCTCCCTTTAAGAAAAAAGGCGTGACGTGTGTATGTATGTCACATTCTGGTAACCGAACCCACTTAGGTCACAAGTCTCGCTCCACTTATTTTGGACTTGTACAGTATGACGAAACATACTAATTACATACATACAATATCTTGTCCCATGCACTGGCATTTTGTAAGAGGTGACCGCGGAGAACTTTACAGATCAAATTGGAGACATTCTTCTCAAAGGTACGTAGTGTGAAGAACAGAAGAGCATGTAAGGGAAAGTAAATGGGTGTGAGTAAAGAATGGGAGATTTGTCAGGATCGTTCAAGGTGGTGATCGATAGTCGTTGCCTATCCCGTAGAGGCGCGAATATGTTTATGTATGTAATAATATATATAAAAGCTTTTATTGTGTGTTGGGTGGTAAATTCAACCAACATTTTCATAGGGAAAAGTTCCCAAGAAATTACCTTAACATTTGTGGTACACGTTGTAACTGTAGGATTATAATAAATGACACATATATTCACGCCTCTACGTCCGCAACGGGATAGGCAGAGTTTCATGCTTCACTCATGCACACTACGCTTCTCATATACGCTCTGTTGTTCTTCACTCTACATACACCCTTGATAACAATGTCTCCAATTTGATCTGTACAAGTGATAAATGTTGACTTACTTGTTGACCATAATAACTGTATGTAACTCTCATACCACTCCATCACGACGAGTTTGGAAGTAAGGCAGCTAGATAGCCATATATTTACGTTCCAGGCTAACGTCATGATATATTATGTTATAAAAATGTTATTAAGTTGATTGCTAAGAAAAATTACTACAAGCAAGGTTCGAATCTCGTATACACAGACTTGAAGGTCGAAATCTAACCACCATGTCACTCATCATATTACGTACGCTCGTTAACTTCACTTCGTGTGTTAATTACAACAATTGAAAAGTTTATTTAAATGTCAATGTCGAAGTACCAAATCTTACTGTTATTATCTAGTAAAAAAATATTTTGTTAACAATAATAAAGATGATATTATATAACCAAGGCTCTGCTTATCCCGCAAGGGCTCAAGGGACGTGAATGATGACCTCCGTGGCGCGATCGGTTAGCCGCCGGAACGCTAATCGTGAGGTCCCGGGTTTGATTCCCGGTGGAGGCAGAGTTAAGAACTACGCTTTTCTACTGCTTTCCAGTCTGGTCGTTGATTATATATGTATTAATCTACGTATAATATGTATATATTTCTTAAATATACGTTGACTAGTACCCTTAACACAAGTCTTAAATGAACTTACCAAGGGGCTAGTTCAATCGGTGTAATAATGTCCAAATATTATTATTATTATTTAAATGGATCTAGTAATGGTTACAGCTGCGTATAAGTTACCCAATTCGTTGATGAATGACAATACACTTTAACGCGTGCATTTGTTTCGGTGAGGGAATTCATCGTGAAGTAGCCGAACTGGTCGGTTTTTTTAATAGATAGAGTGATTCAAGAGGAAGTTTTATGTGTATAATACTATCCATTAAATAGTGGAGTAGGCTATATATTTTATACCCGTGCAAAGGCGGAGTGGGTCACTAGTACTCTAAATTACGGTCCCAAATCAGCACAGGAACACACGTGTATGCTTCGGTCACATTGGGGCTTAATTAATTCCAACACAATGAATTGGAGTCAAACGGATTAATGATACATTTCTAAATCATCATTACCTAACCATCAGGGTAGCGTTAGCACAAAAACTCACTCAATAACGTAGGCTAAGTTGAACGAATAAATAAGTGCTTTGATTATGGTTAGGTACTGAACTACTGTAAGTACGTAAATGAAGTGCTAATTAACTGCCTTTCTTTCCGACACTACATAAATAGAGACTGTCTGTAGGTTTTAAGTTTAGTTCATTGAGCATTGTATAACTTGCATCCAGTATTTTAGACTAAAACGATTGCAAACCCAATAGTAATATTAACGGTAGGTTACAGAAAAAATATGAAAAAGACTTAAATTTAATTACAGTATATATCTATAGCTCCATTAAGCTCTTACTTTGCTATCTGTACCACTGACAAACATATCTTTGGCGTTTGGCAATAGAAAAAAATACTCTTATTTTTTCTCCAACCTTGAACACAAGCGGCGCATGCAAAAACAAACGAATGTAATCACGAGATCATGGAGAGAACACACCGGTGCTCCGATTCTGCTAACAAACATTACGTGCGAACGCCGATCGAGATTTCATCTCTGAAATTTTAGTGTTAATGGCAACGAGGCTGGGTTTATCGGGTGCTGCCGGAGGACCAGTGATGAAGCATAGCTGCATCGTATACTGAGGCAGCACCTTTTCACTGCATCAAAGCTTTCATATTTGTTGTTTAATGTTTGTATTAATCTAATGCAGTGAATAAAGTGTTATCTTTCCTTCTTAATATTAGACGAGTATGTATGACCACGTTGGTCTTGGCAATGACAACAAAACTGCACTATCACACACCTATCTCACAGTAATGGAAGTTGGGGTATTGTGAACTCAAAAATAATAAACGGGATTAGTCCGCAAAATACTATAAACAGGTAGTAATTAGCCCGAAGCGATGTTATATACTTCAGTTTCACAATAATTTCGAAAACAATTAGAAGTTAGGAGAATCGACGCCCAAATAGGCAGTGTTCAAAATAGATAGTAAATGATAGAATGAGGTTTCTCAATAGCATTGCTGGCAAAAAATTGTCTATACGTACGTTCAGTCTAATCTCAGTTAGGCAATGTCTACATTTCATTTAAATTGCATTATTAAAATCGGTCCGTTCGATTTTGTCGTCCACACACACATATGCATATACGTTCACACTACGATCAGATATGCATTCACAAATACGTATACACAACACGTTTATAAATTAAAGGACGCTCGAGAATATTCCCTCGCATTATAAAAAAAGATACATACACATCACGCCTGATTCCCTGTAGAGGGGTAGGCAGAGATCACGGATCCCCATTTGTCCCGATCCTGACAGACCACTTTCGCTTCATTGACATTCATACATCATCTCATACACTCTTGGCGGTTATAGGTACCCTTTTTCAATATAGCGTCTATCTGACTGTTATATGTCTTATTAGACCGGCCCCTACGTAACCGCACTTCCAATTCATTATAAAAAAAAATATAACAATTTTAGTGATATGTGACTTTTGAGACAGTCTATCTAGACTTTCTTTTACAATATAATATTTACGACGAAAGTGTAGCTGTTTACATGGTTATAGTGACATCTAGTGTTGAAATATCCCGAACTAGAACTGGCCTAACGTATCAATGGAGTATTTTAGAAATTGAAGCTAGTAGAGTATTATTATATCTGTGGCTTTACAACAACCCTTTTAACACGAACACTTTAGTACATAGGTCTATGTGTAATCAAAGCCCACTTTTTACTAGATAATCAGCACCCAATGTTACGAATTCAGCACCTGACGTATACCTAACAAGATAGATGAATAGGTGTCATTACCCAGATGCTCACCCATCCAAATTCTGACCACGCCTCGCTTAACTTCGATGATTGAACGAGAACCGGTGTCAACTACGGCCGCAAACCGAGACTTATACGAAATAAACCAACACTCAAATGTTCGGTGAAGCGTAAAATAAATGCAACTGTTACGTTCAATTACATGGTTATTCAACTATTATTTAACCTAATTATACGTCGGCTGGAATATTTGGATTTTTTAATTGTTTGGTGGTTGAGATTAGCATTATTGGTTGGTAAGGTGAACGGTGTAAACCAAGCCCATAGGGAACATACATAGGGAACTTAAATACGATACAGAATTTCAAATATTACAGGATCACAAAAGTACGTATAAACAAAGACACATTTTGGACATTCTAACCAATTTCGATTTTTCCGATCCTGATAAATCATTTTCTTTTGATTGACATTTAACGTAAAACCTTTTTCTATATGGTGTCCTTTTCAGGTTTTTTAATTTTTTTTAGACGCTGAATACATTTCTTTTTAAATATAACGACTAGCTTACAAGATAGATAAGGAATCAATATTTTCATAAAAATACACTTATATGTTACTATAGGATTAATTTTAAACACTATTTTTCAGTTTTTAAGTATTTCGTGTCAACCGCTGATATCTTAACAATAAAACTCGCTTACTTAATAAACAGTAAAATGAAAATGATGCTCGTTGTTACTCCGGTTCACCCTGATCATTCGTTTGAAACTTAATAGGGTGTAACGTGTTAAGTATAGTCTATAATTAAAGTAAATACTAATTTTAGGCGTAAAAATACCTATTTAACTAGTTAACAGAAAATTGTTGACCCGGATGGTGAATGAATATGGAATAATTACATATTGCTAAATACTTAAGTCGCGGTTTCGGTTCTCAGTGAAAACTAGATTTTTATGTCTACTGCCTACCCCTCTGAATGTGGGTGAGTTCAAACATGCATTACGACCCTTTTTCTAAAAAGTAGTGATTGTTACCACCGTAATTCTTGTGAAGATGATTAGTTAAAATAGTTATCGAATACTACAGTTAACTAAAATAACCAGCGACAGTGACGCTGCGACAAAGGGTGTTGTGGTGATGGTGCCTTTGCACAAATAAAATATGTGGCTGCTTATATACATCTTTAGAACAATTAAAATTAGATTTAGGTCCCTAATACATTTATTTTAATCAAAATTTCAACAAACTAAAATATTCCTGATTTAAACTTACCATTTCACCATTTACTTATTTCTATTACTTAGAAGTTTTTATTAATATAGCTAAGACATTTATTGAACTCTATTATAAATATAAATATTATTAGCAGAAACAAATACAACAATAACAAAAACATATGTATTTCAAGTATGTCATTTGTTTATACACTGCCCTCTGTAGTTTGAAACACAAACAAAGACCAATGTAGTTTCACCCATTCACTTTGTAAAGACCTTCTGTTCATGAAAGCACACTGCATTAGCTTTGAAGGCTAAACTTGTGGTAAAACTCACTAGATGGCGTGTTTTATTAAACTTACAATTTGTTAAAGTTACACAAATATATCGAGACAAATTATACTCATTAGTAAAATCTTTATAACCAAAGGTTTATCTTAAATTGCTTACTTAATTTACCACCTCCTCGATTGCGAATATGGAAACCTGAGCCTCTGACTACCCCGCAGGATCGTGAACGCGTTTGTTTGTTTATCTTTAAAAAGTAGGAGAAAGACTAAAAATTTCTCAGATATTGTTATGCCAATATACACCCCAAAATTATATATAGAGTACCCGCCACATAATGTGGCAGTAGCCAAACTTGGAACTAAATTTGACGTTTCCGCCATTGCGTGTTATTTTGTATGAAAGGTAAATTTAGTATTACCAGCGTTGTGTTTTTTGCCCACTCTTTGTAATTTTTATGTTTGTTAAGGGTGATTATAATAAATTGATTTCTGGAGTTTCTTGTTAGTTCTGTTCATTGACATTCATACATTCTCTAATACACTCTCGGCGGTTATAGGTACTCCTAACGTCACCTTTTTTCAATATAGCGTCTATCTGACTGTTACATATATGTCTTATTAGGCCGGCCCCTACGTAACCGCCCTTCCACTTCACTCATATATATTCCTTTTGTCAATATATAGTTTTTTTAATTTATACTTAGATCATAAAATAACTTTCAAAGAGAGCTTATGATAGGGCCTATTTTGAATAAAAATATTTTGACTTTTGACTTTGGTATATTAATTTGTTTTATTTGAGTTTATAGCTCTGCAACCAAAGATCGTTACAAATGAAACCTCAATATAATGTATCGAGCCGTATGGCACAGTGAGTGCTAGTTTTGGCGTGTTTACTGGCAACACTGGATTACGCGACTGTGGCGACGCCTCCAACTGCCACCTTATGTGGCGGGTACTCTACTCGTATAACGGTTTTTTTACTCTATGAATGTTCAATATAATCATGATTAATAACTAACGGGACTTATGGCGTAAGTTTTTATATAGTTCTGTCCGTGACTACTGCAACGTAGCTGAAACGTCGGTTTAATAATAAAGGTAACTTTATTATATAAAAACTTACACGATAAGTCTCGTTAGTTATTAATAATGAGTATAAATCGCGAATCTCTTAAAACTATAGTGCAATATAATATTCAATATACCGACTGCTCAAATATAAATTCTGTAACAGTCCTACGAATCCTGTAGGTTCTGTCCACCCCGCAAGGGATAGATATAGACGTTAATGGATATGTATGTTCTACTTAGATATCAAATGTAATAGTTATTTTTAACACTCGCGATTTGTGCTCATTATATTTACTATGAGACCGAGACGTATCACGATAAAATTAATAAAAATATAAAATATAATAGAATAACCTTAATATCACTCGACCTTTTACCGCAACCACGTCCTATGCAACTGGGTCGAAACTTCGGGTGATATAAAGATGTAAACCCATATATGATCACAACTCTTGATCTTGCAGGATAGTTAGAGTTTCATATGTCCATGTATGTATTGTATACTAATCTGCCACTCGTTCAAATAGGTCCATCTGGATTGTACACTTTGTGAGTTTCGGTGAGAAGCCAAAGCACAATGGTACAATAGGGTCTTTGTCTTATGTTATGAAACGTTGGCTAACTTAGTTCTCGCATTGTTAGTGGCTCTGTGGAAACCTAGATTAAAATAGCTACGAATTGGGTCTTAAACATGTTTTGTTGATTAAAAAAGCTAGTCTTGAGATAATCTGGCGTAAAGGCGTATATACTACGTTTGATTGTTTAGAATATATACATATATATAAATCCCTTTCTAATTACCTCTACCACATGTATAGTATACAAAAGTGATTATAACTTATGTAATTTAAAGATACAAATCTCATTTAGCAAAGAATGACATTTAAAAATGTGTTTTTCATTTACGTACATTATCTACAGTCGCTTACGGTGAGGGAAAACATCATCGTGAGGAATCCTGCCTCTCCCTCAGGATAGGTTATAGCCAGTGCCTGTATACGGCAATATGGTTCACTACCTATCACGTTGGATACTGTCTATCTAGTGAATAGCTTTGATAGGGTCAAACCTAACACGCCTTCAAAAAAAAAACATGCAAAAGATGGGCTCTCAAGCCACTTCCTACGCCGCGGTATTAAAAAAGGGAGTGTGTATACACAAGTCGTGAAGCGTATGTAGGTACGTATGTATACCAATCGCAACATTTAAGCTAATCAAAATGGGAATGGAATTATGATAGCAAATGGTTAGGATAAGTTTCGTATAAATCACTTTCAAACGTCGTGAGATATAAATATATACACAGGAGTAATGTTGAGATGCAATATCATACCATTTACTATGCAATTTTGAATACAGATCTTCAATCTTTCGACTACTTAACAAGTCGTGAGAGTTCGTGATGTATCAGTTATGTCAGACAGACAATCAATCATACTTAGTCTGCACAGTGGGCATAATACCCCATGACCCTGCCAAAACAGTTCAAGCACCTTGACCCACTCCTGTTTTGGCAGCTAATTAGAACTATAGTTAGGAACCTATTCATAACTGTTTAGGCAAGTTTGCAAATATCGTTTTGTTTTGAGTTATAACATTGAAGCTTAATAGTTATGAGTTAAATAAGAGACTAAGTTTTTATGTGTATCAAGAATGTAAACAGCAGCCATATTATTTATTTATTACTTCTTTATGATATGTATTGTAAGAAAATAAGGATCATAAAAAATAAGCATTAATAGTATATTATAGAATTATTTGTATACCAAGCGTATGAATTTTAAATAATATCTTTATTCATAAAAGAGACTACATAATCACAATACCTTACTGTCATCACTAGATTACAGAGTAAATATGTATTGATATTAGTATAACAGATTGGCTGAAAATATGCAGTTGAGGAGGTGTGATAACGAACATGTTGTAAATGACTAAAATTAGAAATATCTATAACCATTGAGTATTTTTTCAAATGTGTATTTTGAGTGATATGTGTGTTTTTGTCCTGTATGAATGTAGTTTCAGAAAAGATGAAAAAGGCCAGTTCATTTCCACATATTTTATTACATTTTCTATCACAATTAAAAAACTTACAGCTAAAGATGTCGGTAACTGACATGCACGTTCATTCACAACTTCACATGTTTCATTCACATTAAAACCAAGACACAGACGATGGGCTATTGACAATGAAATGAAATGTGGCCTTAAAAGTATTCAGGTTTAAATTTTTCTCTCGTCCCGGCTTGAAGAACGCTAGTCTACGCTTCAGTGGCTGTAGTAGTTGCCACCGAGGCTGAGGTGACTGTAGGAGTCGTGGTGGCCGTGATGATCATCGATCAACACTGGCACCTTCACTGGATAAGGCACTGGTTTCTCGACGGGCACTGGGTAGGGCTTCTCAACGTGGACGGGGTAGGGTCTGTCCACTGGGACCTTGACGGGGACTGGGTAAGGTTTCTCCACGTGGACGGGCACGTGTTTGTACACTGGGTAGGGCTCTGGGACGGGCACCTTCACTGGCACGGGGTAGGGCTTCTCAACGGGCACTGGGTAAGGCCTGTCCACTGGCACGTGGACTGGGTAGGCGACTGGTTTCTCAACCTCATACGGGACGGGGACTGGCTTCTCAACTGGGTACGGTGCTGGTACGTGCACTGGGTAAGGCCTGTCGACTGGTACCTTCACTGGGTACGGAACGTGCTTCTCGACTGGGTAGGGCTGGGGCACTGGTACTTTGACTTCGACGGGGTATGGCACGTGTTTCTCCACGGGGTAAGGCTGCGGCACTGGCACTTTCACGGGGTAAGGCACATGCTTCTCCACTGGGTAGGGCTGGGGCACGTACACCTTGACGGGGTAGGGCCTGTCGACGGGTACGTGGACGGGGTACGGCACCTTCTTCTCCACTGGGTAAGGAGCTGGTACGTGGACTGGTACTTTGACGTACTCCTTGACGTGGACCGGGACGTGTTTGACCACCTCGTAGGGCTGGGGAACGGGGACCTTGACGGGGTACGGCACGTGCTTCTCCACTGGGTACGGGATGTGTTTCTCCACTGGGTAGGGTACGGGGACGCCCTTGACCAGGGTGACGGTCTTGGTGACGTCGACGTGCTCGTCTACGATGGGGTAGTGCTGGCCGTAGGAGTAGTGGTCGTCGGCGAAGCTGTAGGCGCCTCCGAGGCCGTGTCCGCTGCCCAGATAGCCGACATCGAGGCCGTTGATCCCGTAGCCATAGCCCAGGTTCAGGAGACCACGCTTGTCAAGCTTCTTCTCGAGGGGCTCGGCCTTCTTCTCTGTCGCCTTCTTCTCGCTGGCAGCCGCCGCTGCTACCAGCAGGAAAACTAAACAGACCTGCAAAGATAAAAGGAAAAACTTTAGAATGATATTCGGGAAAGTAATATGTATGTGCTTTAACTTTAATGGCGGTTTTGCGAGTGGCAATATATTTTTTCCTAAAACTCTCGAGGTATGAAGTTTTTGTGGCCGCGAATGTGATTTTCAAGAATATTTAAATATTGAAGTTATACCATCCAATCAATTGCCACATCCAACACTAATAACAAGGAATCCAATCAGCTTCAACAGTAATTATATGTTATAAATAACGTTACACAATACGTTGGGTTAGATAATGCTTCAATTAGTTGGAATCGAAAGAAAGTATTTCCCAAGCGTGCTCGTATTGTCTGGGTGGTTAGCGATTCCGGAACCTGCAAGGCATAGATGCTATTTGCACGGCATGATCTTTCTATTTGCGTAATTTGTAAGGTAAACTAGGTAATGCAAGATAGCTCTGTATTTAATTAAATTTGGTTCTGTAGCTTCATTTAAAGCACGTTGTTTTGGCAAAAATATATCATTCTAATGAGTTCTTATCATTCTTACGTGGTTGTGTTACGTTTGTAGTTTTTTTACATTGTATAGGTGTGAAGGAGGCTGGATTATGATTATGGATCTTTCTTAGATATATTAGATATTTTTTTCACTCATAAAAGAGTGACTTTTCTTATTTAGCTAGTTCTAGCGAATTTTATGCTTGAAAAACTACTCTACTTTATATATTACTTAACTTGTCGTTTCAGCCGAGGTCATATAAGAACGTTTACCCTCACAATCAATGAGAAAAAAGCAACTAGGAAATGCACATACTTTCTCCTCTTCGTGTGGTAACAAACATAAATAAACATACTCCAATGTTAGTAAACCGTGGCTATTATACACTTAATTTGCTAATTTATGCTAGCAACCGTTATGTATTGTCAATCAAGAATAGCATAAAAAATGGCAGTTATAATTGCTTGATATTTATACGGTATGCTTATGAATGATTTGTATAAACCTTATTTGGAACTTAGATAAAGTAGTCAGAGGTTTGCATGTTCTTGTCCAATATTGTGTAAGTATTAAGTAAGAGGTGTATGGTACCATAGAATCCGCGTTTGCACGACATAGTCAATATCAAACAATATTATATACGACAGCTTTAGAATCGTTGATAAATTTATAATTAATATTAAAAATAAGAAATGAATTTAAATGAGTGTTAAGCACTGCTTACACCAATCATGTTTCATTAAAACAATCTTAACATTGCAATCCTCTACAACTACGCCATCAAAAACAATCTAAGACTAACTAAGTATTTAAAAAATTGAAGTAAAAGACGGCCTACCATTCACTATCGATTCAATTCAATTGATCAACAACCCTAGATATGAGATATAGATCTAGCCATTGAAGCACGCATACACGTTATGCATTTAATGAGATCCAGTTTTCTCTACATTCATGCACATGTAGGTTTCTGTGTTGACACGTTACTGGTTCATTACATCATAGGGGAAAAGATACCTGTCCCATCTTGTTAAACACCTTTTACTTTACTATTATGCATAGACCTACATGTCACGCCCCTTTTAATAAGGAACCCTATTTTTCCTGTAATTGATAAACTTTCGATTCATTGATATCGATATATTATGCAACCTAATATTTGTTATGTAATTATCCATGGTTAACTTTTTGTTTTATTCACAACTAAAGATTTATTTTACAATCATATATATGCATATATAATTAATAAGCTACACGTTATAACTAATAAACATTAACATATGGAGATATAAGTAGATATCAGAGACTCTGCGATAGTTACTATAATAAAGCAAGAAAGATTTGTCAGAATCGTTCCATTTGACAATCGATAGTCTCTGCCTATCCCGTTAAGGACAAGATGATCCTCACATACATAATTACATACATGTACATCGTATTGAAATTTCACTACATGTCGAGAAATGTTGTCACACTATGTCCACATGGCCCCAGTATGAAAACTCGTGCATCTCAAGACATTAAAATTACAAAATGTGTTACGCAAAGGTCAAAAATGGACCCACTGTCGAGATGTGGGTCGGTCTCACATGATCTTGTGTTTTTCTCACATGTTGCATAAACGAATTCGGTTTAATGTCAACGTGTTTTAAATTGCTGCTTTTTAGGGATGGGTTGCGGTTAAGTATATACATAAAGTATATACATACTTGTCGGTTATAAGTAGTTTTAAATATAATATAACTTGAAACTAAGTACATACTCTGATATACTTCTTTTAAGTATAAAAAATATATTACGCATATATAGTATTAAACAATGACAACGTAAATCACAAAATCTAATAACTAGCTGTCTTTCTTCCGAGATAATCGTTATAAGCGACTAAGGCACTAAAA